>WAAD01019203.1:629483-674119 GCA_013389945.1 Fregata magnificens | reverse complement strand
AAAAAAAAAAAAAAATCAAGAGATCTAGCTAAGAAGAATTCATTAGTCAACTTTCAGGCATCTACGAGTCAAAAATATAAACAACATATACTGTCAGTAAAGACAAATTTCACACAGGAATGAATGAGGCATAGATAAATTAAAAGCTATTCCTGTCAAATCAGTGTCACGAAAGGTATTGTTAACGTGTTTCGTGGAGGAACATGATCACCTATGTAGCCAAACAGCACAAAGCAGGATTTTGATGATGAGTGATGCTTTGAAGGGAAATCCCAAGCAAAGTGATGCTCAGACAGCTCCACTGTGCTCAAGCAAGAGAGACTATCAAAAGGCTATCGGCAAGTCAGGGCACATGTACACAAACAGGCCTGGGAGCATCCTGAAAGAGGCAAGAAAGTTGTACTGTAGAGTATCATTTTTCTTCAGTATGCTTTCAAAAAACACGAAGAACTGTCTGGTCCTGGGTTTTTTTTCTAGTTTTCCTGCAATTCACAATCTCTATCCTAGAAGAAGGTACAACCTAGTTATATTCACTAGAAGCTTCTCTTCTACAGCCCCAAAAAATTGAACTTCTTGAAAAGCCCAAATATTGCCCTCCTCTGCATGAGCTAACATACGTGCTGTACCACACTGCACCTGAAGTGTCATCTCCCATAGTGGGAGCATATGGAAAGCAAAAGGCAAATCAGAGTGATTACAGCTGGATGAGTCTGGGGAAACAAGACAGCCTTTGGACAAATTTGCTTAGAAAGCCTCCCAGGATTTTCGCCATCTTCCTATTCAAACTTGGTTATCATGAGAAAGCATAATCTCTTATCTAATAAGTAAAAAAAAAAAAAAGAAACAAACAAACAAACAAAGAAGGCTGGTCAAAGGTAGACCGCTGCTTCAGCTGCCTGCCGAAGTCCTCAGCTGTACTATGCCATTAGCTACCCACCCCTCTAGAG
Organism: Fregata magnificens; assembly: GCA_013389945.1. Lineage (NCBI taxonomy): Eukaryota > Metazoa > Chordata > Aves > Suliformes > Fregatidae > Fregata > Fregata magnificens. Next base: position 673,172 of record WAAD01019203.1, on the reverse strand, counting down.
CAAAAATACCAGCTCTGGGACAGAGCAGGCTCCCAGAGAGAACTTGACAACTACCAAACCTTACCCAGACAAGCTCAGCCAGCGTTGGGTAGTCCACGCTCAGTCTTTAGCAAGTGACAACTCAGATGTGGGGGAACACACATTTGAACATCAAGGACATTACTGACCATCTGCTGCAAGACTTGGTTGCCACTGAATGGGCAACATTGAGAGCTGGGTCTTAGTCAGGTGGAAGAACATTCCTGAAACCAAAGCAATTAGTTCCTCTTCAAACAAAATTGCCACAAGCTACTCCAGTAGAGATTTCCCTGTATAGCTACGTTCACCTCGCTAAAATTAAAGTTTTCAACACAAGCAGGACTTTATTAGAATAGACAAGTGATGACAAACTACAAATGTTACGTCTCAAATCACAGTGGGATCCTATGCACCACACAGGAATTTTGATTAAGTTTATCTCCCCTTTGCTGATTTCACCAATGCAGCCCAAATGTCAATACTATTATGAGAATCTTATAAACACAAATTATTAGCAGTGCAGACATCTCTAACTCGTTAAGCTTACCATTAGGACTCCAAATCAAAGGTCACTGCTGTAATGTGATACTTAATTATGCAATTTAATGACATACAGTTAGAGGCTGAATAGGTACGTTAACAGGAACTAAAGTATACCAATATGGGAAACATTCTACACAAAATATCAGGGAAAAATCATAAAAACTGGTAAGAATGGGAGAGTTACTACTGTTACCAAGAGAAGTCAAACACTATTTTAAACCAGAATGTCACTTACCCAAAGACAAGATAAAGTTTATTTGTTCAACTCTCACTATTCAGTTTTTTTGAAAGATCAGAAGACATGTTTTAGTATAATAGGGATTTTCTACTTGGGAGTGTAATTCCCCTTTTAATTAAAATCAAAGCATTCTGGTGTGATTGTATCATTCAGATGCACCTATCGGGAATCTGCATCGATAGTAAAGTACCGATGAATACATCAGGGAGAGATGCTTATCTTTGCACATTAATCTTCAAGCAGGTTAGAGTAAGATCAGGGTTCCCAGACTTCACCTGCCACACAGACAAAATTTCCCCAAAAATATAGTTAGGTGGAATTTCCCCCTCCTCTCATCCTGTAAGCTCAGCATTATTCCAGCCTACATCACTGGCTCCAGTTAACCTTCCTGCAGGATTTACGTGCTACTGACATGTAGCAAGACTGAAGTAACTTGTTTCTGCTTTTAATTCAAAGCTGAGACAGGCAAAGGGCTACACCTGAAACAGAAGGTTTTTATTTTAAGTGGACTCTGAATAGCCAGTTTTCTTGACCTACCAAATCATTTGCCACTGTAAAGAGAAGACAACCAAGTCAGTAAGTTCTTCCTAGATCTTTGAAAACAGCTTTCTCATCATATCTTGTTTGGCCGTGACAAGTTTAGCACATGCATATATAAGGAGACAATAACTAGATTTATGGCAATGGCAGGACATTTATCAATTTCTGATGGAATGTGATAAAAATGAAAATAAATCAGCTTTAGAGAAGCTTCCAACGGAATGCCTTTGGCTACACAAACAAAATCATGACTCTTAGGAAAAGTGGTTTCGATAAGAGTATATACAAAACAAACCAATCTTTAAAAGAAGTCATCACTGCAGGGAAAAAAAAAAAGGTAAATGCCTCTGCCTCCTAATAGAGGAGCTACAAAAATGTAGCTAATTTAAGACAAGGATTATGCAGAGCTGTTGGATGGATTGCTGAATGCAGCAGCTGATGTTTACAGTCATATCCCACCTGGATGTTAATAGCCATAAATCTCATCAGCATTTTCTACTTTTTGGAATAAAGCTGGATCATTTCTGTCTACTTAGAAGTCAACATGATGTCATTTGTAAATGCCTTATGGAACACTTACCCACAGAGCATTACAGAGTAAACAAGTATCAACTTAACAGGGTCACTGGGATGTCTCAAGGACTGGTTTTCCAGCTAGAGAAAAACTGCGGTTGCCAAGCAGTGGTGATGATGCCTGCTAACTAACACCACAACTGCAGCCATAGGAAGTAAGAGAAAAAAGTCCTCTCAGTATCTGGTGATGACTATGGCCATCAACACAGAAATGCAGAAATTCCTTGCAGCACATTTGGTGTAAAGCCCCTTCCCTTCCTTCCAAGCCTGCCATCTGCGACTTTCACTTCACATTTCCACGTCCCTGTGTTGAAAGAGAGAACATTTTTCTTTCCTGGCCAAGCAGAATTCTGAAGCCCTCTCTCTCATATCCCTCCCCCTGGTCTCTTTCTAAGGCTAAAGATCTTCAAGCCAATTCACTCTCTGTACAGAAGCTTTTCTGATCCAGCCATCCTGATGCCCTCCTCCAAAGCTTCTCCTGGTTTCCTGCACCCTTTCTGTTACAAAGACCAAGACGAAGACTGCATCCAGCCACTCAATATGAGAACAAATTACAGATTTACACAGTGGCAAAATTATGTTCTGTTTTGTGGGGTTTTATTTAATTCTTCTTAATAATTACCAAATTCAAGTAGAAATTGACTGACCCCTAGTGCACCTTTAAGCAATTGTTTTCGTAGGTCTACTATAGCCCCATAATTTTGCTCAAGTGAAAAATCAGCACAGCCAGTGTTTTACAAGCTGTGATTTTCATGCACATCATTTTTCACTGATCAACATGAGGTTTCATTTGTTGTTTTATCGCTGAGTCACTCAGTCTTGGAAAGTCCTTCTGCAGAACCACAGAACAGTTGAGGTTGGAACGGACCTCTGGAGATCATCTTGTCCAACCCCGCTGTGCAAAGCAGGTTCACCTAAAGCAGGCTGCCCAGTGTATCAGCCACTCCTCCCAGTTTTGTGTCGTCTGCACACTTGCTAAGGGTGCACTCCGACCCATCATCCAAGTCATTAATGAAGAGGTTAAACATCACTAGTGACTAGCATCCATATGGGTTTTGTGCTGCTGATCACAACTCTTCAAGCCCAGCAGCTGAGCTGGTTTTCAGTCCACCGTGCTGCCCACTTACCTAGTCTGTCTTCCCTCAGTTTTTCTACAAGGCTGTTATGGGAGACAGTGTTGAGACCCTTATTACATTTGAGAGAAACATCCACAGCTCTCCCCTCATCCCATGAGCTAGCCATCTCATTGTAGAATGCTATTAGGTTGGTTAAATGCATTTTCTACTTCTGAAATCCGTGCTGACCATTCCTGATCAACTTCTCGTCCTCCATTCATCTGGAAACGGTCTCAATAATTAGTTGCTCCATCACCTTCCCAGAGACTGAGGGTGAGGCGGACAGGCCTGTAGTACCTAGCTTCTCCTGCTTGCCCTTCTTGGAGATACGAGTGATACTTGCTTTCTTCCAGTCCTCAGGAACTTCTCCTGATTGCAATAATCTTTCAAAGATAATTGAGAGTGGCCTCGCAATGACACAGGCCAGCTTCCACAGCGCTCATGGGTGCATCCATCAGACCCCAACTGCAATTCAGTCTTCAGTTTAGATTCATTTCAAGACCTTCCTTTCCGAAGTCATTCACAAACACACTGAAGAGCAGAGAACTCTGCAACTCTCCTCCATGGTGAGCGCGGACCAGCTATTCCTACTATTGTTCCCTCAACCATTTATCCAGCCACGCATGACCTCTCCTCCATGTTATTAGCTTCTTCACTTCCTTCAAGCCTCTATAATATGGGGGATGCTTGGGTGGTCTGAAGTCAATCTCTATGGTTTTAAGAAGGGGAGGGAAAAGACAGATGTTGGAGACTTCTTAGCTGTCCTCCCCAAAGAAAGTGCACACAGGTCTTTTTAGATATGCGGAGGAAGAGTTAAGTGACCAGATTCAGCCTCACTGGCCACAGGGAACCATGTGCATCAGAGTGAGGAGTGAACTTCATTTTATAATCACATTAGGAGCAGAAGACCCAGGGAAGCATTGGCCCGCTTCTCCATAAAGAAGAAAAGCTAACGACAGAAAATGCTAAGTTCAAACTGCTAAATACTTTTTTTTACACGAATGAAGACTTCATGTCTTATGTGGCAGCTACTATTAGTATCAGTGACAAATAGGCAAGAAGAGTAGGAAAAGAACAAGAGACAGCCCTAATACCTAATAAGAGTATTAGATATTTGCAGATTACGTGGACATGAACTTCACCCAAGAGCACTCAGAGCGGGTGAAATCCTCTCAAAGTCACTGAGAACTTGGACAGGATGGGTGAGACACTGGGGGAAAGAACGTGAATGTCATCCATAATGTTATAAAGGGAAAGGGAAGGGACCCACGGGGTTGGACTGAATCTCAAGAGATCCCTTTCAACCTCAACTATTTTCTGATTTCTATCACTGACTTAATTCCTGGAAAATTCTGGCACAATGTCTTTTTTAGTAGGTAGAAGAAAACAAGTATACAAGAAATAGCCAAAAGGAATTTATTAGATCAGTCTGAGACAACTTCCCTCTAGGAAAGGGTAGGAGGTCACACACAGAGGGTTTGAGAAAACAAATAAAGCAATAGAGGGAGATTCAGACTTTCATAAAAGTATAAATAGGTCTTATACATCTTCATAAACATGTAGGAAAAACACAGGCTGAATGAAGTTAACTGTAGACAAGAAGTGGATGGGAAAAAAACCCAGAAACTTTAAAGCACAATGAGAAAGGATCCATCCTGGATTTACTGGTATGCGGTGCTTCTATTAATAGCCTGGAAGATGGAACAGAATGCACCTATTAAATCTGCACATTACAATGCCAAGCTCTACAAACACACTGACGGGCAGGATTAAAATAGTTTAAAAACAATGTAATTTGACGCACAAGTTTCCACATTGGGGTAGGAATAATTAATTGCATGTTGCAAAACAAAAAAAATCATCTTATTGAGGATTATAAACAGGCACATACACCAAGGCAGAGACAAAACCTGCCAATTGACCCAGAATTGATTAGCACCTCAGTTACCATGCCATGTTTTGGTCATCACACTTCTAAGCAGCGAAGAATGACCAAGGGAAGAGAAACAACAGCGTTCAATGATCTAGAGGCTATGACTATGAGAAATGGTTTAAGAACCTGAGATCTAGCCTTGAGAATACTGAAAAGAAAGACAAACAGACAAGTATGTAAAAGTCTCATCCAAAAACATAAAAGAAAGAAACAATATATGTTTATTGCAAGACTGAGAATAGACACTTGAAAAATTTTGACATTAAAAATGCTCTAAGCAGTGGAATAGCCTGCCTTGAGAGGTTCTGGCATTTCTATCACCTCAGTTACAGGTTAGACATGCCTGACACTGATTTTTCATTAAAATTATCCTATTTTAAGAATAGGCTGGATGAGATCCTTTCCATTATTATTCTTCTCTTATAGTATCCAAGTACTTCAAGAACATTAATGTATTAATTTTTAAGGTACCTTAAAAGACAAGCCTCCACTTCACAGGCAGAATCCAAGAAAGAAAATAATATCTGAGTATCTTCTAATTTGAATGTTCATCTTGTGTTTTGTTAATACTTCACTTTTATATAGTGAGCTGTACTTCAGAAATACAGAGCACTGAAACCAATTGACCCCAAGAGGTCAGAGGACAAGTTAAGATGGTTACCAGGAAACAGAAATCACCTTGGAAAAGTCTGGTTTAACCTACTTATTGATGGTAACAGGAGAGGATAGGGAATTTGGGTTCCATTTCAATCTCTCAAAAGGAATGTGATTTTAACACCAAACATTTCTATAGCTGTTATGAAACAGTAACAATGACGTGTACATATGGAATCTGCTTTTTCAGTGGCCTCTACAATGAATAACATGCCACATAAGTCATAAAAATCACTTCCCTGCTGAAAGTCAAGATTGTGTTTCAATGCATGGAGACACTAGAGTGTTCTTTAAAAAGAAAAACAAGACTTCAGTACTAGCATTTTTTTTTCACGTTTGAGAAAACACTTTTCAGTTTTGTTGAATTTTACAGCTCTGGGCACCAAGTATCAAAAACTTTAGTCCAAATGGCTAAATATCTGTTGAAGCCGGGGGTGGGGAGGGGGTGCAGGAGAGAGAGAGAGAACAGTGTTATAAGTATTCAGCAATCTTAATGTTAGACAATGGCACAAGCCATTGAATGAGCTGAATTTAAAGTCTCAGCAGAAAAAACAGCATTTAACATGGATGTGAAGAAAGGGCTTATCTGCAGGAACAGTTTAGAAAAATATAATATTTATCAAATAAAAGGAGAAGCTTTAGCTTGAGCAAGAGGATGCTTTGAACTGCAACAAAGGGTAACCAAAATCAGTCTGCAGTTCACCATGAAGTTGCATGGCTTTACTACGAGCTGGACATCACAGAGATCTGGACAGGGCTTGAAAAGGAGGACAATTCCCTAGAAATGAAAAAGAAGCAAGGCCTCATGGACGGCACTAAAGAGGAGTGCTCCTTTTGTTTCAAGACACCTTCCTCAGTCCTCATCCAGATAAGGAGTTATTTCCATTTGGCAGTCAAAAGATTATTAACAGTCAAGCATTAGGTGAAAGGTAACAGCATCGCCAATGTTCGTAATGCTAAAGAATCTCCAGTAAACGACTGCGAAACTATAGCCTTAAAAGCAATCAGCTTAAGTTTATGAAGGTCCCGTTGTAGTTCAAAAGTGACCTTACCTCTACTGCCCACTGCCTTCCTTCTGCTGCCCCTGGCATTCATGTAGCTGTATCACATCAAGCCAACCAGGGAGCTGATCTAGCTAAATGCTAACCCTATAATTTTTTTTTTTATTAGTAGTATTTTTTGCTTCCAATTGTATTAGCGCTCTACAGAGCCATACAAGCCCAAAGCTACCACAGTAGAGGTGGTAGATATGCGTACGAGAAAGCGTGAGTAGGGAAAAGTAAATTGCCCCTTTCCAGGGCAGCAGGGAGCTATGGCAAGGTTTAATGACCAGCTGAAGCTGATCTAAGATTTGTTTTCTTGCATAAACCAAAGACTGTAGCATCAGAGTATTATTTACACCCTTGGATGATATGGTTAACTAACATTGATTTATATGCTCCAAACCCAGAACATTCCTTGGAAGTTAGGTAAACCACACACAAATTGCAAGCAATTTTTGAAGGGGCTACACAGCCTCTATGTAGTTACGGGACAGAAATATTTATTGCATTTGGCATGGAAGTTGCAGTCTGTGAGCACTGGGCAAAAAACAGAAATGGGTGAGCACTAGAGCACCAGATAGCAAGCAAATTCTTTCTTTTCCTTTCCCAATAAATTATATACAAAGGTGAACAGCTGTCACACTGACATTTCAGATCTGAAATATAGTTAAGAGCAAGTTATAACTAAGGCAAAGAAAATGAATGTCAGAAAGTTTTGTTTTTTCAAATTTCAGATAAGCTCTTTAGCCCTAGGGTTAATCAGAGAGCTAGAGAGCTCTGTTTGGAGTCTAACTTCTCACCAGAAAAATGTTTCTTTGTGTAGTATGTGTGTAAACACGCACAAGTAAGGGTATATGTATTTATATAAATAATATGGCACACCTTTAATTCATTGCCCAGGGTAATCAAAATACTAGTGGTCCTTCAGAGAATCTTTTTCTTCCTGTATTAAGCAACACTAATTAACAAGAGGAACCATCTGAGCAGCATACCCTGCAAAGCAGCTCCACAACCTCACCCTGCAGTCAGCAAGGTTTCCAACCTTCTCCAGAGGTACCTGTTGGAGATGTAGGTCCTCCACAGGAAAGTTAGCTGCTGCACACAGTTACCAAAGAGTGCCCAGCTGCCAGGTTAATTCAGTTAATAATAATATCAAGGGAATGTAAACATAGTCTGACATAGGACTGCTTAACATGCTGCCAGATTGCATGCAGCCAGGGAAGTTGAAGTAGCTGAAGCTATAGCAAAATGAGAACAAGCTTGAATTATCTCTAGTCTACTAACATATTTCTCATCACAGTCCAGTGACACTCACGAGAATTCCTGGAGTCTAAATCTTTTACCTTCACATATGGTCACAGCTAAGGACTCTGTACTGCAGCCGTAAGATATATATGTGATAGTTGCTTCAAAAGGTAAAAATATTTCAAGAAAGGGATGCTGGTCTATCCAAAGGCCAGCTGTCAGCAACATTTCTGAACTGGACACAACAGAGTGTCTAGGTAAAAGCTTTTCTTTCCATAGCCAACACCATTTCTCTCATTTCCTCTCTCTGCAGAGCAGCTAAATATTTAACAAATTTAAGCATTTGATATTCTCAAGCAGAGGCAGAGAAGTTGTGACTTGCTCACAGCTGCAAAAACCAAGAGAACCAAGCCCCCAGAAGGCCCTGGCTACCAGATCGATACGAAGTAAAAAGGCAGGAGAGAGAAAATCATGCACTAATTGGATTTAGCCTACAGGGTTTCTTCACTGCTTCTCCTTAAGTGTTCAAATCACTAAGAAAAGACCTAACACACCTCACAGGGAAGTTTACTTTAACACGAATTCCACAAGCACTGGAAACGGACACACTTTACACAGCCACACACAAACAGGACGTATCTTCTGATGAAAACCTGTTTTGTAATCAAAATCTTGATTGCTTCATTTGTGGGGAGAGGGAAGGAGGATCAAGAAATATAAACATACACAGAAATTATACAGCTATGGATTCCAAGTTTAAATATGAAGCCACAGAGATTATATTCAGAGAACAAGTACCAGCTATAACATCCCCAGCCACTTTGTGTGACAAAATAAGATATCTACAGCTGCATATTGCTTACTAAAAATTAAAACCAGTACCATTTATCTGCCTGCCAGCACATGTTTACAAAGTAATGGGACTGCCTTTCCTTCCCCTGACCTAAAAAAAACCAGTTATATTTAGAATCTGTGCTTTTATTTCACAGACTCCAAGATGTGCCATGGCCCATGCATCCTCTCCAGCATTTCAAATCTGACCAAGCATAGATCACACAAGATACTCTATTTATTGGGCTAACACTGTGAGAAGGACATAGGTTTATAGTGTAACTGCCAGGACAACAGATATTTAATATATAAGGCAGGATCGTTAAGACAGAATTTCCTTGGACCTACACAGACAGCCCATTGCCAGTAAGTCAGGAATAGGAGCATTCAGTCTCACTGCTATGAATAAATGAAGCATTCAAAGAATAGGGAGCATTTGAGTTCCAACAGAAAAGCATTCAGTTAAATCCTATATCTCATTTGTTCAGACATTTCACGTACAGTGTTGAGTATTCACGTTGTTTCTTTGTGCCTCCTCTCTAGCCAAGTAACAAGAGTACGAAAGACATTCGGGAGCAACAGGAGAAGAAAAGGCTTTGTTAGCCTATTAGATCCCTAAGCAACTGCCATGTTATGGCATCATAAGGTTGTTAGTTGATATCCAGTCTTTATAAACCAGAAACAGGTCTGCATCTTGTACCCCAGCCATACTTCTCTGGATCATACTCACCCATTTGCTCCACAATTTCAGGTGGAAAAACTCGAGAAGCAAAAGCTCGTCGGAAAATATCTGAGAATTCTTTGTCAAGGCCCCCAATGCCCATTTTCTCAAAATTCCAGTCTGGGTTGATGATCGACTGGCGGTTCTCCTTGGTCTTTGATTTACCTGCAAAAAAAGAAATTGTTTCAAACATGTAGCACAGCAGAATTACAGCAAATAGAAGTACAAACACCAGGACGGTTCTACCAGGTCAGATCCATGACCAGCTAACTCAGTGTTCAAACGTAAGCCAGGAGGGTGCACTATGACAAGGATGCAAGGGCAGTCAGAGACTCCGCTTACTTAGTAAACTATTTTCCCACACCTCCTCTCGTGTGTCTGAGCCAGTTCCTACCAGCTTCATTTCATCTCACCCAAGTCTTATATCTGAAGAGACAGTAAATAGTATCAGTATCCACTCTCTTTCAGGCTACCTGGGATGATATGAGGCTTGTCCTGTACCCTCCTCAGTCGTGCCTTTTCCAGTCCTCACTTGTTCTTCCTTCCTTACGCAGCAGCTGCTCCATACTTGAGCACCTTTGTTCTCCTCTCAGTCTTCTCTATTTCTACTACATTCTTTGACAGACAGGCAGACTAGAACTGCATGCAGTGTGGTTTGTTTGTATCTTAAATACAGGTACAAAATTATTCTCTGTTTCATTCATATTCCTTTATTAATAACGTGTAATAATTCTCAACAACCATGCTTAACAATTCTTAACAGAGCTCAGGCTGCTACTGAGCATGGGTCCAGCATTTCCTTGAAACTATCATACCTGGGATCTTGGCCCAAAACAGCAATCATTTTTGACCAAAGTTAGAAGTGTTCTTCCTCCCACACATCACTTTACATTTATTTATATTGAATTTCTTCTGCCATTTTATTTCTTAGGCACTGAGCTCCTTAAGAGCAAGTTTTGTCACCTCATTACTCAGTCTTTTTTCCAGTTTATTCAATAATTATAATGAAAAGCAAAGGCCCCAGCAGAGAATTCTACTGGCACTTGCTATTTACTTTTACCCTTTCATCACTCACCTACTCATGCAAGGACCTTCTCTCTTACAGATCTCTGTTTAGTTACTTTTTAAAGAACGTTTGATAAGGAACTTTTCTGGAAGAGCTTCGAACAACAAGCAGACGATGTCAGCCCTTATCCCCATGCTTTTTGATTCCCGTAATGAACTGCAGCAGGATCATGAAGTAGGACTGCCCTTACAGAAGACAGGCTGACCCTTCCCAGCGCATCATCTCTATACAGGTATCCACTAATTTGATTCTTTATTACAGTTTCTGTTGATTTTTTCTGTACAGATTTCAGGTTCAAAGATCTGTAGCTTTCCAGACCTTCTCTGGAACCCTTTTAAAAACAGACAGCACATTCGCCATCTTCCAGTCCTCAGATACCAGAGCAATTTTAAGCAAGGTTACACAAAACAATTGAGGTCAGCTAGTTCCTTTACAACTCAGAAAAATAAAAGCCAGTCTTGGCAAACCACCACGGTTCATTTTGCCTGTTTGTTCCATAACCTCTTCTAGAGCTACTTCAAGTTCAGCCAGATCCTCTAAGCACAGGTATTGTAGTCTCCATGCAATGGTGTAACCACCTTCCTTTCCCTTCTGTTGACAAACCACACGAGTTTTAGTCTTACAGAGCTCCTTACTCCCTTTTCAGAGAAGCTTTAAAGTACTCAAGGCATTTAGGAGATAGACAATAAGCACAAATGCCCCTATAAGAATACTGCTGAGATGCTGTCAGATCCATATAGTCTCACTTTAAGTTTATTTGAGGGTATTTATAAACAAGCACCGACACTCTTATCAGTTAGATCGATGCTTCCAAATGGCTTTCAGCAACATCACTTTGCTTAGCCACCAGAGAAACCAACAGTAATATAAAAACTCAGGGAGAAAGCAAAGACTGAAGATTATCCTTAATTCACGCAGAAATTGGATGTCTTGTACTTTCTTAGATTTACACGGTGCTTTACAGGATTGGCCCTGGGGACCATTACCTCCCCTAAAAAGCCAGTCCTGGCAAACTGCAACCGTGCATTTTGCCAATTTGTTCCATAACCTCTTCTAGAGATACTTCAAGTTGAGCCGGATAATGAGTTAGTATCTAGAAGTCCAATAAATACACTAAACAGAAGTTCTGTGTTAGCTGAATTAGACTTCTATTAATCTTGGTCTAAACACAGCTGGAATCGATACTTCAATTCCAAGAGCAGCAAAATAAACAACAAGAACATGCCTCTAACACGTTAGGAACAACATGGTAGAATGTATAACATATAGCACTAATACATAGTGCCATGCAGGGCAGCAGTGAGCACTTGATTCACTGATTACTGTGTATTTATTCTCTCACTGCTGCACTACAGTTTTTAGATCAGACCACTCAGCCGGGGATGTTCCTCTCCCTGTAGAGCTTAGCCTATACCCCCACCTTCTGGCTGCATCTGATTACAATAAAATTCCTGCAGATTGAATTAAAACATCATCCATTGGTTTTATAACACATGATTTTATGCTAAGTAGAAGAAATAGAATTGGCTTTTTTTTTTAATGATCACAATTCTTTTCTATTGAAAAAAATAAAGACCCTTTACTGAAGGCCATGCTCAGTGGCACTTACTTTACTTTTATCTCCTCTCTCAGAATTTAATTATTCACCACTTTACAAATTCTCCAGAGACTAACAAAGCACATTAAGTAGCTCTGCCTCAGATCAATAAGGAGATTAAATAAAGCACCAATCTGACAGAAGTAAATTGAGGCATAAGCAACTCTTTTGTCTCCTCTGCAGGCAATGAAATTGAACCACAGTGAAGGATTCCTATTTCCAATCAATCAGCTCTCCCACAGGACCACTCTTCACACCTATACATGCTAGGAGGAAGATCACAGGTCATTATATGGCTTTGAATATTAACCAAGTAAAATATCACCGCTTGCTCTGATGCAATAAATTGGATTATGTTAATACTCACCTCAAGCTGTCCTATCAAAACACTGTAAAAACTAAATGGGCTGTAATCATGTAATCACAGGTATGAACTAATTGCCCATGCAAACTTCATTCTGTGCTCTTAAAACCCTGTATCCTTGTTAATATGCTTAATTACAGTCATCTACAATTCAGCCCACGGACCTCTGGTGGGGTTTTTTTCAGTACAGATGACTGGCTGTACTTTCAGATAAAAACATCCACATAAAATGCAAGGTATGTGGTTACACAACAGCCTCATGTCTCCCCATTTTTTGGAGAGACTGTAGCACGCAAAGCAGACAACTACAGAACATGAAGTCACAGCCTTGCATTTGAGGAAAGATGGCACTTCAGGGCAGCATCAAAACTCAGCCTCTGCCACAAGCTCCTGCAATGCTGAATGAGTTGATTTCTACCTTCCCAAGTGGCTACTACCCTCATATGTTTTATTTCTGTACCAAATACTCAAAGTACTGAGTATTCACAGTCAAGCAGAGCTGTGCTTTGAAGCCTACTGCAAAAATAGGAAGTATTAAAACTGAGTACTCGACTGAGTGCTCATCTGAGCTGGCCAAGTTCACTGAACCCCCATTCACAACAGCCTTCACCTGCCACTTCTCATCTGTGGAAGAGCAACAGCAAAAGGAGAAGTTCTCCTAGCTCACAGACTCTGGGAAGAAGGAGCAAAACAGGAAAGGAAAATGAGAAAATAGAAAAATAAGAGTGTCTGTTCAAGTAGAGGACTTGAATCACACCCAGAAAAGAATGCCGAGAGCCATATTACCAGCAACTGTACTTGCAACTGTAGGCTTGCTAAGTATCATGCACTTCATAACACTGACAAGAAAAGGAACAGCCAGACTAACAGAGTGTGTATCTGTTCTGCAGGACAGCCACCGTGGTCCCAGGGCACACAAAGCCAACTGCAGGGAAGGGGCCCTCACTGCCCACTTTGAGGTCTAGGTCCCTATCATTCAAGCTGGTGGCTCTTTGGGTACACACCAGATTCCTCCCTGGCCCTACACCAGTTTTCTTCTAAATGAATATGTGGAGGACGTATCACTTACTCCCTGATTCATAGTTCATAGTTTTGTTAATAATTCTGCTGTGTAAACAGTTAATACAAACTCACACAATGAACCTGTTGTGCTGTGTTTTGCAGGTGTCATCAGTTCCTGAGGAGCAAGACTTTCAGAATTCAAGAAAATTGAAGGGCTCTTCAGAAGCTGTCCTCTCTCCTTGAAGAAGAGATCTCATTAGAGATGGGATTCTCAGAAGTTTTGCACTCACTTTGAAATTTTGGCTACACATTCAATAAAGTTCTCAATTTCCTATTTCCCTGCTGTTTTAAATAAATTTAATTCAAGAGGTGTTGGCTTGTTAGTGTCCCTGAAAATATCATTCTCCAATATTTAAAAAGTTAAAATATTTCAACTACTGCTGACTTTTGCTGAAGCTACCGTTCCATGGTGCCTTTCTAATCCAGGCCGAGGAGTCCAGAGTGCTTAGGTTAACTTCTCTACTCATCTAACTCAATTTGCTAGTGTCAGAATCTCTCAAAGTCACACTCACCTTTTCTCCTCCTAGTTCTATGTCTGTATATTTTAGATATTTTAGATACACCATGGTGATAAGCATGGTAGAGAGACCCACAGAACTGCTCTAGTACGTCAGTCAGCTGTGGTGCTTCATTCAAGGAGGACAGTGGCTTTTATAGAGCCCCTGTTTAGAAGCAGCAAAGTCTGCTGTAGGGATGGTGTCTTCCCAGTGCAGTGGTTTTCAAAAGAGTCCTGAGCATCTACAAAATGGTTTCTAAAGGGTGTGGCAGGTTCCTACGGGATCAAATCCAGTCATCTGCTAGTTTAAACAGATACCTGGGAGACATTTTGAGATGCAGTTTTCAACGGATTACGTCAACTGACGTAACCAGAAAAACAAACTTCGAGGCACACAAGTCTTTGAGGCCTGAAAAGCAGCAAACTTCAAGCATTATTTCTCTCTTTGGATACAGTGGCACTTACCGATCAGATTGAGAGAGGAGTTCTCAGCTTTTTCAAAGGCAACTTGACTGTTTCCAAGAACCAAACCAACCTCAATCTGCAAAAGGGAGGAAACAAATAATTACATGAAGCTGTTAGGCTCAATTTCACATTGCTCCTTAGGTATCTCCAAGCACATCTCAGAAGACAAGAAACAGCAGCAAAAGCTCCACTACAAAAGTCATTGGGAAGAACGTGAAATACCAACACCTCCTCTAAAACTAACATCATTGAATGCAGAAGCTCACTAGGTATAATAAATTGGCTTTTTAAAGTTATTTGTTTAGTTCAAAACCAACTATTTTGTTTCAGCAAGATCTAGCAAGTAAAGAAAAAAAAATAAAATCATGTCCTCTCTACAGAAGGAAAAATCAAAATTGGACATACCTGGAAGACAAAAAGGCTCAAGAGAGGATGTTTCCATGACTTAGTACATAAAGACCAAAAGATATTCCTTGTATCTTCCCCAGCTCTGCACTTTAGTGGGTGCAGCTCTAAGCTCCAAACTACACAAGCACAGGAGACTGCACTAAACTGAAAACAATGCTCCTTATCTTCTCTGAGGCAAAAGACACAGCCAGGTGAAACAAATGTGCAACTTCTCCAAATGCAAGTCACCTAAATTCCTCCTTGTAGGAAGACCTGATCAGTACTTGAATCTCTGCAGTCCCTAGGGAATGAACATGAATTCCTGTGAGCCTACCTTCTGCTTTTTGCTTGCTCCAGACTCTCCTTTGAGAATGCTGGGGTCCATAGCTTCCATGTCCTTTACCAACAGGCCAAAAAGTTTGTCATTAAAGCTGAACACAAGCTGTGGAAAGAAAAAACAGAAGGGGATTTTAACTCATTAAAAAGCTAAAAAGGATTTTGACAAGGCTACTAAGATCTGAAGAGAAAGAGGCCTGAGGACTAAGTTTACCACCTAAAAAATTCCATGTAGGTTTTATCCTGTAAAGGTCTGGCGTACTGAACAGGTCCTTTTCATGTCCCATTCTTAAGGGTAACAGATCAAAAGTAGCAGAACATGAAGTGGAAAAATTCAAAGAAAAATTCTCCTTCCAAGAAAAGCTGCTCTTTCCCACCCTTTTCTCCCCAGCTAAATGTTGTGTATCATCTCTTAACATTTTCCTCTCGCTTTAAATATTGGTTTTAGGCAAGGAGAACAATTTAGCTCAAACCTTTTTGATCTTTCATATTTCAGTTTGACAAGGATACCTCAAAAATAGTGCTACAGTAGTGAGAGACAGAATGAATATTATGAGAAGTAGGGTCCATTCCATAGAAAAGCAGGCTGTCTCTGCATAATTCCTTTCCTCCAAGACTACATTTGCAACTGACTTAAGATTCAGACCCTGCAAGCTGTAAACTGCTATGAGAGACAGACCTCGACCTGTCCTGAGAATATGGCAAACCAGAGGCTATCGCAGATGTTCACAGGGGCAGAAGCCCATCTGCTGCAGAGCTGATAAAGCTCAATTATAGGGACATCAGCTTTCATAAATCCCTAAGTCAAATGTTTCATACCTATTTTACTACTGGAGTCCATAGAATATCAATAAATGTTACAACAAAATACACTGCACTTGAAAGGTGCTACTGAGAATTAAACTGGTGTTCATTTTGATCTTATATAGAAGGAAGACAAAAGTTACTTCTCAAAAGATTCCAGGAGCTGCCATGCTTATATCCAACCAGGCCACAACGGAGAGAGAACCCAGCTCTCTCAAGCCTTGGGATCCTCCTTCACAAAGATAGATTTCTTTAGATAAGGAAAAGGCAGATTTTCATAGAATCATAGAACCATTAAGGTTGGAAAAGACCTCTAAGATCATCAAGTCCAACCATCAACTAACACCACCATGACACCACCACTCTGCTCATGCTCTCAGTGAAAGTCATGACAGTTCAACTTTTCATAAAGAAACCATTCACACAATAAACAATTTCTGCTTATTACCTGTCCTTTGCAGCACAGAGCCAGTACCTAGGCATTCCTTAGTATTTTACATCACTGTAGTACAAGCATGTGCATGTTACTTAAGAACATTTTAGCCCTAAAAAAAAAAAAAGAAAGCCCACACCTGCTGGCCTACTGAGAAGGCTTGGCTGTTGAACTGCTGGATGAATTCAGCAGCCATCTTGTCTGTGTCGTAGGGGTTGGAGTCAATGCTCTTCTTCTGCAGAAAATCTATCTCAATTGTCATTGTGCCAATACACTGCTTAGCCTTGTCGAAAGTGTATAAGGAAACTGTTAAAAAAGAAACAGCACATTTCAGAACAGCAGGGTCCCCCCACAATACATTAAACATATTGTAAGTTTGGCAATACATGTTCTTCCATTCAGCATGAGTACTTAATAAAATTTAATATATTATTTCTGATAGAGCCCCTTATTTCTCTTACATCCCTGTTCTACTACCAGATCAGAAATACAGCAAATGTATCTCCACTGATAATCCCTGCATTTCTTTAAAAACTCTAATAGTCTCCTTTAAAACAGCTCAAATGCCATACAAGCTTTGGGGGATGAGGACAATGAAAGCAAATTCACACATGCTGTAGCACCACGATAGCTATATCTACATCTAAAGTTTTGGAGGACATGTCTTCAGAAAGCCCAAAAGCAAGCATTAAGAGTAGTCTTGCCCAAAAAAGCAATGACGAGGTCATAACTGGTTTTCTGTAGCAACAGATTGACTAGCTCTTCTCCAGATTAGGTAGCAGAAAGTTAGGCTACCTGCAAATTCAAGTGCAGTAATATATCAGGCTTCTACAGCCCAGAATGAAGCACCAACTACCCTTCGTCTCTGACACAGAGGAAATAACCCCTACCCCAGAGGTGCACGTGGGCCTATCCTAACATGCCCCAGGTTACCTTCAGTAATGCAGAATCAACTGAACAGTCCTTGAAAGGGGGCAGAAAGCAAAGTGGCATGGGAGGTACTTCACAGTCATTGCCAACTGCACCTAATCCCCACAGGTCTCAAGTTACATCATGTCAAAAAAAAAAAAAAGAGGCTACTTAGGGCTGTTGCTCCTGGAGGAAAGAGGACAGAAAGGAAAGAAGAGCATGGCCCACAACTTTGGGGATACTGCGTCAGCACAATTGATGAGAAGGACAGGATCTCACCAAACAGACAGTCCTAATAATTCACAAACCAGACTGCAGCAAAGGACAGAAGCGGATGTTTCTCCAGAAGACTGACGAACATTATATGTTTGCTTTAAATCTAGAGAAGAAAGTCTCATCTGATACAGAAGTCACAGCTAAGGATAAAGCAGTAGAAGGTGAATAAGGGAAATGTACTTCATGCATAACCTACTATTTCCTATCAAGCCTCTTGGCAGCAGAATGGTTCCAGAATAAACCTGCAGACTCCTGGGAAGAGGTGACATCAAAACAAGCATCCAGCATGCTACGATACACAATTCGTTCAAGTTAAGAGAATAAAGAGAGCCTGCCTCTTGCTTAAGTTGGTAGTTCCTTTTACTTGCCTATCTCAGGGCTTTGTCAAACAAAAGCTTCCAGAAAGAATATCAGTCCCTGGATCTGGTCACATCACAGACCTGAAGTGTCAACTGAATACAAGTAGTCCTTATATCAAGGACTGAATGCTGGGGATGTCTGGTACAGAGAACAGTAATGCACTGCTGGGGATGTAGTCCAGTAAGCAATATACAGCACCAGTTCAAAAACCTGTAACGTCCTAGAAACAGAGAGGCAGGCTGAGAAGGTAGCAGTGACCTCCGGTGCTGAGAATGCAGCTGAGGCAGCCAGCCCCAGGTGAGCTGATGAAGCTGAACCACACCGAAGGCAAGACAACCACATCCACTCAAGGCACTCAACCTTTCCACAAAGGCAAACTTACAAGATTCACTCACCTGGAAAGCCTTTACCACAGCATTAAGGGCTCAACAGGACTCAGCTTCGCTGTACCACTAAGGAGTGGACTACACTTAAAACTGACATTTAAAACATAGTTTTCACATTATTAGGGGAACAAGACAAAGAGAGCGCCCTGGTAAATCACTAGTTTTATGAATACTTCTCCCTACCTGTAGAATAGCTTTACAAATCCTTTATACTCAACAGGGAGTCATATGATATTTAGTCACTCTGCATAAAATTACTGCATTATTTTTCTTAATACATGTTCCCACACAGTTGGTAAGTTTATAGCAAGGTCTAGTGCAAGTATGATCACAAATCTGCTCTAACAGCTAATCATGCTGAATATTAGTGTTTCTTTCCCCAAATAACTTTAGTACTAAAAAGCATTTATCTGTAAGTCAGCTGGCACAAGTTACTGATCAGCAACCAAACCAGGGTGAGAAACAAATTAATTTATGGGTGTCCCCCCCATTATAGGTTATTCTTCAGTTTAAAAAATGAAACTAAATCTGCTAGCAAAAAGAAATGGCTTCCAAGCAAGATCTGTGAGGCATCTAGTGGTGCAGAGGCAAACAGACCCACTCCAGCTTGTCACTACAAAAGAGATCCACAAAGACATGAGACTTCTCACTCAAGTACTGGTCCATGCCCATGGACTTGCTGAGACCAAAGGAGCTGGGAAAACAAACAGCCAAGGAGTGAGCTTTCCTAACAGTACCTCACATCCACAGCTGTACCACTTCTCAGTCTAGGTCCTCCTCACTTTTTGACACAGGACGCAGTCATCAGCTCTGCCCACAGTCCTCAAATGAGAGGAGAATTCCCTGGAATCACTGTAAACACCTCACATGGCAAAACAGTGGCCTAATGAACAGGTTGCTCCACATCATCGACCCTGAGCCAGCCTACCATTAGAGCAGGCTTCATCACAATAGCCTTGTCAAAGAAAAGGATGAGATGGCTGCCCCCAGGAGCACACATAATTCCTGACAAAAGAAGAGACATGATTCATCACCTTGATGGGCTGTTGCAAAGAACGTGGAGACCCGCCTATAACAACAGCTGCTGCCAGGAGTTTGGTCAATACTACAGAAGCTACAGACAGACCAAACAGCAGCACCTATAACTTCACAGTGATGCCAATCATTCATAAACCAGAGGTAATGGTGACACACAGCACGAATAAATGAAAGACCATGCAAGCTGAGAGACACTGTGATGGGTTGACCTTGGCTGGACACGAGGTCCCCCCCAAAGCCACTCTATCACTCCCCTCCTCAGCTGGACAGGGGAGAGAATATATAATGACAGGCTCATGGGTCGAGATCACTCACCAATTACAATCACGGGCAAAACAGACTCGACTTGGGGAAATTAGCTTAATTTATTACCAATCCAATCACAGTAGGACAATGAGAAATAAACCCAAATATTAAAACACCTTCCCCCTACCCCTCCCTTCTTCCTGGGTTTAACTTTACTCCCCATTTTCTCTACTTCTTCCCCCCCAGCAGTGCAGGGGGATGGGGAATAGGGTTGCGGTCAGTTCATCACACATTGTCTCTGCCACTCCTTCCTCCTCAGGGGGAAGACTCCTCACACTCTTCCCCTGCTCCAGCGTGAGGTCCCTCCCATGGGAGACAGTCCTCCACGAACTTCTCCAACGTGGGTCCTTCCCACGGGCTACAGTTCTTCACAAACTGCTCCACTGTGGGTCCCTTCCATGGGGTGCAGTCCTTCAGGAACAGACTGCTCCAGTGTGGGTCCCCCACGGGGTCACAAGTCCTGCCAGCAAACCTGCTCCAGCATGGGCTCCTCTCTCCATGGGTCCACAGCTCCTGCCAGGAGCCTGCTCCAGCGCAGGCTCTCCACAGGGTCACAGCCTCCTTCGGGCATCAATCTGCTCCGGCGTGGGGTCCTCCACAGGCTGCAGGTGGATATCTGCTCCACCATGGACCTCCATGGGCTGCAGGGGGACAGCCTGCCTCACATGGTCTTCACCACGGGCTGCAGGGGAATCTCTGCTCTGGCTCCTCCTGCTCCTTCTTCACTGACTTGGTGTCTGCAGAGTTGCTCCTCTCACATATTCTCATTCCTCTCTCCAGCTGAAGCTGCCGTTGCGCAGGTTTTTCTCCCCCCTTCTTGTTATCCCAGAGGTGCTGCCACCATTGCTAATGGGCTCAACCTTGGCCAGCAGTGGGTCCATCTCGGAGCCGACTGGCGTTGGCTCTGTCGGACATAGGGGAAGCTTCTAGCAGCTTCTCACAGAAGCCACCCCTGTAGCCCCCCGCTACCAAAACCTTGCCACACAAATCCAATACGTTTGCAAATCAGTCTCCTCTTTGAACATTGGCAAAGGCTTGACAGGCTCCATTAAGACTTGAAATTGGAATGCAAATCTTCAATTTGCACAAACTCAAGATGGCATCCCTTTCCCTTCATCCTACTGCAGAATATTCTAGTCAGTTATTGGTGAAAACATCACTGCTACTCACAAAGCTCATGCCTCCAGCTGTCCAGAGTACACTGCTAGCTTTTGGCAACTCTTAGCACTAAAACTTCCCCAATTCTCAATACTCAAATTTAGATGCCAAGAATACCCTCAATGACAACAGCTGTTTTCTGTCAGCTGATAAGTGTTCACAAGAATAGACCATCCAGGACATGTTAAATGTTCACATCTGCAAGTGGACACTGATGTCCCATACAGAGCTATGCTGATATACCGGCTGACATCTGAAGGTAACAGTCAAAATAGTCCTCCCGGTTTTGAAAATCTTAAGAGACAGAAAACTCCACATACGAGAGCAACTCCCTTTCTCTAATGAGGGCCTCACATGACCTGAAGAAGGGCCGAAGATCTGAAATTTTCCAATTCCGTTTCACTTCAGCATGGAAACACAGAATTCAGCTTTTATAAACATAGGTCATGATCATGCTGCTGTCTGACTTACCGTCTATCTCTTGTCCGATGGAAAGTCCAGCCCATTTTCTCTGTAAAAACAAGACAAATACTTCAGAAAGCCTGTCCTTCAGTAGAACAAATGCCCACTCAAAGTCAGCACCCTCACTCAGAAAAGCAGGCTCCCCCATGAGAACCTTAAGAAGCAGCAAAAAAGGGCAGAATGGGATCTTACAAAGACCGCCAAATTAACAGGAAACAAGTCAAAAACATGGAACCATTTCTATTAATAATTCTATTTTCTGACCTCAGGAGGTTGTTCCGTCAAACCTCCTTTATGTTTTTGGTCACCTCACTGTCTGAGAGGCAGAAGTTATCGTACTGGATAGGGCTTTTTGTCATTCTGCTCATTTTCTACCAAAGCTCAGGTGCTGATCACACAAGAGGTAGTGCAACAGGCAAGAAAGGCTGCTATACGTTCCATCATCTTTTTAAAAGCTTACACATATATACTAGTTGCAGGAAGTAGTTGTAATGTGCTTTAAGTTATAGAATTACTTAAAACAAAACTTGTTCAGAGAACTAGTAAGAATGGAACTGTTCAAATCCTTTAGGTCCCTTCAAGTTCCTCTAAAAAGATTTGTGCAGAACAGAACTGCATGAGAAGTGAGAAATGGTTCAATAATTATGTGACACGAAAATCTATTACCTTTACTATGCCAAAAGTTCTAGCTTGATAATTGCAAAAATGGTATTTTTCCAATGCCTCTTGTGCTACAGATTGGCCAGTGTGTATTTACAGTCCACATCTCAGGCTATGCGGTATTCACAGTCTCTCAAATATCTAAGCCTTAGAGAGGCATGAATCACAAAACTATATAAGTATAATTACACAAGGCTCTGCTAAGATCACATTTGAGATGTTGTACTTTATGGCCATTTATGTTTGGCTTTTTATTTGGAAGGAACAAGTCTGGGAGAAGGAATACAATGACCTTTTTGTGAAAAATGAAAATTTCCCCCTATACTCCCTCTCCAATACGTTTATGGGTCAAGACAGAAGTTAGGCTTAAGGAAAGAATTCCCTTGGCACAACAGGGATCAACCTGTTAGTAATCAAAGCCCAGAGCAGGAAGTCTTATCTGTACTTACTGGTATTGCCAGGAAGGTGAAAACAAATTACATTTCCATATTTAGTCTCATGCTTTACAGCTTCCACTGTTTACCTGCAAGGCCAGGAAGAATTCTCCCACTCCCCTTGACACTCCAATTCTTCTGCAAAACACATGCTAAACTCATCTTCACTTGAAGTACCAGGCACTGGTGACCACCAGTGCAAGGATGTTGGGCAGGCACACTGGTACTCCTGCAAACACTGGGCTTTGCTTAAACCCTCCAGATTAAGCCTACCAAGCCTATCACCAAATTTCAGCACAGGAAGGAAAGGTGTCTAAGTTCGGCTAGAAAGATGAGTTAGGGTCTTCTCTGTGGCAAGAAATATAGCTCAATTCCTATGCTCATTTGGGTACTTTCCGCTAAGAAGTTTGTCATCACTGCACGGCCCTTCATCTTTTGGGCTCTGAAGTATACAAAATCTTTCATGGCTTTCGGTATTTAGGCCTAAGAGTTAATTTTATTACAGAATAAAGGTGGTCAAGAACTTTATGCGCGTAATGAATGCACAACAGATTTTCTTGGAGGTCTTAGAGCCTAAGCGCATATTACATGACCCTCCGTGAATACACGAGATAAACACACATTTTGTTTAACGCTGGTTGCAATTATCCAAGGCTTCAGGAAATACTGGAACTAAAATCCTAACACCAGGAATACTCAAAACATTCCTATACCAGCAGATGTAACACTTGCTAACAGAGCCACTTTTTAGGGGTAAGCAACCTACCTCACTCCTTAGCAGAAGAGCTCTCCCAGCTCTGCAAACAGCTACTGGAATCTACAAATATCAACCCTCAACCATGAATGCATCTACTTTAACCCTGCGATACAAATATCTTCTACTGATAACTGTTTTTCAGTTTGGGCATCACTAATCATACCTAGACATACAGTTAACATAACATCCTCTTCACCCACTCATCCGGACAAATTTGAATTTGAACAAGACATCAAAAAGCAAAAAGAAGTTTTGGGGCCTATGCCAAGTCATCTGTTGAGGAAAAAAAATTGTGTTTGCAGCATAGAGACTCAACTTCAAGGCCAGTTACTAGCAGGAAAATATGATAGCACTAAATCAGTAACCATGGTTGTTGCAGTTTCACGTTATACAACTGTGTAAGCCAACTAAAAGCTACAAGACTAATTTTTCTGTTTAGAAGTTAATCGTATCAATTATTTATTCTAACCATCACTTAACATGTGATGACTTAATTAAGAAAGAGGAGACAAGTTAAATCTATTTTATGCATGACATTGCACTTTTCATCTAGAAATAATAATGATGACTGAATATAGTCAATAAAACTTCCTGCAGGTCTTTAAAAGAGCAACACAGCAAAGAAAACCCTTTAAAGTCAAGGGAAACCAGGGAACAATAAAAATTCACACACAATAGCAGACATTGCTTAGGCTTTTCTTTTTGAAATACTTTGTTTCTGGTGGGTTTTTTAAAAGGTTGAATTACACCTTTTCTAGTATCTTTATCCCACCGTGCACTAAAAATAGATCAAAGTAATATAAGCAAGTTTGCTTCAGCTACAGTAAAAGTCTCCTTGAATTTTTGCTGTCAGAAATCAAATCTGTAGCAACACTTATGCAGACATCTCCCTCCAATTAGAATAGTTATCTTCAATCCTGATCTCAAAAGAGATTTTGCTTATTCTATAGCAAAACACTAAGTCAAACCATACAGTACCTGGGGCAAGCTGAACGCAATGCTGCCAGGAACAACTGAGGAATGGGTTCTCAGCGTGAAAATGTATTTGTGGTTGGGAGAAGTCTTCACAACAACATGTCTAGAAGAGAGAACAGTATTTTACTTTGATATATACCCAGGAGGATTTTACATTGCTCCCAGTGCTGTGAGAATTCAAAAGAAACAAGCCAGCTTATATTTGGTCCTATAAAGGTAAAAACAAAAGCTTTAGACCTACACCGTGATGCAGGCACACAGCAGTCTTTCACAGGAGTCCATCACCTTCAGTGATATAACGTGATCTCAAAGCCCAACTGCAAGACATTGTACTAATAATTACTATTTACTTTCCCCCACCAGCAGCCCTTTACTTCAGGAATTGCACTATACAAATATGAGAACACCAAACTATAACCACAAAGACCAAGGCTGCTATATCTAAAAATTAACACTGGTTTCAGATCTCAAGCATCTAACACCAAAGCATCAATATTTTACCCCAATACAAGCAGTATACCCAGTGTGATTTCAACAAGAAATAGGTGCAAAGCCTATACAAGGATCTTAGTATATTGTTTGGACATTCGATTGAAGAAAAAAATGGAAGGAATTTCTGTACAAAAAGTAAAATCACATAGGCACTGAGGCTGTCCCTCCTGTTTGCTAGTGACCAACAGATCTTGAACTCAGACAGCACTTGAAGACCAGGAACACTGTTATAAAAACAGAACAATGCAGACAGTCAGGAGCAGACACAGCAGCAGCAATTGCATGCGCCTGTCTGTCACTCTCAGAAGCTAAGCTGTCAGGAACAAAGATACTCAAAAGCTGCTTATAGTTATCCTCCTGATAGCTCTTATCTCGTGATAGGCAGACTTCTTTTTGGCATAAGAAAGCAAAACAAAAGGAAGATGGGATTTGTGTGCACTAGTGGCAGGGGCAATGGCGGAATCAGGTTCCACCTCATCTTCTTCACAAGTGCCTGTACTTTAATTATCCATAGGGTATATGAGATCACCAACTTAGGCGACCTGTGGTGTTCCCCTCTCGTCCATGGTCAGAAACTAAGGGCTAGATGAACAATGCTAACAGCCAAGACCCATGCTCCTGGCCATCCTCCCTCCCTGGCACTGAACGTATGACATGCACATATGCTCCGTATATTTTCAACTTGCATATGCACAGTGAATCCAGCACCATCCAAAGGCAGATCTGCTGCACACATATACATTGGCTACATCCTGTATGCATAACAGCTTCAGCCACATGGTAGGAAAGAACATATGGCCCTTCGAGACTAGAGGAAATGTGTGGCCTGCATACTCAAAACCACTAGACATCACTAGCTTTAGCCCAAACAGACGAGGAAGCCTGCAAAACCTTTCCAGGAACTGCTAGCACTTGATGGCATAGCAGGGTAAGAAAGCATTTTAAACGTATCACACAGTGATAGATACCTGCTCTGTCAGGTGGACCAGTGAGCTGACTCTTCACTGGTTCTGGCCCTAAATCACCCATTAGCTGCCTAAAACCCCAGCTGTAGGGACATGCACCCTTCCTTTTTCATCTCCTTCTGCCCCAGGCATTCCAGAAACCCGTTATAGGTGGTATGGTTCCCTATAAATCTTACAGAGGGAGAGCAAGACATTTACTGGTGCTTCATGGTGATCAGGGAACGTTTCTGAGGACTGGGAGAAAGCAGATGTCACTCCTATCTTCAAGAAGGGCAAGAAGGAGGATCCAAGGAACTACAGGCTGGTCGGCCTCACCTTAGTCCCTGGGAAAGTGATGGAGCAACTAATCCTGGAAGGCAAACATAATAAAGGACAAGAAAGTGACTGGGAGTAGGCAGCATGGATTTACAAAGGAAAATCATGCCTGACCAATATGATAGCCTTCTAGGATGAAACGGCGAGCTCTGAGTATGAAGGGAGAGCAGTGGATATTGTTTATCTCAACATTAGCAATGCTTTCTACACTGCCTCGCACAACAGTCCTTATAAACAAACTGATGAAGTACAGACTAGGTAAGCAGGCAGTGCAGTGGACTGAAAACTGTCTGAACCGCTGGGCTCAGAGGGTTGTGATCAGCAGCATCAAGTCCAGCTTCAGGCAGTTCACTAGTGGTGTACCTACCCCAGGTGTCCACACTGGGGCCAAAAATATTTAAACTCTTCATTAATGACCAGGATGATGGGACAGAGTGCACCCTTATCGAGCCTGCAGATGACACACCTGCTGATTGTGCTGCCATTCAGAGGGACTTTGACAGGATGGAGATCAAGTTCAATAAAGGCAAATGCGAAGTCCTCCACCTGTGGAGGAATAATCCCATGCACCAGTACAGGCTGGGGGCCAACTGGCTGGAATGTGGCTTTGCAGTAAAAGACCTGGGATCCTGGTGGACAATGAGTTGAACATGAGCCAGCAACATGCCCCTGCAGCAAAGATGGCCAACAACGTCTCTGGCTGCATTAGGAAGAGCACTGCCAGCAGGCCAAGGGAGATGATCCTTCCCAGACTGAATGGTGCTCCAAGAACTGTTTCATTTTAAATTGAGTAGCAGATAAAATAGAGAAGCTATCCAGGAAGCAGGAACTGAAATCAGGTGGTTTCCAGCACAGAGCTTATCAGCCTGAGTAATTCAAATTAATATCAATACACAACCAACTGGAAAGCAAGATATTATATTGCAGAGTGTTAGACAAACATGCCTGTAGGCAAAATACAAGTTCCAGCTATGATACTGGAACACCTCACCAAGAATACACTTGATGACAAATAACACCCTACCAGAAGCAGCTCATCAGACAGTAAAAGACCCAAGATTAAAGCTTCTTAAGACTGAGATGGATCCTGAGCAGTGCATGAAGTTTGGCTCAAAACAGAACAGCAACTTCAACGTGTATATATTCAGCATCTCTGCAGGGAGAAACAAACTCCATCACTGTTGGGTTTCACTTCAGAGAAGCAAAATGCAAGCAAATGAGGACACTGGTAAAAATATGGGGGGGGAGGGGGGTGTGCAAATTAAAATTACTATACTGGAGCATACCATTCACCAAAAACATTTCCAGCAGACCAGAAAGATAGCAGAGCCTGACAGCAGGCAAAGGGATGCCAGGAAGAAAAAAAAGGAAAAAAAAAAAAATCAGCTTTCTGAAAGAAATCTCTAGCCAAGTGAGAAGATTAGGAAAGGTCAAATCCTGACAGGTTCTTTGAGAAAAATCTGCAAAAGGCACAGGAACAGCCATGTTTCTTCTCAAAGATGGCAGGAGCAGGCAGTCTCCAACAGGCTGTAAGCAACCTAAGTATTAAGGATGTTCAAAATAAGGCAATAGCAGGAAAAACTAAATGCATTTTCCTACATTGATGTTCACTAGGAAGGAGCTTGGAGAGCTCATGGAGACACATGGAGGAAATCTCAACCTCATTAATGGCTTCTGCTTATAAATGAACAAAAGGAACAATGAGTCACCAGGGCGAGATATCTCTCAAGAGCTCTAACAGATGAAACTGCTGCTATAATTCATGTGTAAAGCTGTGCCTGAACCGTTCAGAACCAAAACATGGCTGTCATGCCAATTCTCACGAAGGGCTCCAGACCGGGCCCAGGAAACTGTCGGTTGGTAAGTCTGCTGGCCAGGCTGAGCAAACCAACAGAAACTATAACAGAAAATATTAACCTGTGTGTCCATTAGTTTTTATGTTTGTGAAGAAGGAGCATAGCTTTTTTAAGGGAGAGGATAACTTACATATCTATGCAAAGGTGCCAGTAAGCATCTGAACAATATGGGCAGATATTCTTCTGGTGCATGTTTGGAAACCCCTGTAAATCATTCAGTAAGGCTCCTCAAGGGCTCTTCAGATAACTAAACCAGCATGAGATAGGAGGGATGGTCTTCCCATGTAAAAAGCAGGAATAAAACCTAAGAATAATTAGTCGGTTCTCAACATTAAAAAAAATTGCTGTTGAGATAACCTGCCCTGGCTTCCTCCCAGACTGCTGTCCCCTTCACTGCCTGGGTGTTTTCAGCACTTGTTTCTCTCTCCAAAACGCACTGGGAGTCAAGATAGAAGTATGTCACAGGAATTTAAGACGGTGGAACTTATCAAACCAACACGGTACTAAAATAATGCATTACATCCCCTGAACTCATGCATCACAAAATGGTGACTCATACTTGTCCAACTTACAGGACGCGGAAAATGAAGCATGAAATGGAAAATGAAGCATGAAAAGACCTACAGTAGCATCTTGGGGATAAACCATCTCACTGATCCAAGGTCAAACTCCCAGCTCTAGACCACGACCACCGAATGGAAGTGTTAAAGCAAAGCCCTTTGTGCAACTGCTACCAAAAAATATTCTGTGCAGCCAGTCATGGTTAGGATGATACAAACCAGATCTGCTGACTGCGTGCAACCTACTGCAGCAGATCATAAGGATGGTCTTGCTCAGTGTATCTGCAATGCAGCAGAATGACTACATCCTTCAGTAGTAGCTGAATATCATGATGTTTCTCTGTACTCTAGTCTTACACTTTTCAAAGTGATTTATAGCATCTGCTTACAACCAAACATATGCTGCTTTCTTTATGACCCCCGATTTCTAGAAATAAGCAGCCCTCTCGAGGAGAATCAGTACAGCCAGAATCATGGCCAGCCTGCTTCCCAGGCAAGTCTTGGGATATTGCTTCCCGCATGCTTCCATAAATGCGATGAAGACGGTTCTCAGAGTGAAAGGACAGCAGCCAGCTGCTGCAGGTCTGGAAGCTGGGTCCCTCCAGGACATTCATATTTGAGGAAATTAACATTTTTATAATGCATAAGGTACGATGCTCAGTGCAGGTATTTTTGTAAGTCAATTACTTTGAAAAAATCTACTTGGAGAAAAAACATTATTTGAAGATACCAGGACACTACCCTCTCCAAGCAAATATTTTTGCCTGCTTCTGACTCTAAAACTTGTGCTCGTTCAGGGTTTTTTTGTTTAGGAGGAGTGTTTTTGTTTTGTTTTGGTATTTTATAGTACAGGTGAACTTGTGAAATCACAATTCAGTTAATCACTGAAGGGCCAGGACAGCTCTGCAGGGTACCAGCACAGCAGACTGACAGAACAAAAAGAGGCAAGTCTTAAAACACATCGCTCCCTCGTTCCCCGCAGTTCAGAGCCACTTCGTTCTCCATCCTTAGCAGAATTCATCTGGGCCAGGTATTTTATGCTAAGGCCCTAAGTGTATCATTCAATATCTTTTTTTTTAACATTTTTTTCCCCGTTTTTCAAACCCAAGCTCTTCCGCCTTCTGCTGCATGTGATGCGCTCTCTTTCTGCCAAAATTAATTACTTCTGTCTACAATCTACATATTGAAATCTCTTAGAGAGCCACTGTACAGTTGCAGCAAAGCAAGGGAACTAATTATTTGAAGTGACGTCTTTTAATATAAAGCCCTTCTGTGTGGGCTAGGCTGAAAAATTAATGTGTTTTCTTCCTTTCTCACAAAAGTAAAATTCAGAGTCAGCTTCTATCAGTCACCACAGAACTGTAATTAAAGAATCCAAATTGTTGTGCCCACACTCTGGTTGTCCTCCCCTTTTGTTCTTGTGCATGAAAGCCCCTAGAACAAGAGGGAGTTTCTACTGACTCTGCTCAGCACTCCAATACGATGTGAAAGTGAGAAGATGCCCCCAGTAACACAATCAACTGATAAAAATCTACTTGAAATAGCTCAAATATTCTAACTATGTAACAGGAGCAGCAGCAAAAACAAAACAAACCAGAAAAAAGATCAAAAAAGGCCTGAAGTCCTTCATTAAAATACTGATTATAATTAGTTGGGCAGATCCAGTTTCCAAGCAAGAAATGCTTCTGAAAAAAATATACCCTTTTTTTCTAGCATCTCCAGTTCTGAGAAAGAGGCACATCTAAAGTTTTGGTCTCTAAAGACACAGAAGTTTTGTTAATTAAGCTACTGTATTCACCTTCCCAAATCTGAAATTCCATTCCAACTCCATCCAAATTTTGGTTAAAGGTTGAAAGAGCAACACTGCACACTTACTGCCCAGACTGGAAGTCCTTCTCATTCACCACAGCACAGTTGGTTAACGACAGTTCATCAGTGGGACATCTTGCTGCTTGCATAGACTACAAGAGAGAAAGAGGGAGAGGAAAAAAAAAACTATCAAATTAAATTTTATTTTTCCTTTACTAAGCCAAGCCTCAAAACATCTGTAAATCCATAAAACACAAATAGGTCTCATGAGACTACACTCTGAGAGCGTAGTCCACTGGCACTGACAAGCTCCTCTCTCTCTTCACAGTTTCTCCAAACGCTTCTGTTTGATACAGACGTTTGTACCCAAAAGCTCTGCATTTTGTGACTCTAGTAAACTTTATATTTTCTATCATACCTAGGAAAGTACCTAAAAATTACCTCGGAAAAAGCCTGCAAGGCAAATGCCATTAACTTGCTAGTGAATCCTGGTGTTCGTGCAACTTCCCTGAACCCTGCAACACGACAGCAGGTAGCAAAGCATTCACTGGAAGGCATTTCTTGCCAAGTGAAAAGACATTGGGATATTTTGAAAGCTGGTAAGGCAAAGCAGCCTAGAGACAGAGCAGTTCCACTACAACCCTGGGTAACCCTATCTCACATTGCTGTGCTCGGTTACAGAGACTGTGTGGGGAAAAGATGGTAGAATAAAGACGTTACCTTTCTTCTTCCCTCACTTTACTCTGAAAACTGAAATCTGAGCACATCCATTCTGGATATATGTCCTTTGAACAATGTAGTACAGGGCAGCACTGAAAGTCAGCAGGAAGGTTTAATTCTTAGCCAGCTGCTATCCAACTCCACAGAATCTCCATAAAGCTTCTCAAAAGAAATATCACAAGGCAAATAATATTCCCTACTCTACAGAAAACATCACAGATCAGTAACAGACAGAAGAAAATTAAGTTAAACAGTCTGTTCCAGCCTATTGCTACTAAAAAAATTACTGCAACAAATTTTGTGGAGGTGTTCTCCCCCCCCCTTTTTTTTTTTTTTTTTTTTTTTTCTAAAGTCAAAGGAGCAATCCTATTTGAAGGGTATCTGTTCAATTTTTTTCCCCTCCACTATTACTCAGGAATCAGCAGCTAAAATAACCAAATACCACCACTCTCAGCCCAGGCTGCCCCGTCCCATTACGAGGCAGCACAGAGCATATGGGGGAGTGCAGCAGAGGAGTACCAAAGAGAAACCTCAGCCCTTTCCTACATCCCTAAACCCATCTGCTTCTGCAGAATTATTCCACAAAACAATGGTTGAAAGATGAAAATTGGGCTCAAAATGCCTCTAAAAGTGGAGAAAAGGATGGAAAAGGCAAGATGTCTCTACCATTAGCTATAGACTGAAAAAAAATAATTTGGAGAAAAGCTAAACGTGACCCCCCCCCCCCCCCCGGGTGCTATTTTTAGAATCAAAGCACAACTATTTTCTTTGTCAGATACAAATTTGCAGGCAGTGCAACAGAAACTATTTGTCAGTGTCAACCTATTCCTAAAAGCAATTCAGAATGGATTTTCTCTTAAGACACCCTTAAATCCCAGCAATAAGAGAAGGAAATGCTCTGATCCTAACGCACACATCTAGATTATTTCCCATGAGTTAACATCCTGCTCAACCTTTCCCCCCTACCCCTCTCGGCCATTTGAGAAAAGAATCAGAAAAAATTCATCTCCATGTGGACTGAAGCAAGCATGCCCCATAGCTCAAATCAACTTTTTATGTCATAATGTAATTCTTCTAGAGTACTTGCTATTTAGAAAAGGACTAATTCATTATTTTTATTGAATAATGCTCAATTGCCCTTGACTTATGTGAAAACAGAAAAGGATTCCGTTTTCAGCCTTGGAACAGATTTATCTAGCTGAATCTCAAGCATAGTGAGAGACTCAATTAAATATTCTTGTAATAAAAAAATATATGAATATCAGTGGCCTTCTGAAATATACAACCTGCCTGTTAAGGCTCACCATCTTTGGGCACTTCACACAAAAATGCATTCACCATTTTATCATTTCGCCTTCCATTTGCGAGGGGACTATTTTGTGAAGGGCATGCCCTGATAAAACGCATTAGGTAGGATATTTCGAGAAAACTGAACGCAGAGCTCCTGGATTAAACCTTTTTAAGCACTAGTCCTCAACTGCATTTTTAATCCTTACTGATAAACTGCTTCCTACATGTTAACAGCAAGCACCTGGCAAAGTTGCCATTCTTCTGTGTTATTCCTGTCCGCATTTGGGAACGTGCAAGCTTTGCTTTAAGGAAATGCCTAAATATAAAGGAACACATTTCAAATCCAGCACCAAGTCCTCCTTTTGCAAGCTCCACAATATGATAGATGTGTGGCAAAACATCCCTGGGTATCTGACACATGAAATAACGTAGCTGCTTCTGCAGCAGTATCAGCACTGACTGTGCTAGCCATCCCATAGCCCAGCACATTCTCCTTCTGAGGTGTTTGGCAGAAGCCCATTTCTCCCTTGGCAATGACCAACATTTCAGACCACATCTATAATCTACACTGTGCTCCCAGCTCTCCAGTATATGCCCTCCTCAAGCTCCAAGACTCCTCCGTTTTGCAGAACTTTGATACATTATCAATATACAGAAGTGTTTTTAACATAATACAGCTTGTGCAAGAAAAGGACGTCACTCAATGGACGCAGGTTTTCATGAACATACAAGGGACAATTTGAGGAAATTTGGTCATTTAAGAGATGACGATTAAACTGGAAAGTACCCAGACAAGGAGGAGGAACACACTGTTCTAGTGAATTGCAGGGGCTTCCTCTTACCTCCCCTCTCCTCACCCCAGTGCTCACACCCTCAGCACTACCGCTCACAGGAATCCTTGTCTTGCCTGTCAAGCAACTGAGCTGTCGCAGCAAGGATGTGGGCACTGGCTGCTCATGAATAAGTTTTTCTGGCATAAATGCAGCAGTCCAAAGCTATAACACCAGAGCCTAGAGGGCTGTCATATGCCAGTGGTAGTACTGTCAAGGAACACTTTAAGCTCTTGTATTTTGGGTTCCAGCTTCCCAGGACACCAGCACAAGGACTCCCGGAACCCTGCACCCTCTCCCCTTCTCTGCCATCCAACACTTCTATTGCCCGCACTTGCACACCACACGTCAGGAAACAGAGGAAGCAAAATCCTTAAGAGTATTTCTAAGAAATCTTCAAGTACAAGCTAATTTTAAGCTAACTAGTAGGTTACTGCTAGCAACTAGGCAAGGCAACATAAAGCTCAGCTCTAGCAAACCACTAGAGCACACCTGGCAGCTGACCGTGAATGCCATCTGCTGCAGTTACACTGCTGTCAATGCTAGTTTGAAGGTGACCCATAGACATCTTTGCAGGTTGCAGTTATGCCCATGTTCACAATATAGATATATTAGGCTTCAAGTAGCAAAAGAAGTCTTCCCTGCCTCCAGTTATTGCTCTGGTTTATGCAAGGAGGAGGCTCCAAGGACAGCGAAGTTCTAGGGACGTGACTCCACATCTGAGACAGTGCCTTCGGTCTAAAGCACCCTCAGCTAGAGGCATCCATCATCCATCTACAGTCATGCAGCATCCACTATTAAATCCATGCCTACACACAGGTCTACTCCAATATTCCTTCTGTTTACCAAGAGAAAAATGAGACCACATGACACATTGATAAATCTTGTGCTGAAAGACAAATGTGAAGGACCTCACCTTTGGATTTACGACAAAGCAAGTAATGTTGCCTCTACTCTTCTGCTACTGAGCTGATGCTAACCACGAAAATCCAGTGCCAGGAGACTCAGTGACGCTGACATACTCTACTTTTACAAAGTAAAAGTTGCCCCAAAGACCAAATACCTGCATAACAGAAACAATCCATAGTGTCTAATCTTTCAGAGATTTTTAAGTTGCACGGATTCCAGTTTTCCTCCACAAAAATATAAAATTGAGTTATTCTTGCATTTCAGGAGAGCTCAGCCCAGAAAGCAATGCTAAGTTATTTAGGTATTTTCATACATACACAAAACACATTTTCTCCTTCTGAATTTCAAGACAAGCATCCAAAGCAAAAGCAACGCACTGCTGGTTTAAAATACAACTGGGGAAGAGAATGAATAATTAAATCTCTGAAATATTACACATATATTCCAGATACACTATATTACATTGTTGTGTGGGTGAGCACATAGTACAAAAATATGGTTAATATTTGTGAATTGTTAAGGCTGATGATACAAGAAGCTAAAGAAAAACATGTTTCCCATTACTCAGATCCCACAGGAGATAAGTTGGTGGTACATAATAAGAGTGCACTACTACCTGTCAGTTGTTACTGAATAGAAGAGCTAAAATATTAAACGCTAAGGCAGAGATGCTCTTCATTTGAAGATTATGAAACAGCTTCTAAAGCTGAGGCAGGTTTTGTTCTGTGCACTGTTTGTACAGGGTTTGTATAAGCCAAACATTGTTAGTGTTATATGTTTAATATTTTCTTTTGTGTAAAACATATAGACATAGATATACATGCATACATGTATATGCATATTTACATATATATAATTTCTGTCATGCTGATGTTGGCAGACAAGCATTAGGAAATATGACAACCCTGGGTACTAGAAATTTAAGATTCCTCTGTAGAGTCCACTGCCAGCTGCAGAGAAACAGGGATCCCCACTCCGACAAGCATCTAAGGTCTACTATAACAGCTGTTAGGCACCAAAGTACCTCTAAGCCCAGAGCTTCATCACCCAGAGAAGAGGGCAACAAAGAACTGTGTAGGAGTTATTCTCGGGAAGAAAGTTTAGTCCACATTTACTAGGGTCCGAGCAGACGTGTGCCGGCCTGGTGGCTGTGCGGTAGCATGGCTGACTCAAAGGTGTTCGAAGTCAAACACTCATTCACCACTGAAAGTCTGCAAATAAAATTAGTTTGAATACTGAAAGGAAGAGTTATGATATTAAAGGAGCTCTGGAGATAAACAGGGAACTGAGATGATGATATGTAGACCCTACATCATCCAAGACTGCTCCTGATGGAAAGCAGACATGCATGAAGCATTGCCCGATATAAAGATCCAATGGACCAAGTGACAACAGAATCTGAGATGAACATTAAAACTGCAAACATCAGGAGCCAGCTGCACACAGATGACAAACACCAGCACTAGCACACAGAAAGTTGAGCTGCAGCAGAGCTGGGTCAGCAACAGCCTGGGAGAAAGAGACAAATCAAGCTCTCCCAGCATAGGAAAGCCTGAAGAGGATTATGGCTACTTTCTCTCCACACACACACACACCATGGAGCTGAGTAACAGAGAGGAAAACCAACTCTACACTAAAGGACAGAAGAAGCTGGTATGAAATGATAGCTACGCTATCGCAGCTAATGAATAACAGTTCAGGAAGCCAGCACTGTAATAGCCTATAGTGGGAAACAGTAAAGACAAAACCAAAACTCCTTTAAAGAAGGCATTCAGTAGTATTTATGAAAGGAATGACAACATGATGCCTACAACAGGGACCAGACTCAGCAACAGGAGACTTCCTAAATGCTGTGTTTCTAAAATTTAAAAAAAAAAAAAAAAAAAAAAAAAAAAAAAGGAAGTTACTAGTTTGCAGGTTTTTCTGGACATCTCAAAAAACTAACTGAATAAAGCTTCCAGAGTTCTGCAGCTACAAGAAGAGATCAAACACCTACAAATAACTTTTTGGAACAGTAGGCTTGGCAGGTTTCCTTTCCAGTTCTACAATCGCTCAGAGCGCGCCCTGCTGCTCTCAGCAGGTGAAGCACACTGTCCCCCAGGACAAGCAGCCCTGACTGGATGCTCAGGACCAGCCTTTCCATCTGCTCCATTTGACCTCTAGTTTAGTTTGCTGGAAGCTTTTATACTTGTCAGGAAGGAGCTGCATTCTCTCTTGATAACAAGCTCATAAATACCAATTTTCTTCTCCTATTAAAAGAGGAATGCATTAGGAAAGTTACAATCTCAGAATTAATATTCAAATATTTGTCAGAGCCAGGGAACATTGAGCAAGCCAACCCCAAGACAGCCACAATACAGAGTCCAGACAAGAACGACAGACAAGACGCAACCCTCCTTCCCACAGCCCCCAAACGTGACACTCCCACCGGTATGAATCATCTCCCCATGCTCGCTCAGACAGCCAGGGAGGCATCAAGGCGAACACGGCTATGCCACATACACACCAGCTGCCGGCCGACACAGAAGCCGAAACAGCTTAAAATATGGCAGAGGGAAGAGTTCACATCACCATCTCCTGAATCATCCAGGGCTGGAAATGAAACAGGGAACGTTCTTCCCCACCCTGTTTCGTGCCTGCCCACCAGTTAACTTTCTCATCTGATAACAAATAGAATTATCTACCTAGCAAAGAAGGTCAAGCCCAATCATCAGCGGGGATTAGCAATACAGGCACCAACTAGCTTCCACTGGCCGTTCTTCATATACAATATACACTTAACACATTTTCCATTTTCTTTATCTAATAGCAGACGTGTGCTGCCCTCAGGGGCCTGGGCAGTAATCTAGAAATTACTTCCGTCTTAGCACATGAAAGCCACTTCATTAGGACAGAAGCGCCTATCTCAGCAATTAGACGATATTGGTTTTTAGGGTGGTGACTGCTGCTTACCCTTTGTCTGCAAAGTTTATAGCCAAATGAATTCATTGCTTTGTAACTCCAACCCTATTTTACCCAGTGCAGTTAAGAAGATGTACATAGTTTTGGGAATTTGGGTATACTATTTCCATTATTTTGCAGTCTTATCAGAAACACAATTTACAGTTCCAGGACTGAAGGGTTTGCCTGATCTAAAAGAGCAGAAGAAACAAGTGCACTAAAGGAGAACTTCTACAAGCTACTAGTATCATATAGCATCTATAATCTAATTAAACAGGTTGCTCTGCCCAAAGATGTCATTGTCCACATCAGTTCTTTTCAATATGATCAGTAAAGTGATTTCAGAAAATGTATCTGTACCTGTGCTGCTGTGCCATATAACCGGGAAGCTGTTTACTAACAGTTTAGCATGAACATCAACTCCACCTTTCAGTTAAGCAATAACGACGCAGAATATGTGCATTTGTAATTAACACACCCATTTTTGGAGTGGATGTTGCCTCACATTTCTTCCGTGAGCTAAGATGATCAACAATTTAATTACAGGGAATTGCTACTTGTTGTGTTTCATCTAAACCTCTTTTAAAAATGCTTAAAGGAATGAAACATCATGCAACCATGTCTAAGATGTCAGCCTAGGATGCAAGTCACAGGATTTTGACACACTAGCTGTGAGGACACCTAATCGATGCAAATTTCTTCCCATTTATTTAGGGGAGTTACCCAATAACAACAGGGACAAGATTAAAAATATCCCCTTGAAGTTAGAATTTGCCTTGTGAAAGCCTGAGATGCTGCTATCCCTGCGCACTTGCAATTCACCTCACCGCTGATGGGCTGCATCTGGCACTAAACTTCTCCAGGACACTGACTAATGTACCAAACGCTACCCAATTATAAGCACTTTGTCTTTAAGATGCAATACCTTGCAAGTATTTCTGTATTTTCTACAGAAAAAGCATGTAATTTGACACAATTCTAGGGCATAAGCTACTCCAGATTTTTTTGACCGAAGGTCATTGCTTTACTGCATCCCAGGAGGCTAGAGAAATGTCTTAAATCTTTTTATGCTGCCAACATTTGACCTTCCTGAACTGAGTATCTGACATACGTATACAGGAAAGAGCATACCAGCGCAGCAGCAGGGCAAGAGAGTGCCTGAAGAACTACATATTCAGCTTTGATTTAACAAGGAGTAGTAGTACAGTTGGCTCAAACGCAGAGTGATAGGATACTGTATTGAAAGCTCTTCTATTAACTGTAGTGACTGTGTTCCTTCCTTGAATTTTTCTGTTCACAGATCTTCTCCAACACAACTCTCCAATTCCTGGAGGGCAAAAAAACTTCTGAAGATGGCTAATATGGATATTTAGTCACAAAACTCCAGCCACTGCCAGAGAACTTCCCTGATTTGAGACAGCATCCTAACAGGTATGGTAACAACTGCCTCACATAGAGCCCACACTCCGAACCTCCTCCTTCCAAAGAATATTGCAGTTACTAAGATCATCACTATCTGTCACACTGCTCAGGGGTCAGCTAGCACTCACTGCACCAGGTCTTCCTAAAGCTTGTCCTCTCTCACACTTGTGAGTGTACTTGGACAGTATCTACCAACTCCTGGACCAAAAAAAAAGATCAAAACATGACATAAGGGCCTGTATTTTAGTTTTCAGGGGTTTTTGCACATTTTCCTGTAAAGAAAGGAATCAACGACAATCTTATTCCACTGAAAACCATGTCCTGCCTGGTGGGTCATTTAGCAAAATATAGGTACCACTGTTCTCTAAGGACTGGTTTTCTGTGGACTCAAGCAGATCAGATTTTATGACAAACTTCCTCCAAATTCACAGCTAGGGTATCTCCTACACCACAGGGTCTTCTCCTGAATCACCTCTGTGCTCTAAGGTACAGGACACAGCAGAGGATAGGAAGAGAGAAGACCTTGCTGTGCTATGGGGAAAAAAAAAAAGCAATATTTAAGAAATTCACACTTGAAATGATCCTCAAAAGGATTCTTTGATTTTTACAGATTTTTCCTACTAAGAAAAATTCTTAACAAAATGTAGTCATTTTGGCCTGTCTGCAGTGAAAAAAAAAAAAAGAGGTGTGACATACCAGCACCCCCAAAACTAGAGACGGAAAGGCAGCACTGACATCTCCCTATTGCGTTGTCTGTTTAGGTATAAGCTTTGGACATGCTGCTTCTGCAACACTAAGCCAAGCAACAAATTAAAGTTAATCAAAGATGACAAGGGTCAGACATCCCATGCCACAAACATAGGGTCACATGGTTGTCAGAATTTTAGTCTAAATAGTTTAGCATGGGTTTTTGTAATGCAGAAATCCTGTAAGAAGGATACGAGTCTATTTGCGATGATTTCACAAGACAGGTACGCAGTTGCAGAAGTGATCTCAGAAACAGAGATTCAGATTTAGCTTTCCCCCATTTCCCTAAAACATTGCTAAAAACCTGTTTCTTCGTATTACATATTAGGAAACACTAAAAAAAGATAAGTGATGATAGAAGGATCAGTCCCACACTGCAAGAAAGAACTAAGTTGATTCACAAATGTTTCTTTAGTTGCCTGACGACGCCTGCATCTATGAAGGCTGATTCCATATGCTAGCAGAAATCAGACTTTACAGCTTTAACCCATAAACATAAAATCCAGCCCTCATTATTTCAAAGTTTCTATCAAAGTATCCAACCTAAAACTGCCCTGGGATTGACTGCAAGGAGCACAAGAGAGCACACGTTAGTCCAGCAATGTCTTCAGCACCACGAAACACCGAGGATACTGTCTGTCCTTCACCATCCTTCCCACTACTGCTACACTCTCTCAGTTTGACAGTTGATTTCAACAGATGTCGGCAATATATCTTCTGCTCAAGTCACAGGCTCTTCCAGAGGAGTTACGGCACAGTTCTGCAAGGTAAGCCAACATCTACTAATACCTGAGTGAAACCAAAATTATTTCCAACCCAATACAGATGTGAATCTCTTCTGAGAAGCAAACAGGCGAGTGCCTCCTATCACTGGGCTAATGGCAATACCACTCCAAATGAGTCCCAAACAGCAAATAAACAAAAATTAAGGTGTTATACCATTTATACCATATAAACCAGCCATTATTGCTAATCATCACGAACCATTATACAAGTTGCAGCTATCAGAAAACTTTAATATTCCTTAAAGAAAAACACACCAGTCTCTCTGACAGGGCTCATCACCAACATCCATGCTACCAAATCCACGTTCAGCACGCATGATTTCCTCTTTGAAGAAAGCCAAACCTCCTGCCAGCTTGCAAGAGTAAAGCTACAGCCACACAGACCTGCTTCATTTCTTACACGGTTTCTCTGTGTGTCTCTCCAATCTGGTACAGTACAAGCAGAAACGCAGCTTGTTCTGGATCAACAACTTGACACTAGCTGGAACAAGGCAGAGAAATCATCTGGCCTTTCTACATCCCTTTGAGAACTAACTCCTAACAAGGTTCAAATCCATCAGCTACAGACAGCACCAGTTAACTTCCAGAGGTCCAGCCTTGGTCCAAGCGATCTGTAACCCACTACGGACACAGCCAGACAGCTTTACGCCATTCCCCCTTCTGTAGTAGGTGCTGGCTGGTGTCTTGGCAAGACTCAGTGCTCTGTTTGCATGCCTAATGATTACTGTGGGGAGAGAGATACAGAATAAATTATAACAGAAACAGCCATTATTTCTAATCATCATAAACTATTTTTCCTGTAAACTTCAATCACCATTAATCACTGTCTCTTCCTTGCGACTGAGGAAAACCAGTACAATTAAGGGAGTAGAGTAATATACCTGAAACAGCACCACACAATAAGATTTGGCTTACCGTTTGTCTAAATTATTTAAAACGTTACAACAAGTTTAAAGATTTTTGTCTCCCTTCTACATCAGGAAAGCCATTCATTTCTCTCTGTAAAAGCATACATACACAAATCAAATCACACGAGTCTAATAAAAGAGGCTAAGCTCCAAACTGCATTGCAGGACATTTTTTCAGGCCAGAAGTAGTCACTGAAGCTTCCTCTACCCATTCTCCAGGTTTAAGCACCTTTTAAAAATGCTGACAACAGAACAGCATCAGTGTTCCAGTATCAGACTCACCTGTTCTACTTAGAGATATCACACACCTCCATCCTCCTACCTACTATTCCTTATTTATACAGACAA
The DNA here is from genome assembly GCA_013389945.1 of Fregata magnificens. NCBI lineage: Eukaryota > Metazoa > Chordata > Aves > Suliformes > Fregatidae > Fregata > Fregata magnificens. The sequence goes on along the minus strand of WAAD01019203.1, from coordinate 632,091 downwards.
GGAGCACAATAACTCCAATGTCACATCCGAAACGTATGCTGTTGCTTGCTCATCCTGACCTCCGTATCTTTTTCAGAGCTGCTGCTATCCCACGTACAAGCTGAAGGGAGCAGGTAGCTTGTTTGTTAATTGACGTTAACAGCATTCAACACACTGCAAGACTGGATCAAGCTCAGAAAATGATATTAAACACTTTGCTTAAGAACTCTCTTCACAGCAGTAAATAATCTAATAATTCTGCAACAATTATATTTGTAGATAAATCATGAAAACACTGAATAGTAAGAAGCTTCCTGGTAACCCAAGGAAAGCGTCACCCACTCAAATTGCCAGATTACGAGGCAATTAAGGTCCAATCTTTCTCTTACGTTTGCACAAACCCCCCCCTTTCCTCCACCAGGCTTCCAAGTTGGCCAAATAAAGGCACATTTTTTTCAGGTGTTTAGTAGGACAAAAGCTCACAGCAGCAACAAAAAGTTGGGGCTGATCCCTCTCCTCCCTCCCCATGTCCCCCAGTCACTACCTCCAGCACTCACAGTGTTCACTGAGCCTTTCCAGCACACTAGGGCAACGGAAAACTAACTCATCCAACTATATGGATAGTTTTCTCTGACGACTTAGCATGCTGAACAGGCTCAGGGCAGGCTCAGGGGAGCGAGAGAGCAGGGGGTAAGACAAGACCACTGCAGCCAGATTGGTTTAGGCTACAAGGAGTCTCAGAACAACGTTCATTATGGCTAAAATGATCTTACCACTGATGAAAGCACTGGGCTCCCATTTCTGGCAACGGAAAGCTGAAAAAAAGCTAGTCAAAACACAGAGATTTATCCTGGGTTAGCTGCAAAGGGTGAGATGATGAAAAAATGTGCAAGGAAGAAAGTGAGACCAAGTATCTGGAGCAGGGACAGAAGAAAAGCTCTTAATAAGAGAGAGACTGCAAAACTTGCGATTTTTTTCTGCATTAATTGGTGGCATTTTAGAGCTGGCACTCAAGTACATCTGCTCACCTGTGACGCACAGCTTACCACTGGGCCAAATTTTTCACCACTGCTCTAACCTCCACTGCTCTGCATCACATCACTGCACCATGTCGTTGTACCCACCAGACAAACTATAATACAAAAAACTGTGAGAAAATCTATTCCCCGAGATCTCAATCACTGAATTGTTTGGCCAAGACAGACTATTTCAGCCTGAAGCAGACATTAATGAAAAATGTGACTTTCACAAGCTGATATCCAGCAAAGCATGACTGAGCTCATAGCAAAGAGAAGAGCAATCTTAACTGCACCTTGCAGCACTTGGAGATGGACACCTGAAAACAGAGGGGATACACAAGGCACTACAAAAAGTGATATGACAGACAAGACTGTTCCTTCACGTTTTAAGGTCTTTTTGGCCACTTGCTGATGTTATCTAAGCAGTCACTGACAAGCGATTTTTTATTTTTTAAATAAATATGGGGTAAAATCACTGCACAACCCTTAAGGTATGTTTTAATGCAACACAATTTGGATCCACATCACAGGATGATGCTTGGCTGATGCCCACAGGGCAGAGGACTCTCTAGGACTTCAAAGAACGCCTCAAACCTGCCCTATATCCCACAGCACCAAGGGGTCACCAGGGCCTCCTAGCACCCTTAGGGGACACTAAAATTCTGCCACACACACCATGGGGACAGGGGTCACCCCAGCCTCACGGACGCCCTCAGGGAATCCCACAATCCTGCCCCATGTCCCAGAGCACCAAGGGGTCACCCCACCCTCACAGCATCCTTAGAGGACCCTGCCCCACAACCCACAGGGAGAGGGCTCACCACAGCCTCACAGCACCCCTAGGGCACCCTAAAATCCTGCCCTGCTCCCCACAGGGCCTGATGGCTGCTGCAGCCTCACAGCACCCTTAGGGGACCCTAAATCCTGCCAGCAGCACTGAGGGGCCACCAGGGCTTCACAGCACTTCTAGGGGAACCCACGATCCTGCCCACACCCCATAAGGAGAGGGGTCACCTCAGCCTCATGGTGCTCCTGAGGGAGCCCTAGAAGCTCACCCCACAGCACCGAGGCATCACCTCAGCCTCACAGCACCCCTAGGACACCCTAAAATCCTGCCCTCCATCCCACAAGGCCACTGTAACCTCACAGCACCCTTAGGGAACCCTAAATCCTGCCTCACACCCACAGGGACAGGGGTCACCCCGGCCTCACAGTGCTCCTGAGGGAACCCCACAGTCCCGTCCCGCACGCCACATCACCAAGGGGCCGCCTCAGCCTCACAGCACCCCTGGGGGACCCTACAGTCCTCCTCCAGAGAGAGAGGGGCCACCCCGGCCTCACGGCACCCCCAGGGCTCCCCACACCACTGGGGGGGGTATCACCACAGCCTCACAGCAGCCTCAGGGGACCCCGCACCCCCCCAGGGCTGAGCTACCACCCCGGCAGCGGGGCTGCGAGAAGCCACCGAACCCCCCCAGAGCCCAGCGAGGAGCAGAAGCGGAGGAGGGGGTAGCGGCGGGGCCGGGGAGGGCGGGAAGGGTCCGTCCCCATTCCCCCCCCCGCCACTTACCCGCCCCGCCATCTTGCCGCTGCGCCCAGCCCGCAGCACC
>WAAD01019203.1:594012-625781 GCA_013389945.1 Fregata magnificens | reverse complement strand
CTTCGCGCCCTTCCCCCCGCGGTGTGCCTCCTGTCACGGCCGGGCTTAGCGCCGCGGCCCCCTCCCGTGTGGGGCCGCCCGACGCCCGGGGCCTTCTAGACCTGGGCCTACCTTGTGGTAATGGGCGCTGTGAAACTGAGCTTGAAAGTGTCGGGAAAACGCTTTCCCATGTCCTGAAAAACTTGCGTTCGGGGAAAAAAGAGTCTGTGTGGTTTGGTGGGTGCGGGGGGTGTCACAAATCTGTAGCAGCTCCTGGTATGTATACGTTTCCTCGTTCTTCGAGATCACAAATCACTTAAGTGCTACGTGTCCTTACTGAACAAGGAGATAACTAAGGCGAAAGTGTGGCATTATTAGTATAAGAAATGGAGCTGTGCTCCGCGCTAATTCTGACTTTGCATGTGCACATATTTGTAAAATGTGTCTGAAAAAAACTGTGTTAATACATTGGTGTAACTGTGGCGTAAACTAGAAGGAAGATCATGCTGTAGACCACGTACATTAGACGTAGAATCTATTTTCGTGCTCAGCTGTAGAAGAACATCTTTGTAGAGAGGAGTGCTTATTCAGAGTACTTTCAGAATGGTAGTCCTGTGAAACTTGAACTTTTTCTGAATTTAATAAGCAATTCAAATGAGCTGCTATGGTAATATTTTTAATATTATGCAAATAACTTTTTTATTTGTGAGCTAAAGGTTTTTTTAGCTAGTCAGTTTTATTTTAACTTTAAATTTTCCTTGTGTACCTCACCTTCTGAAGAAGGGAAGAAAAGACGCCTAGCTTTTTGTTTTGTTTTCATTCCTTGCTCCCACTGGCCACCTATTTCTGAGCACTTCCAGGTTGGTGATGAGGAGTCGGGTGGAAGTTGTTTCTCCCTTAGTTACAGAATGGGCAGATTTCCACTGTAGCTCCCAGCGTGTGTATTATAGCAAAATTCTATCTCCTGAAATCTGAAAATGCATGTACGTGTGTTCGTGTAACATAAATGATGTAATAGGAACAGTGATGAAAGGACGAGAGGTGTCTAGTGATGCATGGAAGGCTAAGTGACTCCTGCTGCTTTTGATGAAAGGGATGATAATTCTACTTCTGTAGCTGATGTTGTTCTGTGGCGGTTCAGTCCTTCGGAAGCTCAGCTAGTGTAACAGGAGAGAATGCAGGTTTCCTCTTCATCTGCACCTCCTCTGTCTCTAAACACCTTTGAATTTCTTGTGGTTTGCTGGGTTAAGCTTTTCTCTAAGGGTAAATACGAAAGTCTTCTGATGTCACTGTGTAGAACTAACTACCTGAAAACTCAGATGAGTGGAATCCACAGGTAAATTGAAGTGTTAAAGAAGTTCATGTTGGTATAAAATCTACAACTCTCGGGTCTATGTATAATTATGTCCTTCTACCACTTTTCTTTTTTCCTTGTCTTGCATAGCCTAAAGTTGCATTCAGAGGTGGCAGTCGCTGCTGGAGTAGCGCAGAAGCTGGCGGGAGGCTGACTGATGCATTCAGTAGCGTAATGACAGGCTCTGCCTCGCTATATGGTTGCTACAAATCACAGGTTCAGTTGATTATAAATTAATTTCTTATATCTGTGTAAGAGTTCGGGTTGCTTGTAAACAAAATGGTCAGAAAATATTTCTAATACAGTTGCTTATACTGGCAAACATAAATCACCATGTTTGATTTATTCATAAAAATCTCTATCATAATGTTCATGAGAAAGGACGGTGACTTTTTTTAATACAGTGACAGGTGAAGAAATATGTGGTGTTCAGTAAAACAGTATTTTGCTGCGTTCTTTGTTCTTCTGTTAACATAAACAATTGTAGACAAAGTGTGAGCAACTGACTATTTTTAGGAAAACTGAGAAGTCGGTAAGGAGGAGAAGCTTAGGTATTGCAGCAGATATTTCTATGGCATACCTCAGTTGTAGAGTCCAAACGTTCGTATAAACCAGCCTGTTGAGCAGGGGGCTCTTAGTCTGAGCAGCAGAAAATGCCAGGATGGTTAAGGACATGAGACCTTTCTTTTCATTTTGCCTTTCATAACCGTAAACTTTCACTGAGGTAAAAGACTCAAATGAATGAAAGCTCATTCCCAGTACCTTCAATAATAGACCCATTACTTATTCTGCCTGAGACTCGTTTGGGTTTGTTCTTCCACGTCCTTAAGTCCAGCAACTGGGCATCTTTCTTTGCTTACAGAAGTATTTTACAGACATGGGGAACTGAGGTGTGAAGTAGAGAGACCTGTCCATCGTTAGGCAGAAAGCCTTACTGGGAATAAAACCTGGCTTTGTGTGCTGCTTTCTGTAGCTGCTAGACTACCTTGCTCCATAAAGGAGTGTACCGTGGATCTTTAACATTTAACCCTGTGAAAATGCCGTTAATTTTTTCACTTACTAAGAGCTAAGAAAGTGTATTGTGTTTAAACCAAACAAGCAATTGCTCCTTTTCACTTAAACTGGGTAGAAGGTCTTTTCCTTTTCTCTAGAAAAGAACTGCCTGTAAGTTTTCCTCAGTAGCTTAAATAACCTGTAATGACTGGGAGGAAGGGAGTGTCTCCTGACTCCTGTCGGTGATCGGCTATTAGAAACTGGTGCAGAGGTTTTAGGCTGACATGGCCTGAAATTTTTACTCCTATGCATATGTGCGCTGGGCAGTAGTCACCAGCAGAAGTTACCTGTAGCATTATGTCAAAAAGTACGTGGCTTGCTTGCTTCTCATGCTCTGGTTACGCTGAGGGTAAACTCAGTAACAACCGCATAGAATGATGAAATGACATTTTGATGTGTTTAATATTAAAATCGGTGCTTTTGTTGTACGTAAAATGCAGAATGAAGAAAATTTAGAGCTACCTCAGACCTACAGTTCTTCCCTTTCGACATCAGAGTACACTGCACCTGTGGACTCTTCCCTTTTATACGCACCATGGTCTACCTACGGAGATGATACTAAGCAGACTGCTGCTTCTCAGATTAATATGAAGTCCAGGTACTCATTTTTGACACAGAGAGAAATGTGGGTGTTGAAGGAGTAGATGGATTATTTTGTTTGTTTATTTAATGTAGCTTATGAATTATTTTGAATGAAGTAATTGTTTTAATTAATATGCAATTTGTTTTCAGGATCCAACCTGAAAGGAATGATTATGGCAGTGAAACAGATTTGTATGGACTTGTGTCTAACATCTTGGAAGAACAAGATAAATCGCAGCCATATTGTGCTGAGGGGTGAGCGTGTTGCCATGCAAGCACTGCTGGCATTCTCTTCCTCTGACAAAAACCACCTTCGCTGATCTCAGTATCTGTGTTCTGTTAGTCATCTTTGCATCTGCTGCTGGCAAGCCTTCATGCTTTCCCTTCCTTCCCCTTAATCTTCTAATATTTCACTTGTGATACTTGAAAGCTTTTCTCTGGGTACTCAAGTTACCTGGTATTCTCTGGCTTTCTGGTATTTACAGAACTTTTTAATTGGTGTTTTTTAAGTAAGTCCTTAACAACCATGGTGGAGTGCTGTATTCAAATAAATCTCCTTGAATGTGTGCCTTGGCCTATTTTTTCAGATCAAGGCTGAATTCAGACTTTAGGTTTCTTTCTTAATTAATTTCAGTTCACAGAAGGAATACACAAAACCATATTTTTTCATACTTTCCTGAACTGGCAGGAGGGAAGAATTCCATGCAAAATTAATATTTCTTTATGTTAGTGCTACCTGAGCAATATTTGCATATCAAAATGTCAGATTTATTATGCCTATATTCTAGCACCAGAAGAAACCATTAGATAGTCATAATAACTTGACACAGAAGGTTTCAGATCCAGCATCCCCAAGATGCTTAGAGAGCTCACGGTCTTCTGCCTGAATCTGTGTATTCTAGGTCTAAGGGATAAGAAGGGAAACCCAGTTCTCAAGGTTCCCAAGGCAGGCACCACTTTGCCTTTCTGTCTTCTCCCAAAATCCCAATGATTTCTGTATGTGTGCTGAGTTATGTGGCTGAAGTGAGGGAAGACTTTCTCTAAAGTCAGTCTTGATCAAAAGATAACTTACTAATTCCTTTGCTTCAGACAATTAAGGTTGGATTTCTGTCTTCAGTACTGCCAAATTTGGCTGTGACTGTAATGGCTGCCAGGTACAATTCCATTTTTTATTTAGTCTGTTTACAGCTTTCCTCGACAGGCAGTGATTGTCCTGTGTTAACTCATGGTAATTAGTGGAAGGAAAGGAAATGTGCTGAGATGCTTATTCTTGACTTACCTGCAGGAAGCAGTGTAAGCCAGCGTAAAACACGGGCGCTTCTGAAGCAATAAGCAAGATGATACAGAGAAGCGTTTTGTCTGGAGTGCTAGGACATGGCTTTGAAAGGTTGCGGGTAGTTTGGGAAGTATGGTTATCTTCACTTCTTGCTTAACTAGGAGTATTTTAGTGGTGACAGATAGTAAATCTCTTGACGGGATTGACTGAATGTAATTTGGTATGTACGCATTGCTTGCAGCTTGAAGGCATTGTACGTAGCTCCTAGAGTAGATGGGTGGCTTTAGACAAGCCAGAATCAGTTTTCTCATCTAGTTAAGGGAAACTGCGAAGATGGCAGTAGTGGATACAAGCTGGAGTAAGACATCTTTGAATCAGTCGAGAGAAATGAGTGGGGAAGAACTGGGTTCTTAAACCTTTTTCTGCATTTGGGAATGGAAGGGGAGCACCACAGATAAGAATCTAACCATGTATTTCTTGTTTTTCAAGGAGTTGCCCTTCCAACTTGAAGTCAGTATGGCCCACGAATGCAACCAGAATCGTAGACCACCATGAACTGTTGCCAGAAACTAAAAGACCAGTTGTTGGAGCTGTCTCACAACAGGGTTTTTATAGTAGCGAATCCATATCTGCTGCTGAAAAACAGTACTTGCAAAGTGGTAATCTTGCATCGCAGCAAAAAGTAGACGAATGTTATCGCGGGTTTACTGGCATAGACCTTGAAGAGCAGTGTTTATACCCTTCTAGGAATGATCATGCCAACTGTTGCAACATGCAGACTAACGAGAATATTAAGACAACACCCGTGTATCAGAACTACCCATACGTAAAAAACACCTTTACACCCCAAGTTGGGTATTCAGAAGTAATCAAAGACTCAGGAGCCGATGCTTATTCTTACGGAAGGGAGAAGGTGTGCCCCAAAGGAGCAGATGCACAGTTGCACCAAAAACGAGTGGAAACGTTTCTTCCGCAGTTTCACAGATATAATGAAAGTGCAGATTATAGTAGATACACTGAATATTCTCATGCTAGTAAAGCAAAGTCTAGCAAGAGTACCAATTGTAGCCTCCAAGAGAATAAAATGTTAGTAAATGGAACCATTGACACACCATCTCTGGACACAGAACCCTGTACTAAATTATTTCAAGTTAAATCAGGAACTCAGAAAAAAATAGAAGATACAATTTCAGATCCGCAAAACTTTACATTTCCAAAGGCTGTAGGACTTCTATCAGAAAAACAATTTGCAAATGAAGCTTCATTCTGCACTGATTTCGGGCAAAAATTTGAATATGGACTAAAATCTTTTGCAGCTTGTCCAGGGAGTAGTGACTGTGCAAATGGTGTAGAAAAGCAGCAGTTTTCCAAGTCCGATCTTCAGAATTCAGAATACTGTAAATCACTTCCGTTATTGCCAAACTCAGCAAACCCTTCAGCAGGTGCTAACGTAAGGCCAGCTTGGATTAACATTCAAACTAAAACCGCTGCTTCTGTCCCATTTCAGAATCCAAGTCCTTTGCTGAAACTGAATAATCATTTACCTGCTTTTCCAAAAAGTTCCAGTCATTCTAATGATTTTTTTCAGTTATCTTCAAATTTCCCTTTAAATAGTAATTTATTTCACAAGTACTGTCAAGATAATCCTTCATTTTTTTCAAGTCTTGATTTTGGTTATAACACTGCAGAACGAGCTCGGTCTGCTGCTTGCATGGAAGCACTAGTTAGGAGTGGAGAAGAGAATCTCATTGAGTATTTAAGTGAAAAGAAATTAAAGCAGCCAAATGGATTCTGTGACAATTATTTAGCTCAGCAGTTTGGGATCATTGAAAATATGAACAAACACCGTTTCCAGTTGAAGCCACAGAGCGAGCATTATGATCTGGAAGGACAAAAACATGCAGATGGGTTGTTGCAGAACATGTACCAAGATTTAATGGAGTCTCAGGGTCAGTTTAATCTCAGGCAGGGGAGTGGAGACAGTAACACCATCAATCCTGTGACTTGTCTACAGGCTCCGAGCTTTCCCAACAATGGCATGATGGGTGACTTTAGACGTAATCAGCAGCTTGGTTCAAGTGTGTTCCCCTTGAGATCAGCTCGCCTGTTTGGCCGTTCCATTGTACCTCTGATGGAGTCTCATGACTTGTTCTCCCGCGATGATTTAAAACGCTTCTACCCTTATTTTAACGATAAAATGTATGGTGACAGTTCTTTTTCTGGTTTTGTACCAGCGTTTGGATTTCAAAGGCAAGTTAAAACCCGTAGTGGGCCTGCCAGCGAACTTCATGTTAGACTAGAAGAATGTTATGAACAGTGGAGAGCTTTGGAGAAAGAAAGAAAGAAGGTAAAAAAAAAAAAAAAAAAAAAAAAAAAACCAACAAAACCAAAAAACCCCCAACTAAATTAATCTGCCATATCACAGATTTGATTTAGATCTCATCCTACTCAGACCAGTTAGAGATCATGGGTAATTCTCGCTGTTGTGAGTCAAAATGCTTAACGGGACTTCAGAGTTAAAAGAGTTTGCTTCTCTCTATATTTGAACTGAAACCAGAAGTTTTGAAGGTTTGTAGCCTGGTTGGGAGCATAACTAATGTTGTGTTGAACGTTGCACTTAAAGCAGGAATTCAGGGACTTTTTAGTCTCTGTGTTGGGGAAGGTGTGTTGTATGACTGACAAAACAATGTTACACTTTTTTTTTTTTTAACACAATAAATACATCTGGAAACTTTGAAAGCAAATGCATTAATTACATGTTGAATTGGGACTAAACTTTAATCATTTCAAGAATTAATTAAAATTCTTAGGCCCTACACTCTTAGTTCCTTCAATGAGTTGTTCTCACCTCCTGTTTCCCTGAACTTTTAAACCCAAGATGTATTTGAAGGAGCTCTTTTTTTTCCCTCAAAAACGGAGGCCAAAGAAAGGGTAATGTTAAAACACTTGAACTAAAAGATTCAGGTAGCTCTGTGTGAAGCCCTACTTAAAGCGATTGCCCTTTTTGGTCATCAGCGGAAGTGCTTCAGGCTGCCCTTGTTGAATGTGAAAGCTGTCTTAATTTCACCAGTTTAGCTGGTATTGAAATTCAAAAATGATCTGGAGCTGTGACTTTCTGAGAGGGAAGCTTGACCAAATGTTACTTGGGAATCATCGTGGGACCGGGCCATTTGGCTGACAGCTTCTCTGTGGAAGCTCTGTTGTGCCAGTCCACTGAAAGAAACTTAATTGTGAGGGGATGTAACACAGGGGTGGGTTGGTTTGGGGGTTTTTTTGCCAAAGTGTTTCCTGACGAGCCAGAGTAGAGGGGTTAGGGAGAGAATGAGCTTGACTTGAGGAGGGGAAATTGATGTCTAGGCTTGCAAAAGGGAAAGAGTTGACGTGCATGGCAGGGGGACGTGGTGGAGAAAATTAGGCTGCAGCTTTATGTGGACCACCACAAGAGAATCTAGGAAATGCAATTTTAAAATGGATTTAGGTAGCTGTATATTGTTACAGGTGTTACAGAGTGACATAACAACGGGGTGAGAGAGAAATTTGAAATCTTGAGGTCAGGTTTCAAAGTAATTTTCTGATGGTTCAATAAAATGTGATTTCATTTTAACAAAAAAAAAAAAAAAAAGCTTTCTGTAGTATGACGGATCTGTACTGAATTTAGCTTAATGGCTGACTTACTTAAACAATTTTATTTTAATTTTGTGGATGAGGTCCACACCTGTTTGCTCATTCTTTTTTGCCTTGTAATTCTAACTTGCCTCCATTTTATTTACAGACAAAATTAGTACAGGCTGTAGTCAGAGTGTGAGAAGACATAGCACTTCTGAAACACATTATGTTGGCATAATTACTTTAGTTGAACTGCTTTGAGTAAAGTGGTTGTTCACTTAAAACAGGTGATTGTCTTACCAAATGGTTAAATCACAAATGCCTGAATCCTCATTTTCTGCTTTAAAAATAAATCCCAAAGCCTAAGGGAAAGAAATTGTACATCTGATATTTTTTCTTGTTTCTGTAATAAAGCACACTTTGCAGCTTACATTCTTAGGGAGTTATTCTTTTGTTTTCCTGCAGACTGAATCAGCTCTTACTAAGAATTTCCAAGGGAAAAAGGTTTCCAGTGCTAACAACACTCCGATTCCAAGGCTGGCATCAAACCCATCAAGAGTTGATCGCTTAATTGTGGATCAGCTACGTGAACAAGCCAGAGTGAGTTGTAGGACTAAAAAAAAAAATTTTAAAAAAAAAAATCTATTGAACTTATCACACAGACCTTACAGTACAGTATAAGATATATAAGATGATTAGAGCAGCTTTTCCCAAAATAGCTTTGTTCTTAAATGCTATGCAGGGAATAGTATTTCAGCAGTCCCTGCTAGAATTTCTACAGCTCCAGGTTCACTGCTGCTGTTACCAGGGAACCCACTGAGTAGCTGAGGCTCACGTTTTACGTGCATACATGCCAGGAGGATGTGGTTTCTAGTACAAGAGCATGCATGAGATGCCAGAATCCAGTCATCTAGCCTAACTGCTTGCACACCTCCAAGATGTGCCTGGCTTTTGAGCTTTTCTGTTTTGAGGAGCTCAGCAGAGAAATGTTCACTATACATTTGTAGACTCTGTATTAGAGGAAGTATTTGTGGGGAAAAAAGCAAGTTTAATTAATGTTTGTAAGACTTTGATATATATTTGCTTGAGAGTCTTGTATTTTTTTAATGCAGAATGGTTATTTGATGCAACTTCAGCCTGAATTTCTACATTATTAGCTTGCTGCTTAAGCCAAACAGCCACAACCTGTAGGGCAAGTGTGACTGCTGTCTTCTGAGCTCCCTGTGGCTCTGTGGCCAAAGCAGCCTGCGCAGAATTCTGCAAGGGAGATGAGAGGGCGGAGGCGACCACAAGCAGAGCTGATCTGTGCTGCCAGCAAAATAGCGAGGGTCTGATCTGGCTCTTCAGAGGCTGAGAGGCCAGAGCCAGGATGCTCATGCTGCAGAAGGAGGAGAAACGTGGGCTGAAAGCGCAGAGCTGAAGCCTGCCCCTGCGAGGGGACGTGGGATTAAAGGCAGCAGCTGTTGTTCTGAGAAATGCTGGTTCTTGGAGGAACCAGTACTGCTGAGCTCAGCTGCTCCCAAGGCAGCGGTGGTAAGAAGCAGTCTTTCCTACCAGTCTCGCACAGGTGAAATAAGCCATGGGGCCATGTCTGCTCGCTGCCTGCTGAAATCTGTCTAGTGCAACTGCCTGGTTTTGTTCATACAGCTGAGTAGAGTATAGTGAAAGATGTGTGGATAGGCTTAGCATATACTTTTTAAACTACTGTTTTATGAACCCCAAGAGAACAGTGTTAGGAAGTTTCCACTTTCAGAAGGCTCGCATGTCCTTGTCTTAGTACTTTAAAACTGCATCTAAAAAAGGTCTTAATCTTCTCTAGCCATTTGAGGAACCAAGCTTCAGGGTATAGAATCTCAAACACTTGTTAGGTAGCAACTGAAAAGTAGTTTTAAGGATGCTCAGAAGCACAGTGGGGCTGTCAAACCTGGGTTCTAAGATCAGAAAGCTTAGTGAGAGCCAAAGAGAAACACTGGTACAAAGGTTCAGGTGGAAGTTGAGCTGGCTGAATCTGGGATTAACTCTATGAAGAGTGGAGCATCTAGTGCAGTCCTCTTGGTGGTCACGTACTTTCCTTTGGTTTTCTCATTTGAGACTTCCACTTGCAGTTGCTTTCAGTTGCAGAACAACACATAGCTGATGGAGAGGTGACAGTAGTTTCCTTCACTATGTCATCAGTAGCTATTAAAACCACTTAATAGTCAGAGAACAAACTTTAAACCAGGATCTCTACAGACTGTAGTATCTACTCTCCCGTCTGTCTGGGGAGATGTAAATCCACAGCTCCATTGCAACTGGAGAATGCCATATCACCTCACTGTGAGGTACTCTGAGGCTGGACATTCAGCTTGTCCTGTTGAAGCTCTTCTATTCTGGACTGATAATGATTTTTGCCAGAGAGGTGAAATACCAGCTTATTTCTAGTAGTGAGGGTATCTGTATGGGCTGAGGAAAGCATTATAGTCCCTGCTCCAAATACATTGTTTTGTGAAGAACAGTCATTCAAAGCTGGGCCTGAAATGTCAGTCCTTATCCCATGGTGCATGCTCACCTCCGGACTGCAGGGCCTGTGGCTCTGCTGGCTGTTTGGCTGGGACCCTGCCGCTCCAGCAGTCAGCCTCAGCGTCGCTGGTGGCTTGCTGCTTCTGCCAGTGAAGGATCTGAATTACTCTGCAAGCCCTGTGACCATCAAAAGGGATCAGTTGTGCTTTGCAAGAGAAGGGCAGGTTTAGTTAATGCCTCTGAGTCGTGAGTGGAAGGAAGCGTCTCTTGGGAGTGCAGGATGAACTTCTGAAAAACCTGAGGGGATGGGAAAGTGAGCATTTGAGCCTTCAGTGGTTCCTGTTGGGTGGCTGGGGCAGCCCAGCTTTGCTGACTTCTGTGGATTCTGCTTTTAGACACCTGGCACTTCTCCCAGGCTTAGTATGAAGAACACAAGCATTTAACTATCAACTGTGGGTCCTGTGGGATGATGTTGTGGTACCTGAAAACCAGGTCTTCGGAACATAAGTCCTTTCATGGATGTGGATGTACTATTAAGTAAGACTGGGAAATGACTGTCAGGTTCATCTTACTTTATTTCACTTGCTTATGTAATCCTGCTGTGCTACTTCTTAAAATCTGGCTTTTCCTTCACAAACAAACCTAATAATTCTCAAACAATCTTACCTACTTTTGTTTCCTATCCTAGTGACTGATTCCTCAGTTGTTCATGTGAAGTTCTCCCTTCACTTTTTTTTAAACTCTCAGCTTCCTTACAAATGTGAAATGTCACTTTTTGAGTTTATTGGTTGTTGCTGCTGTCACAGTAACTTGTGCAGCTTATTCCTGCCTATGTTTCTGCCCCTCCTCCAGGCTTTCTCCAGATCTAAGGGAGAGCAGAAGTCTGGCAGTGGGAGCTTGCTCCTTCCTGAATGCTCTCTCCTGAGCCCAGTGGCAAGGAGTGACTGCTCTGCTCTCCTGTTGTGGATGCTGTTGCCAAAATAACTGTCTTGGCCAGCAGCCTGCTCTGAGGATACTTGGGGCAGGTTGGGCAAATTGTCCTGATTCCAATTCCTTTGTTAACCACCCTTTCTTACGTTTCAAAAACTCCTTTACAGTCTTTTTCCTAGGGAGGCCTACACTGTTTCATTTGCAAGGAAACATCAAGAACTTTGCTTTGCACTGTGCTCCCAGACCCTCTGTTTCTTATTTTTAACCTGTGGATGACCATTAATCATCAGGCTTCTTTATAGGGCATCAAGTGTAGCCACTGCCCAGTAAACATTACAATTTTGGAAATTTGAGTTTTATCTATTTCTGCAGACAGTAACCAGGTTTTTCGGTGGTCTGTGAACCACGGTTGAGGAATCGCTCACTAAGGGGAAATTCATGGTAATGTGACCGTTGCAAGATAAACAAAGATGCAGATTTTCAATTAACTAATCAAAAAAGAATGATTTTTCAGTGGTTGTGCTTGATATTCTCTGAAAGAGCTCCTTTAGTGCTGAGTATCCATCCTGAAAGTCTACCCATGTGGTTCCACAGCAGCTTTAGCCAATCCAAACCGAGACTGCTGCTCTCCCACATTGCCTGTTGCTTTGCACTGGCCCAGCACAAGGAGATCTGCTGGGTGAAAACTGGCCGGTCTTTGTGGGGTTGGTTTTGACCCAGATCATTGCAGCAGTGCTGATGGAAAGGAGGACCGCAGTGGTCTTGATTCAGAGGATTGCACATTGTCACAGAATCACCTCCTGCTACATGGTTGTCTCAAAGTTGTATATATCCGTTATTAGCTAGTAAGCTGGGCGTCCTAACGTTTGGGTATTTTAGCTTTGCTGTTGTGCTGTGCACACCCAGGTACTCTACAGCTTCATTTTTGGAGAAGAAGAAATCCTAGGTAAGAATTTAACTACTTCAACTATAACTCTATGAAAGGAAATAATGGTTATTGTTAATTTGTTCTTCCTAATCTGGTTAATTTTCTTGTAAGTCTAGATGAGTACAGTGTGAACTCCTGTAACATGTAAAATGTTCATTAGGTTGTGACTTTACTGGGAAAAATGGAGCGCCTTCGCAGTTCTCCCCTTCATGCTAACATTTCTACTGCTCTTGATAAACATCTGGAGGTAATTCATGTAGTGCAGTCACGTAGAAAAGATGAAATTGTAAATGCTTCAAATCGACAGAGGCAAGGAGCTCCCAGATGCCAAGATGACAGAGGTATAACTATGCTTATGGACTTTTATAAGGTAGCTGAAAAATTCTACACATGCTGCAAGTCTATTAAAAAAAAAGTAAGGGGGGTTTTTATTAAAGTTTTAATTTATTTTTCAGTGTCTGGAGCTTTGAGAAAGGCAAACTGTGTGGGTTTTAGATGACTGTTTTGAGAGGACACTAAAACTGGGGTTTAGAGATAAATGGGTTAAAGCAATTTGGCTTGTCTTTATTCAATTAATAAACTAGCAAGTAATGAAAAGGTAGTGGGGTTTTTTTTTTGTAATGCAGTTTGGGATTGGAGATGATATTAAGCTATTGCCTCTTTCTTCCCCCTGTGCCTCATATTCCTGTTCCCGTCACCCCTCTAGCCGTGTCTGGATTTCTGCCTAGAACTTTCTTAGTATCTCCATGCTGAATCTGTGCAAAGACACCAAGATGGCCTTGCATTACAAATGGATTTCCTCTTCACGCATGTTCTGTCGTAGATTGACATAAAATACAAATCATTTTTTGGATGGATACACAAAAATATATTGGTCAGAATCATAGAATCATTAAGGTTGGAAAAGACCTCTGAGATCATCAAGTCCAACCATCAACTAACACCACCATGACTCCTAAACTAGGCCCTGGAGTGCCACGTCTACACCTTTTTTGAACGCCTCCAGGGTTGACGACTCCACCACCTCTCTGGGGAGCCTGTTCCAATGCCTAACCACTCTTTCGGTAAAGAAATTCTTCCTGATGTCCAGTCTAAACCTCCCCTGATGCAACCTGAGGCCATTTCCTCTCGTCCTATCACGAGTTTCTTGGGAGAAGAGTCCAATACCCGCTTCACTACAATCCCCTTTCAGGTAGTTGTAGAGAGTGATAAGGTCTCCCCTCGGCCTCCTCTTCTCCAAACTAAACAGCCCCAGTTCTCTCAGCCGCTCCTCGTAAGACTTGTTTTCTAGACCCTTCACCAGCTTCGTTGCCCTTCTCAATGTTTTTATTCTTAATGGTATCCAAAATATGCAGAATATTCAGCTTAATCTTTCACTAGTGCACAGGCAGAATGGCAGATTCCCTTCTCTCTTAGGTGTGAGGCAGAATAAATTCCTGTGATGCTCTGACCTACGGCTTTGTGTTGGAAGCTTTCTTACATTTCTGAGAGTCCTCTGTGCACGTCCTGCCTCTCTTCCCACAACTGAATTAGATGGATTATTTTACTTCTTTGGGGTGTCCTGTCATGCAGTTCTGTAATTCTCAAGTTTACTTCAAAAGATACACTATAGCAATTTTTCTTTTCACCTCTTCACCATCATTCTTGTTTCTCTTTACCTTGATTGAAGATTATGTGACTTTTTAAGAGGGGGCTTTTTGGGTGTTTAAGCCCATGAACATAATTGGCACTGGCTTTACTTGGCTTTACTTCTTAACCAGATCAGTGACCTCTTTGGAACCGAGTCGTCTGGAAAAGAGGAGCTGTCAGACCTCGAGATCTGCTCCCTGCTCCAGCTGCTTTGAGAAGAGAAGAGAAAGAAGTGGGCTTTGCACAATGGGATCTGATTACTCAACTAGAAGGGCTGCACTTTCTTTGTTTACCTCTTATCCTCCATACTGGCCATCTCCGAGACGTGTTAGCCTGTTGTGGCAATTGGAGAGGATTTTTCAAACAGTAGATTCTTGAATGTAGTAACTAGATTTGCTGCATATCTGGGAAAGCCTCGAGGAATATGCCTGAAGCTGTGCATCTCCTCCCTTTCGCAGAGCTTTCTTGCCATTAATAGTTTTCTTTTGTTTGAGAAGAGGTCTTCCTCAGCCCAACCCTGTTTCCACAGCACCTTTCTATTCCGCCTGATCTGATCTTAAGTATCTCTCTTATCAGGCTGGACCTGTCTATTGTGTCCTCTATTCCAGGAAGTTTGATTTAAACGATCCATGAGCCATGGTCTTCTCTTCTCCCCGCTCCCCCACTTTAGTTGCAGCACAGATTTACTTCAGTGGGAAGCAGATGGATCTGAGCTGCCTCATATCAGTTGTATTCATGCACAACGTGGGTCTGAAAAATTCTACTATTACACACTGAAGTTGTGGATCTGTACGAGGAAGAAATCACAACTATCAGAAAAAGGGTTTTACGGAGTGCCATTTGTCACCCAGAACAACCATCAAGCCTTTGAGAGCTGTCTGACCATACCTCTGCTTTGAGATTGCCCTAGATTTAGTTTTCAAGATCTTTCAGAAGGATATAGATGTTACAGATCATCTTCTGAGGGGAGGAAAGGCCTTTTTAATGTCTGTAACTCTCAGGCACTGCATTCAGCCAAAGACTTTAGAACAACTCTTCCTTTTTACTCTGGGATTTTCCCGTCTTCCCTGGTAGTGACCCAAATGCCAGCCCTATCTTACAGCTTTGAGATGCACATTTATGTGAGTGTCACTTGTTTCTTAGCTTCTTCTAGGCAGTCCACATGACACCATTCCTGTGGTCTCTTCTTGATTCCACAAAGCTTGGTGTGGAAATTGGAATTTTGAAAATACAAGACCTGATAATTACGTCCTCCCACTCTGTATTCTGACCTTTATTTCTCTGGAGTTATTCTTCCAAATACTACCTTGTAAAATTCTTTGGATGGCTGACACTTGTGTTGGACAAGTGGATTTTCATGGTGATTCTTCACAATTACCTAGATCAATTTTCTGTACTGGTCCTGCTTAGCAGTGGTAACTGTAGAGGAATCAGTGGTCGCTCTGTGCAGAAGGAAGGAGGGATGTCTCAAAATGGGTTTCACAGAAACCAGCCCAGGGAGTGAGAGCCAGACGAGCTGGTGAAGAGGGATGGTGAGGGGATAAGGTTAGGCCTTCAAATTCTGCCCTTTTCGGAGGCACCCCGAGTACCACCAGGAGGGGAATGCTTTCACCTGGAACAGTGAATCCAAGAATACTGGTTGAAGGTAGGTGCCAGGTTTTTGCAATAAAATGAAACTGCAGTCGTGCTTACTGAGCACAAGCACTTGGAAGAGCAGACTTTGCCTTAAAGTCTTCCACTGCTTCCAAACCCCATGGAAGTGTTTGACCAGGGAGGCAAGCGCACACGTCCTTCCTGTGCAGCCAAGCGTACAGCATAGTGTGACCCAGCTCCAAGAGGAGTGAGTGTGCCCCTACCCCAAAATAACATGCAAGTTCTGGCTGAAAACTCCGGTGCTTAGAAGAGGGTATCAGATTTGGTTCCTCACACACAGGCTGGAATTAGAGCGTTATCTTGCATTAAGACATTGCTGTTGAATAAATGGACCAGTGCACCACCTTACTCTTTGAAGTGGCAGGGTTTGACACATTTTTGCAGAACATGATCTGTATGCTTTAATAAAATGCCATAAACGAGCTATTCCTTCACCTGTCTTAATAAGATGGGCAAAGGATCCACTTTGTGGATCTGGAGGGGTTGCTGTGAACATTCAGCAATGAGCTCACAGAGGAAGGGGCGAGATGCCTTTAGGTTGTGTGTACATGGACTGCTTTCAGAAACAGAGCTGACCATAAGGCCCATAAGCTGACCCAAAGGTGCTCCTGATAATAGGTGACAGCGAAGTGGGAGCCTTAACAAAATAAATACCTAAATTCCATATACGCCCTGTATGAGGGCCTAAAAATCACTACTTTCTTAGATTCAGTTTTTACAGCCTTATAAAGAGACACACACAAAATCAGACGCTAAAAAGGGCCTAAAAAGTTTTGCTAGTTTTAGCATTGCTAGAGTGAATTAATCCCAAGTAGTGCTGATGACCTGTGCAATAAAGATTAAAACGCTGTTTCCTCCCTGCAGATGTGTTTGCTCTTGCTTTGGCAATTAGAGAGATGAGCGTAGCAACACGTAAAGCACGTACAACTCTCTGGTGCGCACTCCAGATGACCTTACCGAAATCTTCAGCTGCCAAACTTGATCCAGAGAAAGCTGTTCAGGAGACGGCGCAACCTGAAGAAAAAGTGTGCGAAAACATGAACAGCTGCAGCGTCCTAAATCAGAGGGCTGAAGTAAGCAAGCACTAACAAAATATCAGTTGCATGTGAAAATACACTCCGCAGTCTGTATGTATGAGAGATGATACACTAATTCTTTTTAATTATTTGTAAAGTTTGGACTACTAATATTCGTATTTAAAGCTGTATCTTGACGAAAAGTTGAATTTGCTTTAAGGGCGCTCAGGTTCTACTTAAACTGTTAACATTACAGACAGCATCAGAATACTGTAAAGCCGAACAGGTGAATGTTAACTTAAAAAATAATCAGACTAATTAATTAACAGCCAAGATATTATTTAACTTCTGCGGGTGAACCCTGGCGTACAACTCTTCCAATAACTTCTTTTAGTTTTGCTTTAGCAAATAGGTTTTAAAATAATGATTCTTAAAGACTGTAGTCTAACGGGGTGTCCGGTCAGTATCAGATAAGATTGTGATGTAAAAATGGTTTCCTTATCAAACTAATACCTGGAAACGGGAGGAAAAAATGCTAAGAATACCCAATATTCATGTAAAATTAAATATTTAAAATATAAATATTTATGAATTTGAGATTTTAGAATCTAAGTTTGTGAAAGGAGATGCACAGGGCTCTACTAAATTACTGGTATGACAAAATTGCTGTTGTGAAACCATGCAATTTAGTAAACATGTCCAAATCATTTGGGCATGCTCTTGGGAAAAAAAGAACCTCTGTTTTAAAGTATTTAAACATAATCAAAATACGACATGCACACAGGATTATCCTTTAAAAAGCTGTGCAGCAGCTGAAATAATGAGTCTTGTTTTTAATACCTTCACTTTAAAATTTGAAGAGGTATCACAAAGTTCTGAAATTTAGGTTTTCTTAAAGTTACTCTTTCACTAGTTTGGTTTGAAATTTGGTTCTCATATTTTAGACTTATTAGTTTACATCTGCATTTTTGACAGCTATTAATACTTGGTGTTTCTCTGCGTATCTTAATCTGTACGGAATGTAAGTAACTTATTCGCTGATACGAAATGTTGGTATTATGTGGCTCAGGAGATACGGGGTTTTAACACGTCTAGCATCGCGTTTATAATGTGTGGATTAAATTTATTCAGCTGTCCTTGCCTAGATACCCTGATATTTTAAATGTCTGTGTTCTTCCTACTTCTGGAAATCCTGATATGCAAAAGGTGTGATCGCACCACATAAATTGTCATTAGATGATGTGAGAAAGAAACTGAATGAGAATGCAGGAGAAAGCGGAGTAACCGTTTTGATCACTGAAATGACCGAAAGCACTGCCAGCGTGAGTTTATCGGGGCAGGAGAACAAAGCACATCTTCATACCGCAAGTCACTGCACTGAGATTTGTTAAGTTAGGACATGTTGATGTTAAAAGCAATGCTGTGCTGACTTTAGTCTGTCTGGTAAGAAATAAATTAGCTTTTCTTGAAGAGTGTTTGTTCTGCGTTTGTCTTTGGAGCCTCAGCTCGCTAGAACTTGATCCGTTAAGACGGATTGTAATTTTCAGTTAGTTACTGAAGTATGTGAAGACGTTGTTGCAGGAGAAGAATCGGAGATCACTCAGGCAGATCTGCTCTAGTAGTTAGTTATTGAGCTCTAATCGGTAAATTTAGATATGTAAAATATTGAATAAGTACAGGTGGATCAGCGGTCAATACACTGAAAGTCAGTACGGAATACAAAGACTATCGCGTAATCTTCCTATATGTACCCCAAATGTTACATGCATGCAAAAACTATCCCTTACCAAGCCATTGATGTCTGGTGTCGGGTAAGGCATCTCTCAGCCTCGAGGGGTAACCTTGAGAGGCGTCCCTGCTCACAGGGAGATCCCCGCCGCGCAGCCCACTGCTATGGAGGGAGAGCTCAAGGGATCCCGGTGGCTGCAGATCTTTATCAAGTGATTGATTTGTAGTCAGATTTTCTGCTGTGTTCACGCAGTTTCGGTCACTTATCAGGCCAGTCTGCAGCCAAAACGGGTTTTTTTGGGCCTGGTGCTGCATCGTCACTGACAGCCTCACACAAAAGGATTAACGTCAGTTAGGCCCCTACTTGGTGAGCATCTGCCTGGACCAAAGTTCAGTTAGGTCAAACAGGAGGCGTGCATCCATCCTCAGAGGTATAAAGCAACAGTGATACTGAAATTACTCTTTTGTAGAGAGAAATGACTAACTTTAGACAAACCAAGGGAAAAATTGTATTGGTGCAGCGAAGCCAAAGTGGTGGATTTTTTTTTCCCTGCAAGTATCTCATTAGTTACAAGCTCTGTACTATCAGAGAAAGCTTACGCAATCATTTCAGTATCTGCACTAGAAATCTTAGGAGTCTGGCTGGAGTATTTATTCCTGCTCTATAAATTTCTTGGTGCTGATGCCAGTAATGCACTCCTGAATATCTTGACTATTAGTCTAGCATCAGCGTTCCGCTCTCCAGGGGCAACGTGTGGTCTGGGCACTGAATCAATAGGAAAAATCATTGATGCTCAGTTATAGCAGCTCTGTGGTTTGAAGGCAGACCTGCCGCCTCCCAGCCTGGGGAGCACTAACCAGGCTGAAATGGGCAGCTTGAACCCTTCAGGTACAGTTGATTCTCACGTCTGTGTGTTTGCACAAGACTACAGCACACTTTGGGGTTTCCAACACCAACAGCTGGTGAACCTGCCTCGGGGAGGTGCTGCTGGATGGTTGTGGCTCTCTGCTCTGCCCCAGGATGGCTGCTGAAAACCAGGGGGCTGGACCTTCCCTCTGCTCCTGTTTTCCTGTCCCTAAAAGGGCCTTTACTAACTGTGGGAGTAAAGTCTTGGCTAGCCAGACACAACAAGCGAGCTCACACCCTGTGCTTGTGGGTGCAGGGTATGAGTGGTACCAGCAAAGGTGACCCACCCGGCTGAGAGGGAGCTCCCAGGGTGCGCCTGTGACTGCGCCCTTCTTAAATCCATACAGCCTTCCGCTGAATGTATACGTTTTGGCACTTACTCACGGTGTAGCCTTTTGTTCTTTGGCTCTGAGCTCAGTAACGGGCAGAGGTTTCAGTTCTGTCACAAGTAAGTGAATGCAGTCATTTTCTCTGGACCTTTACAACCAAAGGTCTCAAGAAATGAGCCGTAAGAGGCTGCAGCATGCTGGCATCTGTGCAAATGGGAAGCTCCAGCCCTCAGCTTGCTTTCCGCTTGGAAGCGGAGGTTTGGGGAAGTTCAGTACCAGGTCGCAGAGCTCTTGGTGCCCAGCATAGGAATGTGGGAAAAAAACCAAGACTCCCACCACCTGCTGTTGCTGCCAGAGCAACTGAGGTGCGAGTGGAAGTGTTAAATCACCCTGGAGAACCGGCAGCTCCCTAAAACTCACGTGCAGCCAGGGCCGCTCCAGGCACCGGTGCTGAGCCACAGCTTCGTGCCCTCACCCAGCCTCAAGCCCAGGGGGTGTGCAAAGGGCTGCAGGTTGCAGGAGGAAGCGAGAGCCAGCCCTGTGGTGCTGGGGTCTGAGCAGCCCCTGTGCGGTGGGGTTGCTGTGACACCCTCCTCCCTCAGTAGCTACCCCCGCCTCCCTGGCCCCCTGCAGACCCGCACACTGGCAGCTGTGTGAACCACCCTCAAACGCGACGCTGCAGCCAGGATCTTCCAGCCAGGATCTTCGGCAGCGCTCCAGGCTGGGAGGAGAAGCCAGCCCTGGGGACAAGCACAGCTCATTCACCGCTCTGCAAGGCCCTGGGGGAGAGGTGAAGGGAGGCACTACAGCCTTGGGAAACGAGGTGTGAATAAATGATGTCAGCAACAGTCAGCCCTCAGAAATACTGCTGCTGGGTAAGGGGAAAGCGAGGACGCAGGACAGGTCGGAGGGGAGCCGCGACACCGCGCCACCGCAATCGCTGACCGTGACATTCACTCAGACAGAGAGGAACCCACTTCTCGGCCAACCAGTTTTATTATTCAAGTCCAAAGATAAAGCAGTTAGATACTCACACTTGCAGCAGCTAGTTAAACAGGAGGCATGACTCTTAATCAGAGTGGTGCTGAAAGCAGGCGATGGGGACACGTACCATCAGCAGCTCAGGAGCCGCCTGCTGCCAGGAGCACACCTCGCCAGCGACCACAGCAGCCAGACCACGAAGCAGTGCAGAGGCGAGGCACGCTGGTTCCTCCCGCATCCCTGACAGCGCTGCAGGTCCTCCTTCACACTCAGTGTACAGAAATTAGTGTTCTCCTCTCCAGAGGCAGGTGACGCTGTCATGAAAATGGCTGGGAACAGCAGGTAACAAGCCCTTCAGGGATGAGAGAAGCGTTCAGCCCCCACAGGCAGCTCCCAGTTGCAGCTGTGCCCAGTGAGAGCAACCAGCTTGTAAATCCAGCGCATTCAACGCACAGCTGCTCAGCATTGAGCCTGCGTTAAAGCATTTGCCCTGGCAACCGCCATAGAAATAACAGTCGACGTTCACCCACACGCATCATTGGGGAGCACCATTTTCCAGCTACTGGCATAAAGTCTTAAAACAGCGTAAGGACTCGACCGATTTGCTACCGCTCTGGCTGACACTCAAATCAGTGCAGCGTTTCCCTTACCAAGAGCCTGTAGGTGATGCAGTCTCATAGCTGCAACTCATATATATTTCATAACGTTTCCTTTCTCTTGCTGCAGAACGGCACTTACCCTCGCTGAGGTCAGTTCCAAACCCTGCTCTCTCAGCTCAGCCAGAACGAAGATGTAGCATTGTTCCTGGCAGCATAAATACATGTATTCGCAAATACATTTTTCAAGGCTAGTGTAAATAAATTCACATTCACCCTGCAGCAGCATGTCCTTAATTACACGTCAGAAAGGGGCTCGGCTCTGTTCTCAAATCGTAATGCGCTGTTGCTGCAAATCAAGGCCAGCAGGACGCAGCCAGCTTGGAAGCCCTCTCCTACATCTTGTTTTGCTTTGCTTGAAGTGGTTAGAAGTAAAAATCGATCAATTTAAAACACAGACATAATTACTTCACCGTTCTTTGGTACAGACATTGGCCACAATAACCGACTGGGACATTTGACACCACAAGCACATGGCACACTTCGAGTTTAAGAGGTGCTTGAAATGTCTTTCTTGCTATGTAAAAAAAAAAAAAAAAAAAAAAAAAAACCAAAAAAAAAAAACCAAAAGGAAAGAAAAAAAAAAGAGACACTTCCAAAGAACCACTCGCCAGCCATGTGCCCAGAATTTCTGCTGCTTTTTAAACACACACCATATTCGTAATTAATTTTATCCCTTGAGAGTCCAACTGGAAAACCCCAGCTATCGCTTCCGCTCGCCTTTTTGTGTCCTTTTCTTCTCCTTCTCCTTCCGCTCCTGCTTGGCTAGCTTGTCCTTCTCTCGCTGGAGTTTATCTTGCTCTTTTTTCTTCTGGAACTCATCTCGCAGCAGCTCCCTTTCCAGCTTCCTGGCATTCAAGACATCCTCCACGTTTGTGTTTCGGAACAACGCTGGCGGCATGTTAAGGGCAGACAATGCTCTGGCTGAAGCCGCACAGCTTCCGCTCTGCAGCTGTATTTTGGAGCTCTAAACTAAACACTGGCTTTATTCTACCTCCCCCTTCACCTTCTGACTCCCACTTCGGCTTCCTCGCCAAGCAGGTAAGGAATTTGGGAATGACAAATGAGGAACAAAGAGAAAGGAATATCTCTTTGTTTTTCCAAATAGAGAAGTCATGTAGAGTAAAAGCACACTCCCTAGAAAAGGATTTTTCTGAGAAAAGAACCTGTAGGCAACTTGATTTAAGATCAATATGTAAAAAAATTTGTAAAACCTCTACAAACCTAAGAGAAAGAAAAACAATACATATGGTACAGCTTCCTCGAGTGGATTCACTACAGCTGTGTATACGACATGTATGTTTTTACATCTACGTACACGTACGTATGTGTACGTAACTGCAGACAGTGTGATTACAGCTGACACCCCCGGGACAGGGAGCCGACAGCCAGCGGGTGCAAGGCATTCCCTCTCGCTCCCCAACAGTCCCAGCTAATGGGATGGGAACAGTGCCGCACGGTGCTGGCTGGGGCAGCTCTGCCCGTCCTGCCAGCCACGGAGCAAGGCCGCAGATGTGGGAACGGATGAGGCAGCTCACGCCACGGATCCCCATGGTCTCATGTCCTCTCTCCTGCAGTGACTAGTGGCAAATGCTTTGGGAAGAGCATCAGAAAGAGCGAGTGGGTGTCTCCTCCCCTGTCTCTTCCTCCTAACCATCAGTAATGTAGGGGCAAGGATAATTTAGGTTTCACTTTTTAATGTGATAAAAACCTGCTTCCATCTTAAAGCTGGTGAGCTCAAGGAATGTCCCAAATCATTGTGTTGAGAAAAATGTGGGATAATTGGTCCTTGTTCACCATTAAAGTTCAGCTGCACCACAGCCTCATGAGTTTCACGGTAGTTTTGTTCCTGTTGCACTTTTAATAATTCCTAACATGATTTACCTCTCTGGACACCAGTTAAAAATCAAGCTGGTGTTCTGGGAGAATTATCCTTATTAATAGCATGTTCTGTGAAGAGAGAGTGGAAGAGGGGAGGAAGGAACAGAGGACTTAAAAGAGAATGACAGGATCAGTCTCAGCTGTGCACACGGGGCAGGGAGCAGACAGACCTCTGACTTTCATTACGAGCAAGGTCAGGCTACATGAAAAGAAAAATGAATCACCAAACTTAAAAGGTGGCCCTAAAGAAACAGGGAATATCAACATGGGTAAGGAAGGATGGGAAACTCACCATGGAAGCTGCCTTCCTTCCAAAAAGTCTGGGTCACCAAGAACTCAAAGGATACATTTTTCTGATCCAATATTTACTGCTGTTGCAATCGATCCATCCTGTTCATCCTCGCCAGTGAGAGAATTAAGGAAATATGGACATCAGTAATGAACTTGTGCTTCTATACAGTCACACTTAACTCAAAACATGTCAAATAACAATTTTTTTCAAGTCACGAGGAAGAAGCTAAACACTCATGCAGACAAAGACCAGGCAAGCACAAAACCCCATGGTCAGCTCCCTCCTGCTGCTCGAGTGCCAGGTACAATTCCCTCCTATTCAACTTTGCTCTTTAAGGAAGAGCTTGTTCTTCGGCACTACGAAGAGTTAACTTTAGGCTCTCCCACTCTATACATACTCTCTCTAAAAAGGATCTTTTCAGCAGATTTCTCATCAGAAAGCAAGAGATAATTCAACATATTAACTACTGTGCTCAGAGTTACTGGGAGGTGATTGACTCCTCTTCTGCAACACACCTGGGCTGGGCAAACCTTACCCAGCCAACCACATGTTGGTGGGGAGTGTGGAAATGGGGGAGAAACATGCTCAAAGGAGCATCGGCTCGTGGCACTCCACAAATGAGGAGCTTCCATGCTTTCTTCCATGGAAGTTATTTTATCGTGGAGAAGGAAGATTGAAAAGTTTCCCCAATTCTCCCCACTAGATGCTGCAAAGCTGGAAAGGCACTGGTTTAGAAGATATTTAATAAACATTGTCATTCAAAGCACCAAGTCCCGACTGGGTCGGGAAAAGGATATTCTTCCTCGTCAGTCACGTTGGCATACTGGGCCAGGAGGGCAGCTTTCCTTTGCTTCTCTTCCTGGGAGACCTCCTTTGGCTTCACCACAATCTTGGCCTGCTTCTCCATCATGCTGGCGATGGCTTGGATCTCATCTGGCAAGGAGAAGAGTCAGAGCATCAGCCAGTCCCTGCAGACATGGCAGTGAAGTCCCAGCTGACAGATGCCACATGCCACTGCTTCCTACATCTGCAATCCCCAAAAGGCCCCGTCCCACTGTCACAGGCTGTGTCCCGTCTGCAGGGAGGCAGCTGTCGCTGGGGACAAGTGCACTCAGATAAAGGGAGAAGTCTCACCCCAAAATATCCCCCACCCTCCTCCCACGAGCCTTCTCACAAGGTCACTAGTGGTGCTGTCAGCACACACCACAGCAAGCCGGCCGGTTTTGGGAATTCAATCAGAGGATTGAAAGAGCAGGAGCTGCTGAAGAGCCACCAAGGAGGTGGTTCAGGCCAGCACAGCGTCTGATGCGGTGATGTGACACCAGCTTCTCCTCGCGAGGAGGAATTCGTCCGTGCTGCACGCAGCCACGATCAGACGCTATTTCTCCTGGAGCAAGGGAAGTTTCACAATGAAACTTTGAAATCAGTAAGACTCTTGCTAATGAAAATCCATTTTACTCAAAATTGCATTCTCTTCTGGTTAACAGCAGCCAAATATGTTTATTTAACTACGTACTTAAAACCACATCGAATAGAAATTCTGAAAACCCAAAGTGACTGATCAGCTTGACACTCTTTCTTTTCTACCTACCTAGGGAAACGAACAGCTGATGTACCTTTTAACATTGAAGTTCTGCTGCCCATTTCTTAAAATGACATTTGGGTTTTGACACCAAATTTTTTTTTAGTTTGTTAATAACTTATCCTGAGGATTCTATTATTCTAAGTAGATATTGACTTCATTGGGGATTTATCCTTTTATGGAACCACAGTGAAATAATTAAATCCTTGCACTTCTAACAACCTAGACACATACTGCTACCTTCTTTCTGTGACAAGTAAGAAAAATCCCTGCAGGTAGCCAATGGTACGAGCAGGAGGAGTCCAGCGGCAGCTCCAGCAATTCCAATCACTTGTCCCCAAAAAAGGGATTTCTTTTATTTAATGCACAGAGCAGCGTAACTTTTCCCTGTCCCCAGCCAAAGGCAAGGTTACGCCAAGGACAGACTTCAGTGAGTTTTCGGGGAAAGCCACTGAACTGCTGCATTGTTCGGCCGCCTCAAGTAGAAAGAGGAGGTGAGTGAAATTTGTGAAATGATGAGGTTTAGACAAGAAAAGCTCTATATAAATGCAGGCCTCGCGATAAGGGCTCAGTATTTCTAGAATGACATCAGTCAGTGACAACATTCTGTTTGCAACCAGGACCAAAAAAAAAAAAAATGCAAAGCAAACAAAAAGCAGGATTTAGCCAAAAGGGATGTTACATTGTCACAGGCTACGGTTAGGTCCGTGCAGTTGGAAGATTACTAATTGATCCATGCAGTATGCTTAAACCAGCAAAATCTTTCCAGCATATGACTTCATTGTACTTCAGAGCTCTGCTCAATGACCAGAACAAGCCTCCCCCGATGAACAAGAACAAGACAGAGGTCTCTGCTCCTGAGCCGACAGCTGAAGGCGAGGGATGAATTAAGAGAGGGTACAAAGAAACAGTGGGACTGCATACATGACTGGGAAAGGAGCAGCATTAGTATAGCAGCAGCCTCACAGAGCCTCCCCCTACAAGCATTTATGGAAAAAAAGGACAGTTTTAAGAGAAGATTTTGAAAGAGGAAAACAAGGATGCTTTCCTGATGTGTGCTGGGGTGAGCAGCAGCAGAAGGGACAGCACAGCTCCCCATAGGTATGGTTGTAGTTGTATAAAAACACCTGCTTTCCCAACTAGCACAAACTGAAGCAGCATAGGCATTTTATACTATAATAACTGCATCTACCCTCAGAGTGCTAGCTGCCATCGCTGCATTGTTAGCACTGGACGGAGAGAAAGCCCTAGGTGTTTTGCGAAAGGAAACTAAAAAAATCCTAGAGAGAGGGAAAAAAAAAAAAAAGAGCTTTTCCTCTGCAGGATTATGAACCCAAAGAGCAGCAGAATGCTAGGGACAGCCAAAAGTGAAACTACTCATCCTCATTTCATATTTCAAGACAAAACAGTAAATAAGCAGCAATGGTAACGAGAAGCAAGTCAGATCTGCAAACATATTAGCAGCGTTGGTTTTAACCCAACAGGACGAACACACGGTTCTCATCTTGGTAAGGCCCTGCAAATTACTCATACCATGAGGAAAGGCACACCGAGCAGCGACACTACCTTCTTTTTTCTCTTTGGCGTCAACAATCTGAGATTCAGACCACTTCTCGACTACTTCCCTGCAAACATCGTTTAAGAGATCTTCTTCCTAGTAAGGGAAAAGAGACTTCTCAGTCTTGGAACAAAGTTGGTCTGCTTTAAACAAGCATCAATCAGGTATGAAAAGTACCAGCTGCAAAGAATCTGAACACCCAGCAATAAGCTCAAGCGATGCAGCTTTTCACCTGAAATCTACTCATTAAATGCACACACAGGACTTTTGTTAACCTGGGACAAGTCATGCGATGCACTTGTTGACATAGCTCAGGACTAGAGAATGCCTTGACCTGCTAGGCAAACACGAGGTGTCAAGGCTGCGATCCAGCAGCTCTGCACCGCGCCAGGCGAGGCCATATCACCGCGGTGGCTTACTTTTTCACACGATACAGCTCTAACAACACACGCTGATTTCATAGCAGCGGGGTCTCTAGGTGCAACAGCTCCACAAACACCAAAGAAAGGCAATTGGGGTATCTTTGCTCTAGAAATCTACTGCCCAGCATCATCTCTCTTCTTGAGCAAGGCTGCGGAAAAGCTACTCAAAGGCCACCTCCAAGCCAATCTCACTAAAGCGAACAA
This sequence comes from Fregata magnificens, assembly GCA_013389945.1. Taxonomy (NCBI): domain Eukaryota; kingdom Metazoa; phylum Chordata; class Aves; order Suliformes; family Fregatidae; genus Fregata; species Fregata magnificens. The sequence goes on along the minus strand of WAAD01019203.1, from coordinate 598,736 downwards.
ATTAGACTGGATAAAACATGGGTCAGGGCCAGTATGAAGCTGAAACCACTTTGGTGGTACTGATAGACCATCTCCTCCCACCAGCAGGGACATTCCTGTCCCCCTTGACCTGCCTGGAGCATTAAACACGATCTAGAGGTTGCAGTGGAATGCATTCGCGCTGTTGTTCATTACTGAGGAAGACTAAACTGCAGTGAGAAAGGAAATGCACCCAACCAGCAACAGGGCAGTATTGCCATCACCAGATCCTTCCCTTGTGGAGCTCCACCATGACTAGCTCTCTCCCCAGTGCCCATGTACAGCTTCTCGGGGGACTGATCAACACCATAAATCAAGTTGCGGCGGTAGATAGGCAACACACTACTCTATCACATCTCAGCACATGCGGTCAGAGCATTTCTGCAAAAATTGCCCAACATGCGAGTTCAGGTTACAGAAGCTGAATCCAGGCAAGAAACATGATCCTGATAAAAAAGAAGAATGTTTTGAAGAGTTACAGCCAGGAGCACTTCACTGGGAAGACGTATGTGTACAACAGGCAGGAAGTCTCAACATTTTTTTATTTATTTTGCTCATTAACACTAAATTGGGTTTGCCCACAGCTTAGGAAAAACCAGCAGCAGAGAGACAGAGGGGCTTGAGGAGAGCCGATATCAAATGGAAACTAGCTGGCCAGGTACACCTGAGGAACAAGCCAGCTGGGACTGAGACATCCCCTTCCCCTGCACCTTGGCAGGTTGGGCCGGTGCATTGCAGCTGTTAATGCTCAGGCTAGATCCGGGCACTGCCTGCAAATCCTTGCAGTCATCCTGCTCTCCCTGGGTAGCAGCACTGCACTCAAGCAGGGACAAATCAGGCAGCAAAGCAAGGTGACCTCTTACTAGAGCTGTTCTGCCAGCCCTGGCCATTGCTTACCCTGCCTATGCCAAAAAGCTAGCTCGGAGAGGCAGAAAACCTGATAAATGCTGCCTAGAAAAGAATTTCTTATACAGGTGTGTAGGTACCAGACCTCTACCATCTGCCCCTTTCCCCACCTTTCACAGCCAGGCGTGCAGTAATTGGCATTTCAAAGACGAGCACACCAAACCCCTGCGCACAGACTTCCCACCAAAAAGACACCAAGTTCAGGATCCTCATCTTGAAAACTTGGGCACTCCCCCAAAAAAACCACCTTCAAGTTCCAGGACAGACTGTCATTGAAAACATTACACATCCAGCAGAGCAAAGCTCACCTGCATGGGGGACAGCAAAAAAAGTTGAGTTCTCCACAACTGTGGGACACACGAGGAGATAAAAACGTACATAAAAATCTCTCCACCTTTTGCTCCAATACAAATAAAGAGCAACTCAGAATAAAGTCCTCCCACCCCGAGCCAACAACAGCTAAGCACAAAATTCTGCGTCTAACAGGCAGATGGCAGGAGAACTGACACACAGCAATACCATCACACAAAGCAGCCAATCACCGAGATCATGAGCACAGTTCAGGGCCATACACACAACAGAACAAGGTCCCCGGGTTGGGGAGGAGATGCTACAAGGACAAACACGCGGGATATTCAAGGCTGTGATTGAGGAGGTGATCTGCAAACAGAGAAACAGCAGAAGGACAAAGGGTTTGCGATTCCCACCGATATCAGACTCCATTTTAAGAAGTCAACATGCCTTTAACGAGAGTAGATCCAGAGGACAGAGTGATGCCTAATCAGCTAAGATCAGGTATAAGAACAGGTGGTTTAGGTCTGGAAGAACCCACTGACCCCAGTCCCACTGGGAGATGACACCGAGATCCTCACAGGACCGCATGCTGGATGAGCAGATCAGCAACGAGGATGACGGGCACGGAAAGACCATTTCAAATGCCAGTCAGAGGGACCCTTCCAGCCCTCAGACACACAGTAAGTCATGAAAAAATAATGAAAATCAGCATGGTTCAAGGACATGGAAGACATGAAGGTTTTTAAGTGCCAGAAACAGTCATAGTAAAGGGATCCTCCTCAGTGGATGGGGTCCCCTGAGTGCAGGGAATACTGGCCCACTGGAATCAAGGCTGGCAAAACGATAAGCAACTTTATAGTAAGCCAGGAGAGAAGGCTGGGAGAGACATATTCTCTGGGTGCCTGGTTTCAGCATGCACGAGGAAGAAAATCAGGCAAGTCATGATAAAGGAATGGCAGCAAGTGGGAAGGAAAATGAACAGCACAAGACTAACGATGGCAAGAGACCTGCGCAACCTTTTAACAAGGGTTTGAGCAATAAGAAACAAATCGGGTATTTGTGTATAAGTGGAGGCAGGCCTATGAGGGGAGAAGAACACAAAAGTGAGACGTTCTAGAGATCCCAGAAACGATGAAAAACACACCCTTCAAGCTGGAGAAAGGAAGAAACAAAAGACCGAGATGACAGCGCGTGAATGGACACGAAGGAAGCAACAGAAAAGAAACATGATGGGGCAGCCTGGGCGAAACTAAACTGTTACAGAAGGAAGCAAAGAGAAGTTCTGCCACACCGTGCAGGCCATTTGCTGTAGCACCCTTCCGTCTCACTGCGGTCTGGGTAGAGGCCTGCAGCAGAGCACTGACCTCTGTGCCTCTGGGAGGCTCACTTCCCACGTGTAAGAGCAAACACTACTAATAGTGGTGGAGTGCAGAGAGCTGAGGGTGCTACAACCAAATATCTTCATCTAGTATTCCCCAAACAAACAAGAGATGATGTTGTTCTAAAGGTTAGTAAATACAGAGAAAAATTAACTATGGAAAATACAAGTGATCTGGAATCTGTCTGGTTTAAAGAGAAGAACTGAACAGAAACAGATCTCGGCTCTAAGTTTCTTGATTTCAAATGGTTATCTCTGAATAAACTGAGGGATCTAATGCATGACATTGTCAGGACTGAGGAACCACAGACATGAGTGCAGAGGTCACCTGAAATTTATTTTTGTGAGGGCTGTCAAAAACAAACAAAAAAAATGACCTGGAATTTGTGAATAGAACAAAATGAAAAGACTTGGCAAGAAAGGCCCCAAATCAACCAAATCAACGACTGGTTCAAAAGCCAATATAGAAATAAGCATAGAGTCTACAAAAAGAAAAAAATGCACCAACTAAAAAAAGTAATTAAAAAATCTGAGGGTTCAAGAGGCAAAAAGGTTTTAAAAGAGTTGCAGAAACCTCAAACTGAGTTTGAAACTGCAAATGAAGCAAAAGTCAGCTGCAACCGTGACACAAAAAATAAAATGAAGAGAAGACATGGGGCTGCGGTGCAATACATACAGGATAAAGACAGCCCAGAACTCGATGAATATGAAAACCCCACACCAGTTGTCAAACCAGGTGGCAGCGCACGAGAAGGGTAACTCAGCACCAAAGAGAAAAGGGGAAATACCAAAACCCACTGCAGGGCAAGGGACGGCCACCGTGCTACGTACCTCCAGAGCTCGGAGAGAGCACGCACAGCAAAACGTGAGGCCCACCCCAGGCTTGCGAGTCATCAGATCAGATGCAAGGATCAGACACGGGCTCTGCCTTTGGTGATGAAATGAAGCAAGTCTGGTAATTACAGGCAGGTTAATTAACCTCAGCGGTTTTAGAACAGCATTTATGAAAGACGTTTTGCTCTGCCCCTAACACCAGCAGGATGCACCGTTTGCTTCTCCTATTATTTTAGGCACAAAGCTACACTGGCACAGTTACGTTTCTTTTAGAAACTACCTTACTGTTGGTGCCCTGGGGTGGGGAAGGGATGATGGAGGCAGTGAAGAGGTGCCCTGTCTTTTAGGAAAACCGATTTAAAATGGCATGCAGTCGGTGAAAAGAATTACACTATGTAGTTACCCATGATAACAAAAAGCTGATTGTAACGACCAAGTCCCTTTGAGTTTTGTGCTCCTATACAAACATTTTGGGAGGAAATCAGCGATAGCCATCGAGCAGACTGTTATTCAACAGCAGCACGCATTTACTATTTAACATTTTACACTACAAAACATCCATTCATGCAACATCCTGAGATACAGATACTATAAAAGTCTTACAGCCCCCAAAGGGGATGACTATTGAAGAAAAACTCTTTTCTGCACTCTCCTAACTCTCTCCCAGAAATCTGGGGTGGGGGGGGTGGGGGGGGAAGGCAAGCACTGCCCACCCCCGGGAGCTCCAGCCTCTGGCCACACACAGCTGGCAGAGCAGTTAGGATCTGTCCCAGTCGGGAGCCAAACTCCAGCTCCAGCCTGATCCAAGGGCCTGATTCCTGGAAGGCACCACCGTGCTGTGAGGCACAAGATCTGCTGCACGAACAAGGACCACCTAACACAGCTACCGTTTAGCTATTCTAAAGGGTTTGTTGTGAAAAATCACCTCTTAAACCGCCCTTGGGCGCTACCAGAAAGCCACCCAGCTCACAGGCCACAGCCTGTGTCCTCCGCACAAACAAAAAGCGAGCCTCTCCTTCCCCCANTTTCCAACCGGCCTCAAAACTAGCACCAAAAAAAAAAAAACCCGACAAATAATTACAAAAATCCAAACAAACCCCCAAAGACCCGGAGGACGCCAGAAAGGCCCCCGGCGGTGATGGGGACCCCCTGGCAAGGCGGTTACCCACCCGGGCTCTCCACGCCAGTCCCCCCAGGGAGCCTCCAGGCCCCAGCGAGGCCGCGGCCGCCCGTCGCCTCCCAGGGCTGCGGGTGAGCCCCAGCGGGAACACAGAAGGCTCAGGGCCGCGGACCG
>WAAD01019203.1:576738-593298 GCA_013389945.1 Fregata magnificens | reverse complement strand
AGCCGCTGAGGGAAGGAGGCCGCGCTGCGCCGCCTGCCCCGCTCCTGCCCTCGCCGCCGGCTCTTTCCAGACCCCTCGCGGGGCGCCGGGCAGCGTGGTCCAACCCCGGTCTGCCTGTGACCAGCTGCTATGAGAACTGTCCGTGTGGTCCTGCCTCTGGCCGGTGGCAACGGGTTGCCCGGCCGTGGCAGCGCCTTCCGGACGGTGGGAGCACCTTCCAGTAGATGCTCACTGGCTACCTGGTGATGGGAGCATCCTCCGGTCAGCAATAACTGGATGCCAGGTCATGGGAGCGCCTGCTGGTTGGTGGTAACTGGTTGCCTGGTCGTGGCGAGCACCCTCCGGGTGGTGGTAACCAGTTGCCTGCTTCCCCCACATCCCTCACAACAGCCTGGGGCAGATTAATTTTTTAGGGAAGTTGTGGGACTTCCAAATGTTTCCTGGAATTCAACGTAGGGTAAAGTAGGGTAACACCAGCCAAGGCTCTTTTGTCATGCAGCTGTGTGCTTTTCTCATGGCTTTCCCAGAAAAGCCGTCTGGGCCCTTCCCCTGTGAAGCTGTTGTTTGGGTGGATCCATATGGCATTCTTTGTGGCCTCTCCAGATTTCCTTGGTGCTGATATTGCTCGCCAATTCCTTCTATCCTCTCCTAAGGCCCTTCAAAAAGTAGTGTCACTTCAGTCACCTGGGCTGAAACTGAGGACAGGGGCTGTGCCCAGCAGCTGGTCATTCATCTGTTTCATCTTTCAGTTTCCTTATGACTCTTAAGTACAGTTTGGTCCTAATAGTTGTTACTATTTGTTTTCAGATTGTTTAATCTCTCCATTTGAGGCAGATTTCTCATGTGCACCCCAAAACTTCCTTAAATCCTTCAATGCTACACACAGCTGTAAAATCTTCATTTAGCTCTTGTCACTGCTGTATCTCTGCCACCAGGATCATGTGTTGGCTGTAGAGACATGTGGGGAAGCTGGCTTACCCTTTTTTCCCTTTTTTTTTTTTTTTAATCACACCTTAATGCTGAACTTGCTGATTTCTTTCTGTCCTCCCCTGGATGTGCCATCAATGCTCAGGGACGCTCTCCTTCTCGTAGCATCTCTTATTTAGCTGTGCATCTTCAAGTCTGAAGAATGCTTGCTCCTGGCAGTCATTTATCTACATAGCTGCAGCACTACTTGGAAATAGTTTCAGCCTTTTGACTGTCCCTCTAGCTTCTTATAGGGCATCGTCTTGGGTCACTTCCCTCTCTGAAACGCAGTCCACCGGGAGTGGAGTTCTCGTTCCTCTTGCTCCTGTGGAGACACTGAATTCAAGTGCACCATGGCCACCATCTGTAAAACAGCTCTTCAATAGTAATACCCAAACCCAGGCCCTGTGCGTTGTTCAGGACCACATTAAGAGCATCTTATGGCCTTGGACTTGCATGTGGTGTCCGGAGCTTAGCCTTGATGTAGGGCTGATGACAGAGCATTATTTGGCAGGGAGATTTTGATTTGCTCTCTTCTGTGCTTGCAGCCCCCTTGATCTCCCATAACACAAGCTGGCATTGCAAGGCAGCCTGCAATGTTGCTTGTGGCACTTTACACGGGTGGGTCCGGGATCTTGATCCACAAGGATTCTGTAATGCAGCAGAACCGGCTTGTTCAGCAGCCGTGATTTCAGACTGCTCAGATCTTTGTCTTCCTGTGGGCTTCATACCTGTGCGTCAATGCCCCATGGCCATCTGCCTTCCGCTGAGTTTCTGATATGCGTACTGTTAGGATCCCAAATTTTGGTTTTCTACCTCTTCCTCGGACTTCTAACTTCTGCACAAGGCGTGTGTGTGTGTTTTGGCTTTCTAGTTCCCTGCTGTCCTGTTCTGCGTGGAGCTGCTTGTCCCAGCTGTTCACTTTCTACTTTATTTTGCTAAAATGTGTTCTGTTCTCCTGAAAACAGAGCTCTTCCACACTGATGCATAACGTCCAGGGCTGTTTTCTCACCTACTGCTTTTTTTTTCTGAAACCACTGTTTGAGTACATAATGGTAGACAGCGTTGTGGAATTCTCGATCTGACCATTCTCGTGGTTATTTGCAGCGTAGCTCTAAGGTGTGCGCTCTCTGCGCATCATAGGATCTCCTCTCCTTCTGTGAGACAGCAGTAAGGACTGGAAGAAGGAACTACTTGTAGAGAGGAGTACTTTCAGCTGCACCTTATCTGTGTGTGGGATTAAGCTAAAGGCAGTAGTTCTTGCTTAGCAGGACTCTTTCAGCTCAGAGTTGTTGGATGGTTTCAGAGCTGCTCTGTTCTGTCTCTTGCTGCAGGTGACTGAAAGCTTCCTAAGCAAAGAAGTCAGCTACGTGGTTTCCAGCAGCAAAGAAGCCAAACGAGACAAAACCAGGACTCGGACTGAAAAGTGGAGCAACGTAACTTCAGAGGATGCAAAAGCCACGAGCCCAGTGCCTTCTACCTCCAAAGGGAACCATGCCAGACCTCACCAGAAGCCACCAGACACTGTAAGAGCTATAAAGGTTTAGGTCACCTCAAAGTTTGGCCCAAGGTATCTCTAGAGTAGAACCTGAGACCAGTGTTGGAAGGTAAAGTTGTTCCTGCCCTGAGCAAATATGTTGTATGTTTTGGGGGTTTTTTCCCCCCCTGGTCTGGCTGTTCATATTCATACCAATGTTTCTCATGTCTATGTATCATCATTTGCTCGAATGTGCATATCACAGCTTTGAGCTAGTAAACAAAGAATATCTACTCAAATGGCAGAGGAAATAGAGGGCTTGGCTGGCTTCCCAACGGAATAGGCAATCTGTCCTGATGCAGAGGTGTGTCTAGAAAAGCCAGAGAAACATAGACAAGATAAAACCATTGCATGCTCTGGATGCGTGCTCATAGATGCTGGTAGGGCAAGGCCGTTGTAACTTGGGAGGAGATCTGCAAGGGCAGCTTGCAAGAAGGGATTTCTCTAGGTCCTATTTGCCCTGCCGGAGCTGGGCTTTCTCGTCAGTAGTGCTTGTGACCAAAGTGCCAGCGTCCTGCGTTGAACGCTAGTGTCTGCTGGAAGCTGTGACTGTGGGGAGAGCCTGCTACCCCAGTCTAGGCCACGGGCATCTCTGCCAGCTGGATCTAGACTGCCTGCAGGTGGGAAGCCTGGGCTGGTGCCAGGGCTTCCCCTGTCGTTGTTCACAGCGCCATCCTTTGTCTTACAAAGAGCTTAACCTATTTGCTGAAATCACTGGCTTGCAAATGAGACTCAGTTCCCAGGAAGGGCTAGCAAGGATGTTCCTAACCCCCGCCAGCATGTTGGGATGTGGCAGGCAGAGTTTCTGAGCTAAGTTGCTACTTCCTCTTGGCTTGCTCTGGAGTATTCATTGCTGTTCAATAAAAGCCAAGCCTTGGCTGAACAGCTGCTTAGCGTAGACCTAATGGGTGCCTCTGCGGTTTACGTTCCCTGGAAATGCCCAGTCCTGTTGTCTTTGATCTGAAGTCTTGGCCAGACTCTTCTCCCCAGCAGAGAGCGGGTATCACTAGAAATCACTCTTACTGGACAACTACGCTGTCCTCAGCTTGCCGCTGCCTGGTAGCTCTTTGCTTTAATGTAGTACTTAGCTTCTTTCTCTGCAGGCCCTGATCAGCAGGGGAAAGGAACTGCTGCAGGCGGCCATGAAGAATCAGGTGAGCAGTGTGTGGATGGGCTTTTCTTTAGCTGGGTATGTTCAAAGTACTGCTGAGCAGTGCAGAACCAGTGCCAGCCACTTCTCCAGAGCCCCTGCCTGCTGAAGGGAACAGATTCTGGGACTGGTAAAGGTATGAAGCAGTTGCTTGTGGCTCTGCAGATTATTGTGCAGTGCTCCTGCGCACTGTTGTTTACGGAGCAGTGTCATCTGTCCATGTTAAGTACTTCTAAGGCCTGTCCCAGTGATCTGGGTGCTCGACACAAGAGAACTATTAACACAAGACCCATTGTTAGATGGATTTTTAGCCTAGAAAGAACTAAAGCCACATAGCTGGGGCAAAAGTCTCCCCTGCAGTCCTTTCACTGATATCACAAGTGGCCAAAAGAATCTGTGCCCACTTAAAAGCTCATGCTATAGCAGGGTTTAAAAATTTGACCTAGATGCTGCTGTTAATTTAGGGTAGATAAAGCATGAGTTCAAACCTTTTCTGCTGCGCCCTGATTTTGATAACAGCTACGCAACGGTCTGTCGACTGGGCAACAGAAAAATCTCTCTAAACTAGATTTAGAGCTGCATGTGCTTACACAGCCATCTCTGCTTTGAGCTGTACCTTGCCAAACCTCTCTGTTTGTACAGGATACCTGCAGTGGCAGCAGTATACTCGCCAACGCTCGCCTGTGGGGAGTCCAGATCTTGCACGTGGATGGTATCCTTCTCTGTGGGCTGAAATTTAGCTGTTGGTAATTAGTGATTTTTGAGACAGGTGGATCAGAAGTGATATAGCAAGTGTGGTACAGGAGAAGAAAGAAATTGCGAGCAATACGCAGTACTTGACTGATGCTGTCCTGGCCATGGCTTGCTAGGTCTGCCCTTCAAAAACCAGGTTTCCTTGTATTTATAGAACATGCTACTGTCACATTTACAATAGCAAACACTGAGTATGTTGTAATATACTGAAGCTGTAATATTAGAAAATGTTAATAGCTTGGTCAGTGCATTAATTTGTTCCAAAAAGACCATTTTTACTAATTGACCTGGAAGTACAGACCATGATAATGGCAGGATTTGGTCGTTTTTAATTAGGAAGTGCTGATGTTTGAGGACCTGTGCTCGAAGGCGCTTCCCATCTCAGTGATGAATGGGGAGGGAGTGACGGGAAAGACAGATGGTGAAACTCTGATTCTAATAATAGGTCTGGAGTAAAAGGTTCCTGAGTGCCCAATGACAGTGACATACAGCCATGGCTGAGCTTGTCTGGATGCATGATGGAGGCTGCCGCTGCTAGTACATGTTCCTGGGCAGCCAGCTCTGCTGATCCGCAGCGGTGTTGCAAGCCTGTCAGGGCTTTCAAATGCCAGGGTCTGGTCTGCGTGCTGCAAAAATTCCTAACAGTGTCTCATTTCTCCAGAGACTTAAAGCCAGCCTCCAGCTCTGCTAAAGAGCAAAATGGGGTGCCATCCCTCAAAGCACTCCTCCTTGTCTGCTTCTTCGGCAAATTAACTGTGTAGTGGTGATGCTCTGCCAGGTGATGGTAGGCTCAGGAGCTACGTGCTTTTCCCCGGTGCAGATGGGGAGTTATACTTGTGCTGCAGTCAGTGGAGGGGAACAGCTCACCTTCTGTTGTTGAGCTATGGCTCTTTGACATCGCACCTGCGCAGAAATGTTGTCATATGCTCAACAGCTGCTGCATGCTGTCTCGGGAGCGAAGAAATGGTGCCAGAAGACAGAGGTAACTGACCTAACTCCAGCCCAATTTGAGGTGCTCAGGATCCCTCGGTAGCTCTAAGCAATCCTTCTAGCTCCTCTAGTAAGGCTTGTAAGCAGGGTGATCTTCTGGGTTTTCGTCCAACACTGGGCAATCTGGTGCTTCTGTTTATTGACGGAGATGTCAAAATTCAAAGAATTTTTCCTTTTGTAATGTGAGGGTAAAAACAGATGAGAATGAGGCAGCTGTTAGTTATCAACCTCATCTGTAGGACAGCTAACACTGATTTTGACTTGTAAGGGACTAAGGGTAAAACAAAGGTCATATGCAGCTAGTATGCTGGCTTTCTGAAGTATTTTTTAATGCATTGGAGAGGTCAGTGAGAAGGTAGGGCATAAGATCAGAGAGTGGCAGCCTGTATATTGTATTTAAAGTAACTCTAGGTAACTTGGGAGACAAAAATATCAGGGGGAGGTGATAGAGTCTCTGATGCAGGAGCTCTGAAGTGGTGGGTGAGACTGCTGTAATCTCGCTTTGCTGCTCTGGGATCAGTAATTACAGTTCTGCCTGTGCTGGCTCCCATACTAAATATGTCACTTTTTCCTTTAGGCAAAATGCCCTGCATCCGGATCAAAAATTCGCAAAGGTAGGCCCGGAAGCTGTGCTCCTATTTACGCTCAGATGCGGAACTGCTTGAAGAAGCCTCCTTTAGAATTTGAAAATCCATCTGAAACTTCAGCAATCCAAAATATGCCAACTGTTAAGGCAATTTCTCTTGAATGGGTTTTGTAACTCCTTGTCTGAGTCTAGCTGCAGCCTCCTAATACAGCTGAGGATGTTATGCCTTTGATTTCAGGCAGTGTTTTTAAAAATCCCAGCTCCCAGAATCCCGAGGCACCTGAGAACTGTGCTGCTGGCACTGCACGTTGAATCCACTGGCTCAAATGAAATTTCGAAGAATAATGCATCCTACAGAGGAGAGCGTGTTCCTCACAACCCACTCACTTCTGTTAGGCTGAAATGTACTGCTGAGACACCAATCTAGGGATAACACTTCCAAAGGAGGAGGGAGCGGGGGGAAAAACCAGGTTCTCATCTGCAACTAGGCAAGAGCCAATTGTGGTACTGAGATTGGCACCAGTGACGTAAGTTAATTTGTGACTTGTTTGACTTCACTCGTTGGAGAGTGAACACTCAGTAGTATCTCAGAGCAGACTCAAACCTGGATTCTGTGTGTGACACTTGGAAGATTATTTTCCAATTCAGGCGGAAGGTGGTGAAAAAGGCTCGAAAAGCTGTTGGATAAGGCAGATTGTCTGCTGCAAGCTCAGAGCTCTTCATTGTGGCACACTCTGAACCCTGCCAGGGGACCTGTGGTGACAGCTGAACTGTTTGTCACTGTTCAGCACTCTGCCATGAGAGCTCAGGGCCTGTGCACCAGTCTGAGTTTTATCTGGGGCCCTAAACACAGCCTTGCTTTCAGAAGTGCTAAGCATTTGGCAGCATTTATGTGGAAAAATTGATCCTGTACTTAAATAGCTACTTTAGTGACGTAAGGGCGCATTTGGTGCAAGCTCGGGATGAGGCTCAAGAAACTAACTGGTGAGGACAGGTGGACTCAGCCTTTCTGGAGGATGAGGTTAAAATTTCTTTGGAGCAAATAGCATTGAGTGCCAGGATCACAAGAAAACAAAACACCTTGCCCTTCAGAGGCAATAAGAGAGGCACGAGTGGTTTGGTTTCAGGGTCAGGCAGGCGCCCTGTGGGAATACCTTGGTGTTCATTTGTTTCTTAACCGGATCTGTACTCAGATTTCCAGGCCGAGTGTAATGTTATCACTTGCGAGTTGAACATACCTGTGAGACAGGAGGGACCTGGTAGCCTCTTCTCCCAGCCTAGCTCTGAAAACCTTTTCCCTGAATGCACTGCTGAGGCTTTCTTCTGCTCCCTTAATATATTCTATGCCTCTGTAGGAAGCATAGCTGCTGTTTGCCCTCCTCGGGGACCAAGCGAAGGCCAGGTATTGCTCTTTAGCGGTGTTCTCGTGCCAGGCTTGGCTATGCAGCATGTTGGTTTGTCTCCAGCAGCTCTTACTGCTTTGACTTAACTGTCCTGGCCTGAGCCATTCTGAACTCTGGGCTGTTGTGTAAAGGTAAAGGGAGAAAAAGGTGCTGGAAGGGTTGATGCAGAGCTCTGTGCTTGTGCAACAGCTGCTGCAATTTGTTTCTTGTAAACTCCTCTCTTGTGCTTGGCAGCATGCTACGTTGAGGATGCGTGACAGTGTTTAGGATTTGAGTCAGAGTTGGAGCCTTGGGGTTAGGCCACCAGCTAATAAGACTGAGTAGACATTAAAGATGCAAGGGGCTTAGCTGGATCGTCTTTCAAAGGTGAAAACAGTCCATGGTTGGGCTGCCTCTAGGGTTTGGTCACCCTACTGAATACTCTGGAGGTGAGGGCTGTTATAGGTTACCCAAAGAGCTGTTTTGGCTGTGCTTAGCCATCACTTGGCATTCACAGGTGTCAGAAGTACTGGTGAGCTTGGCTCTGTAGCCCAGTTCTGTTGGGGAATGAATGAATAAGTAGGGAATGTGGTCAGGGCAGCTTCTAACCAGCTTTCTTTCTAGCAGGAAAATTGAAGCCCCCTTTTCTGAAGGTTGAAGACCAGAGCAGGTAAATGAGGTTTTTCTAAACATCACAGCCAAACTATAATAAAACCTCAGGGGCTTCCAGGGAGGGAATCCTTTACCTGTTTTATTTGCATGGGGGGCAGTGAATATTCTGTCCATAAGGCAGAGCGTAGCTCTGACGACGACCCTGTTAGATTGATTCTCTAAACTCCATTTGCCTCCCTCTAGGAGAGAGTCAACTTCCAGGTGTCTAAGTGGCTCGTATGTCAGGGGGGAAAAAAGGTGTTAAATGAGACTTGACAACAGAGTTTACTTCCTTGCTCGGATTCCGTTTGTGATCCTCGGTGGGTCACTTAATCCGCTTGGGCACTCTGAAATGAAGAAAGAGATTGAAACACATGAGGTCAGGGCCTGTAACTTGATTACAATGTCCAGCACAAGGGGATCTGATCTCTGTGGTGTTTCTAACAACTCTGGAACTCTAACAGTATCCCAAGTGCTAATTAATTATTCTGAGGACAACATTTAAGGCAGCTGCAGAGTCAAATATTAGGTTTTACATGCTGCATGCAATGAAGTGTGAAGAGAGGCATGTGGTCTGGGAACCAAAACCTTCCCATGCTGCTGTGTAGCTGAAAATACTGCACTGGCTGCTGCTGACATGCCTCGGGGGCAAAAGGTGGGTTTTTAGCTGAGCAGACAAGCCTGCCTTCTGTCCAAAGCATCCCCCCCCATCAGTGCCGTTACTGGGAATCAGGTTTAGTACTTCCAGTGAGAAATGGGAAAGCTCTGGAGCAGCCAAATGAAAGGACAGCGGTGGCCAGTATGCCATCATAAATGAGACAGCACCTTGAGCCCCTCTGAGGGAGGGATAGCTCTGTAACCATGCTATCACTACCAGAAGTCTGATGTCCTGATCTGCTGCTTTCAGGCAATTCCGACCCTTCCATCACCAGTTCAAAAGCTTTCCTGACCTGAACTTCCTGGCACCCAAAAGCTCCAGCCCATTTGAGCCTCTGAAAAGCCTCTCGAATGCTTGCAGAGCCAGGTAGGTTGTAGCTCCTTCTGTGCAAGTTTTTAACACAACTTCTTTGCTGACTGCTGCCCTGCTGGTTCCTGGGATTTAGAGAATCACTTGTCTTCTGGATGCGGGTGAAAGGAGCCCTGTTCTGGGTTAAACACCTGTAGCTCAAAGGCAGCACTGCCTTCCCGGCCCTTACGCAAGCAGGCAGCTGGGTACCTGCTGATGCTGTCAAGTGAGGGCAGGGAAGATCTTTACTGTTACCTTGCAGGAGTGTGGAGGGCTGTCCGATGCGCAGTGAGGGGGAGAAGAGCCCCCAGTCCACACCGGTCACCGTGCCAAAGAAAAAGAGGGGATTTTGTGAGTGCTGCCAAGAGACCTTTGAAGAGCTGCAGAAGGTAAAGGCTCCTCTGGGACCTGGTTCCTTGCAAAAGTTATGGGGGCCACTCAGCGGCTTCATTAATCATGATGTGCCTGTTATCAGTGCGAACCCTTTTGGAAGGAAGGCAGACTGCTATACATACAGCCTTCCTGGTGTCTTGTAGGATCAGCCTTGTAGATCAAAGCCATAGTATATCTGTGCTCTGACCTCCTGGTCTGGGTAAACAATGGTTTTGAAGATTGGAGCACGACATGCTCATCTCTGGGGCTGGGACAGCCTCAAGGATCATCCTGTTACCCGATCTGTAAGGTGGGAAGCCTATTCCACAGCAGTTGTGGGGCACAGGCTGATTAAAAAGGTGGGAAGAGGTTTTTTTTTATCTCCTGAAAGATGCCAAACAATGTGGCTTTCAGAGCCCAGCCTTTAGTGATAGACAGTACGTATTTGGAGTCTGCGTTTTTACTAGCTGCTGGGGAAAGCAGTAGGCTGCTGTTAGATATAGACACAACCTCCTCATCAGCAGGTGTCTATGGGAACAGAATACTCTCTGGAAGCAACCTGGGGGTAACAGCGTTGCCTGTGTTTCCCGAATCTGCTTCCAAACAATGGCTCTATCTGGTGAAAAGGCTGTTTTGCCCTCTAGTCTGTTAGGCTGTGGGAAGTGGCTGTTGTTGCATGTTTCCCTTCTGTGAAAGGACAAGTGTTGCTAAAAGGGCCTCTGCCACCTTCCAGCACCTCCAGAGCCCCCAGCACAAGCGGTTTGCACTGGACGACTCGCAGTACGCCCCTGTGGATAGTGTCATCTCGCAGCTCACCAACAACTTCGTGGAGCAATCGGCCAAGTAAGTCTTTGCGAATCTGGTAACTCCTGGAGTCAAAAAGCAGCACTGTGCTGCATGGCACACTCATGGGAACAGGGCCTGAGTCTCCATGCTGCTGTGGTACTGGTCCCTAGCTCATGCCCTGTGCCAGGGAATCAACCAGCGGGGAGCAGAGGGCTGCAACTGGCTCTGCAGGACCAACCTGGCACCTGCCAGGCAAGGTTTAGATGAGTCGTGGGAGATGTTCTTCTTGCGTTTCTGTGGCTTACCTGCTTCAGGGAACTCCCTGTGGGCTTCTAGTGCCTCTTAAACTAGAAAGGGCAGCCAAGCCCATCTCTTCTGTCCCCATGTCTGACACAAACACGGCTGCTCTGGTAGCACTCCTGTGCCTGGGCACTGGGCTGTTGAGAAGGCTGAGAGATCCCTCGTGCTGCCAGTCTCCTCTGCCAGCAGCAGTATCACTGCTGAGCCTCACCGGTCTAAAATTTCTTACCGCCTCCTGAGCAAGGGCTTCAAACATTCTGCACTGCAGAAAACCCTTCATCTCACTGGGGAGAGGGTGTTGCTAGGCCTAGAGAGAGTGAGCATTAACTGATGGTTCTTCTCAGGGTGCCGTGGTCCTGCCTGACAGATGAACGCTTAGTGCCTCAAGCACAAGTTACTGGAGGAATTGAGATGGTGACAGCAGAGCTGGGAAAGGAAAGGCAGCAGCCTGAGCAGGGTGCTGTGGAACTGTTAATTGATACAGAGCATGATCGTGGCCTGAAGACCGAGGGATGTTCCCCTTGCCTGCCCAGGGACAGGGTCAGTAATCCCAGAGAAGGAGGGGGGTTGTCAAAGAACGGCTCTCTGGGGCTGCATGTTGGAGCAGGACTCACCAGAGAGGTCTGTGCTGCGCATGGCACCATGGAGGAGTCTGCAGCCGGGGATACAGATTTGGGCTTGGCTCCTGACCTGGGCTGGGGAACTCGCGTAGCAGCCTCTCTGGTCGGAGAGGCAATTGCTTCTTCATCTGAACCATATAAACAGCAAGTGCTTGGGTCTGTCAGCCATCTTGCAGAAGCACTGCCTGCCTCCAGGAAACGCCAGCTCTCCTCCAGACAGAGCACCCAGGTGGGAAAGAAGCCCAGGCTGGAGCTGGGTGGTGGACTCTCTCCACATAAGCAGACAAACCCAGTGGATGGTGGGATGGGTGTGCAGGGTGCAGGACAGACGTCTGAGCCAGGCTTGCCCAGTGTGGTGGAAGCTGGCAGCTTGCCCCTAAGCACAAAGCTCTCCAACAGACCTTGTAGCTCCCTTGGTTTGGACCTGTGCCCATGCGGGAACCCTGGGGACCCTGCATCACCGCTGGGTTCCCTTGAAGATGTGCCTGCGGGTTTTGATCCCACAGAGGCTGCTGCAGCCAGCACTGTCAGTGAGTGTGGCTGGAGCAGAGTGAACGTGAGTTCCCAAGGGAAGCAGCTCAGAGGGGAGAATGAAAACACACCAAGAAATGTGAATAGTCCTGATCTGGAGAGCACAATGAGCAAGACCAGCTGTCCTACTGGCCGGTTGCCCTCTCCAAAACTGCCTGTGGCTGAAGGCAGATGTTGCTGCTTGCTCTGTGTCAGAGCAGCAGAAAAAATAGCACCCGAACTACCTGACCTCCCAGGCCACAGTAAAGAGCGGGCTCCATGCACTGGGCTCCTTCACCCTCTTCCACATAACACACAGGCTGATCATGACTTCGGCAAAAGTTCTTCTGAGTCAGACTGGGATGTCCAGCTGCTCTCCACACTAACGGGTGTCCAGGACGGCAGGATTCAGTCTGTGGACAGGGACTTGCTCCAAAGGACACATGTCAATGTGAGGGACAGTGGGTATGAGTCTCAGCTCTGCTCGGTCCTGAAGCAGAAGTCAGAGCTTGCCTGGGCAGGCAAAGAGGACAAGAACTGCCGGAACTGCTGCACAGAGACCAAAGGACCCTCTTTCCCCATATTTGAGACCTTTTTTGGCAGCTGGACTAGTTAAAACCACCTCCTGGCTGTTCTCTGGGCCCTTAGTGGAAGCTGTGAAGTGGCTGGAAAGGGATTTAACAAGCCACCCTCCCTGTCAGGACCAGGAGGTACAGCCGAGAGCCAGAGTGAGGACTGTCAGCTGCACGGTGGTCTCCAGACACTGCAGAAAACCTGGGCAGCTCTACTGTTGGGAACTGGTGGGTGGTGTGGTGGTTTTCCTGTCTTTGGCTCTGATGGGGGCTGGGATCTTCCCTCCTCTCTGCTGGTAACCTTTAGAGCCAATAGCTTCCTCCTTTAACTCCTCATTGGGCTGCTGACAAGGTGGTCTTTCTCTGGAAGTATCTCTTCAGCAGGAATATGCTCTTTGCCCTTCCAGACTGAGAGCATGGCCTGTTCCTCTTCTCACCCAGTCCTTGGAGGGGCAGAGGTGGTGGAGAGGAGGGCCCTGGGGGCGAGATCTGTGTTCTTCATTGTGGTTTGGGGTTTTGTTGGATGTCTTTGAGTATTTACAGACGTTTGTAACTGGTACTAAGCTGGGGTTTTTTAGCAAACTTTTAAACTTGGAAATAAAATGGAAGATGAGATCCTGCTCTGCTGTACACTGGGTAAAACTTGTCTGGTGGCTTTAAGCACAGCTAACTCAAAATTGTGTGAAACGTCCATCAATAGAGGCTAGGTGGTGACTGGGCAGAAGCCTTGCTGGAAAGGATCTGGGGGTGATGGTGGGCACCGGGCTGAATACGGGGCAGCGGTGCCTCTGGTCATGTAGCATCACCACATACATAGTTTGCCCTAGGAATGTGGTCAGCAGGCTCTGGGAAGCTGTTGTACCCAGCGCAGGGGTGACCCCAGGTAAAGAGGGATGTGGAGAAACTGGAGAGCAGCCATAGGAGACTATTGACCTTGCCTGGGCATGGAGCCAAGGAGAGTGGATCGAGGCTGGGCTAGCCTTGCCAAGAGGAGGCTGAGGGGTGTCTAAAAGCAGGTTGTCGCTTCTTGAAGGGCAGTGCCAAGTAGGATGGAGCCAGCCTTTCAGTGGTGCCAGATGGTCCCAAACTAGGGCTTCCAAGGTGCAGGCTGGGAAAGGGAAAGGCTCCCTGCCCAGGAGGGTGGGACAGCCCTGGGCCAGGCACCCAGAGCAGTGGGGTCTGTCTATCCTTGGAGACTTTTCAAGCCCTGAGTGAAGGACAACTGTCCTCCTTCACTCAAGGCTTGAAGTGAAGCCCTGAGCAGCTGGATAAGGTGGCCCTGCTGTGAGCAGGAGGCTGGACATGAGACTTTAGAGGTTGCTCCTGAGCTAAATCATTCTCCAGTGCAACAGCCAAACTCCAGCTCTTCCTTACCTGCTGAAGAAGCTCTACAGGTTATGAAGGGCTGAGCAAAGCTGCTGCGGGAGCTGAACCACACCAGGCGTGGGGCTCTGCTTGTGGACATGTCCCTGTAGCTGCTTGCTGTCCCAGCTGAAGGATAATCCCTGGAAGAGAGGTAGAAACAGGCTTGGTGCACCAACCGGCCAACATCTTGGTGTGCGCAGTCTCCTGGAGGGAGCAACCAGCTCTGTGCCCCTCAGACAGCAAAGAGGGATGACCTGGCCTGCAAGGTGAGCCAGGAATGGGTCCCTCCAGGCCAGCCGTGGATGTGACCAAAACTCAAGGTGGTCAGCTGTCCCCTGCAGAGACTGGGTTACCTCATGGCAGCGTTGCTCCGTGGAGGAGGCAGTGAGCTTCCCTGGGGTGTTAGCACAGATGGTATTGGGAGATCAGCTGGGGGGTGAGGACGGTTGTCCTTCACCAAGCTTGGCCTTTCCATGGAGGGGAAAGAGAGCCCTGATTGCTGCCTGCCCCCTCCTAATGTTGACCAGTGACCTACATCATGGGGGTTCCTGGTTCTGGGGACTGTGGGAGCTGCTTTGTGCACCTTCGGGGACTGTTCAGGCCTTGGGTCAGATGTTCTTGCTGCAGATATGCTTGCTGTCATCTGGTGTAGACCCCCTCCTGTGAAGCACCTGTCCCCTTTGTCACTGTGGTCCTGAGGACCACCAGGAGAGTGCTGGGAGAGGCTGGTGACCTTGCAGACATCCCTGCGGTGCAGAACAGCTGCTGGATCAGCTCAGTGGTGCTTGGTGCTGCAGGTTCCTCGCCTCGTTGCTGTGTTTGTGGCTAATTATCGCGAGGAGGAAGATGAAGGCCTGAGGGCAGCAGGTCATGGCTTTGAAGCCCTGCCTGCCCCTGTGCTGAGCTTCACAGGAGAGACGTGGGGCTGATCCGGGCAAGGTCTGCCCTGGAAGTGCCGCTCGGCAGCCAGGAACTGCCGCAACATGGCCAAGGAGAAGATCGGCGGTTCCTGGAGCCTGTTTCCCTGTGCAGCTATCTGAGAAAACCAGCGTGGGAGACACTTCCCTGCATGCGTGCGTGCCAGCCCCCGTGCACACGGGGTGGGGGGGGGGATGCTGCGGGGGGGGATGTGAGCCTCCCAACCTGAGCATGACCCCTCAGCAGCTCCTCTCTGCTAAAACCAGGCTGAGACGAACCTGCCCCCCTCCATCCTGGAGCTGCTGCAGGTTTCAGTTCTGCAAAGCGGTGATGATAACGAGGTGAGCAGCAGAGCTTGGGGAGGGGAAAGGAGGAGGGCTGGGGCTTATCCCCCTCCCTGCTCCCCAACCTCAGGCACGTCCCTGCCCTGTCCTGTCTTGTCCTGCCTTCGCTTCCACCTCTAAATGCTTCTGCCCCCCACTTTTGCACAAAAGCGATGAAAACCGAAGCGGATGTTGTTAATGAGGGTGTCAAGGTGGTTTTTGGCGCGGGCGGGGAGGGGGCCCGTTGCACTGCCGTGACTCACTGCTTAAAATACTCAACAAACTTCCCAGCAAGGCAAGCCCAGTGCTTTCACAGGTGGCTTTGAGCTGCACAGCTGCCACCCGGTACCCAAAGGCTTTTGTACCAGCGGGCGCCTGAGTCCCGAGGGGAGAAGGGAGCGGGTGCAGGGGGTCCACAGGAAGGTGCCTGGAAAAGAGGGGGCTCCATGGGGAGGAAGGACACCTGCCGGTGTGGCTCCTCGATGCCCCGTGGGGAGGGATTGGGTGCTGGCACACACAGGGAATCCTTTCCCTGGGTTCACCGTGGCCGTGGGCAGTGCGGGGAGGAGGAGGTGGGGTGTGGCGTTGCCCCCAGCAGATGCGGGGGGGCTGCCCGGGTGGTGGCTGCACCGGGGAGGGGGCTGGAGCCTGATCCGATGTGGCACAGGAGGGGTTTGGCTGCAGTGGTAACGCAAAATGGGTCAAAAAGTTTTAAAGGTGGGACGAGTCATCCTGGAGGAGGGTGAGGGATGTGAACTGGGGGTTCAGGACCCCTGGCTTGGTCTTTTTGGGGTGTCTGGGGCCTTCCCAGGGCAGCCGGCATCTGGGGTGAGCTGGGGGACACCAACGTACCTGAATTCCCTCGCTGCTCTGGGCCACTGTGGTGGCTCAGCCGTGCCCCTCGTCCCCCGGTCAAGCGCAGGCAGGGGCTGCCCATCGGCATCCGCAGGGACACCCAGCACCCGCCTGGATATGGCCCTGAGCAGCCCACGGGGAGTGGGGCCTGGGGCTGATGATCTCCAGGAGGTCTCTGTCCCACCTCCGGCCCCGTCTCTGCGACAGAGGGATGAGTCCCCCCCGTGCGGGTCAGAGCATCCCTCACCTCGGGGCTTGGAGCCCCCCTGCGCCCCCCAGGACGGTCCCTCCCATGGGTGCCCGTGGCTGCGCCGCATCCCCCCGTGGGGCTGAGCGTCGCCCTCCCACGATGCTGTACCCCCCCTCCGTCCCACAGCTGCAATAAACAGGAGTTTATTGGGGCTTTTCTCCCTCAAAAATTGTTCCGTTATCCCCAGGTGGGGGATGTGGCCTTGCAGCATCCCCTGAAATTGGGGCAACCCAAGAGGGGGGTCCTTGTTTCTGGTACTTCCTGAGGGCTATGCCTGGCGGTGGGTGGGGACCCCACAGCACCCACCCACCCACCGGTGACAGTCCAGGATTGACCTGTTTCCCCAAGTGCCATGGGTGCCGGCGCCCCCCGTTTCAGCATCCTCCCCCGGGACCCCTGGCTCCGTCCAGAGCTGGGGTGCCGCAGCCAGCACCGGCACCAGCTGGGGACCCGTGACCAGTTAGGGACTAAGTACCAGCTGGGGGGGGGCTCAGTACTGGTTGGGGGCCTTCAGTCCCGGCTGGGGGGCTCTGGTAACGGCTGGGGGTCCTGGTACTGGCTGGGAACTCAGTACCAGCTGGGGGTCTGGTACCGGCTGCAGGGGGGGCTCGGTCCCAGCTGGGGGCTCCAGTTCCAGCTGGGGGCTCAGTACTGGTGTGTGAGGGTTT
>WAAD01019203.1:564497-576087 GCA_013389945.1 Fregata magnificens | reverse complement strand
CAGCGGGGGTGGCCCGGACCGGCACCCCCGGCCCCCGGGCGTCCCCGCGGGAGGTGTCCCCATAGCAACCCCTCATGTCCCCTCTGGGATGTGTCCCCATATCGGCTCCCCTGGCTGCCCCCCCAGGGGATGTCCCTATAGCGGTCCTCCGTGTCCCCTTGGGATGTGTCCCCGTAGCAGCCCTCTGGTGTCCCCTGGGTGTCCCCTCGGGAGGTGTCCCCACACCAGCCCTCCTCTCCCCTTGGTGTCCCCTCTGGGGGCTGTCCCCATAGAGGCCCTCCATGGCCCCTCAGGAGGTGTCCCCCTGCCAGCCCTCCAGGTCCCCTGGGTGTTCCCTCCAGGATGTGTCCCCATACCAGCCCCCCATATCCCCTGCGTGTCCCCTTGGGAGGTGTCCCCATCCCGGCCCTCTCTGTCCCCTGGACGTCCCCTCCAGGATGTGTTGCCCAGCCCCCCCCTTCCTTCAGGTGCAATGGCATTCCTGAGTCCCCCCATGTCCCCTGGGTGCCCCTCTCTGGGATGTGTCGCTTTACCAGCCACCCGTGTCCCCTGGGTGTCCCCTCCAGGATGTGCCACTGTACCTGAGGCCCCCTGAGCTTCCCCTCCCAGACGTGTCCCCATACCGGTCCCCCACGTCCCCTGGGCACCCCCCCAGCCCGTGCTTCCTCCTGGACACGCCACCATACCTGGGTGTCCCCCCCGTGTACCCTAGCCATCCACGCTGGGACATGTCCCCATACCCACCCTCCATGTTCCCTGGGTATCCCCTCCGGGACACGGGTGTCCCCTTTGGGATGCAATGCCAGACTTCGGCCACCCCCAGAGCACATCCCCAGCCCCCCGTGTCCCCAGCCCTCCTCATCCCCAGCCCTCCCCGGGCCGCCGCGACCGGCTCCCCTCGCCCGCAGGTCCCGCCGCGCAGGCCGGCTCGCTGCAGCGGAGGCTCCCCCCGGCCGGATGGCAGGACGGGCGGGTCGTTTCCCAAATCACCCACCCCAGCAGGCTGGTGGGGCAGAGCTCGGGAGGAGAAGTCCAGAAGCATCAGCTGGACACCAGGGTCAGGAATGAGCCTGGAGGAGGAAGAGGAGGAGGAGGCCCCGTAAGTGAACTGCAACCCCCCCCCATCCGCTCGCTTTCTGGGGTCCCCAGGTGGGTGGGCAGGTCCCCGGGCAGCTGCCGTCGCCGGTCCGGCCGCACCCTGGCGCACGCGTAGCCACCGGCATCCCAAACCGGAGCCTTCATCTCCCCAGGGACCGTGCCACCACTGCCCCCCCACCCCAGCGGGGCACCGATATGTGCCGTGAAATCCCATTAAATCGGGGTACCGGCGGTGTGCGTTAGATGAAATGGGAGCGGGCGGGCAGCAGGCAGCAGGCAGGGCTCCTGCAGAATGAATGGGCTCATGGCTCCGGTGCCGGTGAGGACGGATCCAGGCCGCGTGGGAGCAGCCCCACATGTCCCACCCGGTGCCGTCCCCCAAACCGCAGCCGGTTTCCCCACCCCGGGCTCGGTGCATTCGTGCCGGCCAGCGACCTTCATCCTGGGGCTGGCGGCTGGTTTGCCCGGTGTTTCGGAGAGCTGGCACACGCGTCCCATCCGGCACGGGGGGGGTTGATGCTTTCAAAGAGGCAGTGGTGGCTGCGGAGGCCGGCACGCATCGATCCCCCCCATCCTCGCCGGATAAAAGGCGAAATAATGAGCTGCAATTGCCGCAAAGGTGATTTAAACCCAGCGTTAAGTAAAACCGCCGGACGCCGGGAAATGCCGGGGGGTGGCTGGGCCGCCACCGGCGCTGGCGGGATTTTAGGGCGGCATTAAGCCAGGACGTCGTAGGGGGATGGAGCAGCTGTGGATCCTGGGGGATTCAGGGCTGGGATGGTGCCGTAGGGTCCCGGCAGCAGCACCAGCAAAGCCCCCATGAGCCCCTCCTGGCCGCGCTGCCTGACCCAGTGGACACAGTCTTGGCCGGGGACATCCCCTCCCTGGGGTGCTGCACCCAGGGTCCCAGCGAGGGGACAGAGCACCCCAGGAAAGGTTTGTCTTTTCCTGGCCGCCGTTTCCCCTGGTGCGAAGCCCCGGGACTCCCGAGGGACACGCTGGTGGTGATGGACCCTCACCCATGCATCGAGTTTGCTGGGTCTCAGGCAGGTGCCGCAGAGCACGGCTCCCGCTGCCACCGGCAGGAATTAGGTCAGGAGCGACGGGCGCCGCAAGGCGGGTGAAACGCCGGCTCGGCACTGCCACGGCCAAGCCGGGCCTGCCGGGGGTGGGGGTGATGCTCTAGCAACCCCCACCCAAAAAGGGCTCCCGAGGAGGTGGGCGACGGGATGCGGGTGCCCTCCCAACACTGCGGGAGTGATGATTTTGGGGCAGAAAAACAGCTTTTTCTTTTACATTGAATTTTTGGGGGTTAAAAATAAAAATGCAGCTTTAGAGGCTGCATATTTGGGTTGGGTTTTTTTATTATTTTAATTTTTAATTTTCTTTCGGGGGCCAGCGCGGGGGGGGCTGACGGCTCTGGTTCCCTTGCAGGGNTTGGGGACAGGGGGTGGGTTGTGCAGAGCCATCCCATCTCCGGTACCAGGGCTGAGCTGGGGGGTGTGGTTGGGGGGGAGAGGGGCCCACAGGGAGGGGGGGGTCCCTTGCTGGGGTGATGCCACGTGCATGGGTGGTGGGTGGGTGCACAGTGGGGGTACTGCCGGCAGGGCCATGGCCACTGCCGTCTCCCTCCTCCTCTTCTTTCTCTTCCTCCCCACCGCTGTGGCCTCACCCCCCCACCTGCTCCCCGCAGCCACCTCCTCGCCTCCCACTACGTGGAGCGGCACGTCGGAGCAGGCAGCAACGGCAGCCACAGCATGGTAAGCTGCATGCTGCGCCGTGCCACGCCACGCCAATGCCATGCCACATTGTGCCATATCATGCCATGCTGTGCCACATTGTGCCAGGCCGTGCCGCGCCAGGCCGTGTTGCACCATGCCGAGCCGTGCCGTGCCAGCTCTGGGGTCATGGTGGCAGATTTATAAATCCAGCAGAAGTCCTGGAGTGGCCACCAGCAGCTCAGCATCTCCACCTGGGTGGTCTTGGGATGCTCCCCTGCCCCTGGGGTGCCCAGCCCGTTCATCGGGGCGCTGCCCCAGTGGGTGATGGGGGGATGCACCTCTCGTGGGTGCTGGTGGCGGGTGCTCCCCAGGGTGCTTTGCCATGTGCTGCCAGCCTTGCCCGGGGCAGCGGTGGGTGCCCACCCGGGTGCTGTGGGCACCAGGTGCACCCCAAAGGTGACAGGCAGCAAACCCCAGAGCCACCAGCCCGGGGGCTTGGGCTCCTGGGGATGCCAGCGAGGGGGCAGCTGCCTGCGCAGCAGCGGGCAGGATGGGACCCAGGGGCAGGGTCCAGCCGGCTCAGATGCCTCTCCCCGCTCTGGCAGGGCGCGGGGGAGCACTGCTACTACCAGGGCCGGATCCGGGGGCAGCCCCGCTCCTTCGTGGCTCTCTCCAGCTGCCAGGGCCTGCGGTGAGTACCCCCGGCTGGGCACGCCGAAAGGGAGGTCGGGGGGGCTGCACCCCCTGCACCCTGTCACCCCCTGTCTCTCTTTGCAGTGGGGTCTTCTCGGACGGCCGAGCCACCTACCTGATCGAGCCCCAGGTGGGCGCCGAGCACGGGCAGGTGAGTGGTGGCACCGGGACCCGCCATGTGCCTGCCTCAGTTTCCCCACTGCAGCATTACGGGTCTGGCTGCAGCTCGGGGACAGCCCTGGGGACGCAGGGATGTGGCGGTCCCCCCTCCACGCTGTCACATCCATGCGTGGCCACGACACTCGTCTCCCCATGGCAGGGCCTTCGACCACACGTCATCCAGCGCGTCCCCAGCTGCGCCCGACCAGGTGAGCCTTTGCGTGGAGCTGGCGCTCATCCTCGAGGACCGGTGACGGTGGCCCCGGTGGCCCCGTGTCCTGTGTCCCGCCAGCTCTGTCCCTTCCCTCCAGGGTGCCTCTTCCCTGCACTGAACCAGCGTCTCATGGGCGGGTTACCAAAGCTGCGGCGGCGGCGGCAGGTTAGCAGGGACAATGGGGGACATGGGGCAGGGGACGGGAACATGGGGCCGCTTGGCCACTGTTGGCCTTTGGCTGCTGGCTCAGCCTCGCTGGGGCGGCTGCTCGCCCATGGCACGGCTCTGCTGCGGGCGCAGCCGGGCTGGTTTCTGGGTGCTGGGGACGTGTTTGCAGGTTGCTGCTCCTGCATGGCTCGGGCGTGCCCTGGGGACCCACCAGAGATGCCGCAGCCAGACGGGATCCATCCCCGAGCCCACCCAGGCAGCTTTTCCCCCTCCATGCATCCCAAATACCCCTCACAGGCAGCCACAAAAGGGGTCAAAAAGCCCCTTCACTGGGGCTCGGCAGGCGGATCCTGCCGGAGCTGGCTCAGCCATGGGCTCTTGCCGGCAGGTACGCCGAGCCCAGCACACGGTTCACAGCGAGACCAAGTACATCGAGCTGGCGGTGGTGAACGACCACCAGCTGGTAAGCGTGGGGGGNGCCCCCCCCCCAGTTCCTGCAGCTCCGCAAGTCCGTGGTTCTCACCAGCAACTTTGCCAAGTCCGTGGTCAACCTGGCCGACATGGTGAGAGAGGGTTTGTCCCTTGGGGGGGTTCGTCCCCAGGGGGTTGGTCCCTGGTACCTGGTGGGTTTGTCTCTGGGGGGTTCATTCCCAGGGGGTGTGTCCCCAGTGGCCTTGTCCTTGGGGGAAAGGTTGTCCCCAGTCCCCTGGGGGGTGTTTGGTCCCTGGCATCTGGTGGGTTTATCTCCGGGGTGGGTTTGTCCCTGGGGGAGGTTGTTCCCAGGGAGTTTGTCCCCAGCACCTGGGGGGGTTTGTCCCTGAGGCGATTGTCCTCCAGAGGTTTGTCGCACTGGGGGTTTGTCCTTGAGGGGACTGTCCCCAGCAGCTGGTGGGCTTGTCCCCAGGGAGTTTGTCCCTGGCCCCTGCTGGGTTTGTGCCTGGGGGAGCTTGTCTCCAGTTCCTGGTGGGTTTGTCCCAGGGTGGGGTCTATCCCCGGGAGGTTGGTCCTCAGCACCTGGTGGGTTGGTCCCTTGCGGGTTTGTCCCCAGGGGTTTCGTCTGCAGCTCCTGGTGGGTTTGTCCCTCTGGTGGTTTGCCCCTGGGGGATTGTCCCTGGCGGGGGGGTTGTGCCCAGCTCCTGGGGGATTTGTCCCCAGGGAGTTTGTCCCCAGGGGGTTCGTCCCTGTTGCCTGGAGGGTTTGTCCCTGGGAGGGTTGTCCCCGGGTGGGATTGTCCCCGGGGGATTGGTCCCTGGCATCTGATGGGTTTGTCTCTGGGGGGGTTTGTCCCTGGGGGAGTTGGTCCCCAGCACCTGGTGGGTTTGTCCTGGGGCGGAGGTTTGTCCCCAGCACCATCCCCTTGCCCCCGCAGATCTACAAGGAGCAGCTCAACACCCGCATCGTGCTGGTGGCCATGGAGACATGGGCCTCAGAGGACCGGATCCGGATGGGGGAGGACTCCCTGGAGACCCTGAACGAGTTCGTGAAGTACCGGCGTGAGGGGCTGGCGGAGCAGAGCGACACTGTCCACCTCTTCTCGTGAGCACCGCGGCCGCGTCACCTCCCCGGGGCCAGGAGCCACCATCCCCTGTCCCCACCATCCTCTTCCTCGCAGGGGTCGGACATTTCAGAGCAGCCGCAGTGGCACCGCCTTTGTGGGGGGCATCTGCTCACCCGCCCACGCCGGGGGCGTCAATGAGGTGGGTGCGACGAGACCCCCATGAGAGCAGGCTGAGGATGCCGGGGCGGGGTCCGTCCGGTGACTCCTCCGTCCCTCCCGTGCAGTACGGCAATGTGGCGGCCATGGCGGTGACGCTGGCGCAGACGCTGGGGCAGAACGTGGGCATGATGTGGAACAAGCACCGCGCGGCGGCAGGTACCTGCCACCCTCCTGGGAGCAGGATGGGGATGGGTGGGGGGACACCGCGGTGCCACCAAGCTGGCGGCAAGACAGCCTGCATTCCCTGGCCATCTCCTCTCCTCCCAGGGGATTGCCGCTGTCCGGATTCCTGGCTGGGCTGTATCATGGAGGACACAGGGTGGGTGCCCGCTTGGGGTGGCACTGCCGCTGTCCCCCACGTGCCTTGTGTCACCGCTCCTGGCGGGGGCATCGCTGAGGGTCCTGCCCCATTTTGGGTGACAAGTCGTGCCCAGCGATGCCACCCAGGCAGCGCAGGGGGGGTGACGGTGTCCCCCGCCCCACAGGTACTACCTCCCACGGAAGTTCTCCCGCTGCAGCATCGACGAGTACAACCAGTTCCTGCAGGACGGTGGCGGCAGCTGCCTCTTCAACAAACCCCTGAAGGTAACGGTGCCCCCTGAGCCCCCTGGCCCCAGGGCGGCCGCCCCAGGGCGGGAGCAATGCCCAAGAGTCCCTCGGGACTCGTGGTCTCCCCCAGCCCCTGCCATGTCCAAGGTAACGGCACCAGCGTTGAACCCGGTGTCCCCAGTGGGGACAGAGCCGGACCCTCACGCTTGACGGCAAGCGGTTTGGGGGTCCTGCCATCCCCTGGGGACATGATGCCCTTTTCGGGGGGCTCGCGGCAGCACCCGGCTTGGGGGCCCCCCCAGCATCTCTTGCTCCCCCTCCCCTCGGTCCCGGCAGCTCCTGGACCCTCCGGAGTGTGGCAACGGCTTCGTGGAGGCGGGAGAGGAGTGCGACTGTGGCTCGCTGGCGGTGAGCAGGGACCAGGGTCTGCTCGCAGCAGCTGTGCCGGGGCTGCCGGCATGGCCGAGTGGCTGACATGCTGTGCCGGCCACTGTCCCGGCAGGAGTGCGCGAAGAGCGGGGGCAACTGCTGCAAGAAGTGCACACTGACCCACGATGCCATGTGCAGCGATGGTCTCTGCTGCAAAGGCTGCAAGGTGCGGGGCCGGGGCGGGCTGGCTCTGGCATCCTGCATGGCCAGATCCTGTGAGCCGCTGGGGTTCCCACACCGCGGGCTCCTGACGTGGCGGCTTCATCCCCCGGGTGCAGTACGAGCCGCGCGGCGTGTCCTGCCGGGAGGCCGTGAACGAGTGCGACATCCCCGAGAGCTGCACTGGGGACTCCAGCCAGGTGAGCCGGGCTGGTGGGGACATGGGGGGACCCATTGTGGGGCCACGTGGCATCACCCGTCCTCTTCTGTATGCCCCCAGTGTCCCCCCAACCTCCACAAGCTGGACGGCTACTTCTGTGAAAATGAGCAGGTGAGTCCGGCCCGGCATGGTGGGACATGGCCGTGGGGCTCCAGCACGTCCCCGTGGGCTCCAGCATCCTGGTGCTTGTGCATGCCAGCAGCTGCAGTGATGGCTGAGCCACGCACACATGCACGGGTGTGGGTTTTGGGGTGGGCTGGCTCCTGCAGTAGCCAGGGTCCCCAGGGTGCGCGAGCCCTCCCTGTACACCAGTTCGTCATCCCCATGCTGTGCAAACCGGGGCTGTGGTCCCTGTGCCACGCACCTTCCGTGTGTGTGTGGCCGTGGACCCCACATCCCGCAAGTTTTCCCGTGCGTCTGCAGCTGCGGTCTGTGTGCTCCTTCCTTGTGCACACGTGCCCACAGCAATGGGCCATTGCAAGCCTCCCTCGTCCACGTGCATCTGCAGCCATGGGCCATGCAAACCTTCCATGCCCCTGCGTGCGGGGGGGCCCGTGCCCCGAACACTGTCCCGTGGCTGTGCGCACACGTGGCTCCCCGGACCATGCGAAACTGCCCCCCTGCCCATGCAGCCGGGGCAGTGGTCCCGGGGCTGAGCACATGCTTGGGGGGGGCCATCGTCCTTGCACGACCTCCGTGGCCACACACACGCATGTGCAAGCCCCTCCCCATACCCGTGACCTGTCTCCCTGCTCCCCAGGGACGATGCTACGGCGGACGCTGCAAAACCAGAGACCGGCAGTGCAACGCGCTGTGGGGCCGCAGTAAGTACCAGCCCTGGGGTGGCTTTGCCGGGGTTGGGGGTGACAAGCGGGTGACACCCATTTTCTCCCAGGCTCGGCTGAACGCTTCTGCTACGAGAAGCTCAACGTGGAGGGGACCGAGAGGGGCAACTGTGGGCGCGAGGGCCTGGGCTGGCTGCAGTGCAACAAGCAGTGAGTGAGCCCCGTCCCCTGTGTCCCCTCCTGGGTGCCACCCACCCACCCCGGTGATGCCACCGGTGCCTTGCAGGGACGTCCTCTGTGGCTTCCTCCTCTGCGCCAACATCTCGGGCGCACCCCGGCTGGGCGAGCTCAGCGGCGAGATCGCCACCACCACCTTCTTCCACCAAAACCGCTACGTTGACTGCAGGTGGGTGCCACTGCCATGGGGACGGGGACGTCCCCAGGTGGGGGGGGCCCCAGTGTCACCAGCTCTCTCCATCCTGGCGCAGGGGAGGCCACGTGCAGCTGGTGGATGGCTCGGACCTGAGCTACGTGGAGGACGGGACGCCCTGCGGCCCTGGCATGCTGTGTCTCGACCACAAATGCCTTCCAGCCACGGCCTTTAACTTCAGCTCCTGCCCTGGCAGCTGGGATGGGAAGATCTGCTTCGACCATGGGGTGAGGGACACAGAGGGGGACAAAGGGGACCCGGGGAGGTGTCGCGGCAGTGGGGGGGGGTGACGCCGTCCCTTTGCAGGTTTGCAGCAACGAAGGCAAGTGCATCTGCCGGGCTGAGTGGACGGGGAAGGACTGCAGCGTCTACGACCCCATCCCCGAGCCGAAGCCGACTGGGGAGACGGAGCGATACAAGGGTCCGTGTGCCCCGCAGGGGGCGGGAGGGGGCGGGCTCCCCCTGTCCCTGCTGTCCCCGGTCCCCACAGGCTGGGGTGTCCCACTTTGTTCCCAGCCAACCCCTGGGCGTCCAGTGTCACCATCCCCCCGGGGTGCCACGGCACAGCTGGGTCTTGTCCCCCTCCCAGGACCCCACAGCGCTGGGGCTGCCCTGGGGCTTTGTCCCCATGTCCCCTCCCACTGACGTGTGTCCCTGTCCCATCCCCCCTGTCCCCTCTGTCACAGGTCCCAGTGGCACCAATATCATTATCGGCTCCATCGCGGGGGCCGTGCTGGTGGCTGCCATCGTCCTAGGGGGGACAGGCTGGGGATTTAAGTAAGCAGCCGCCGCATGGCTCATCCCCTCCACTGCTGGCACCGTCACCGGCCACCGGCCCCCCCTGTGCACCGTCACCATGACAGGGCCAGGCCCCTGCCCTCCTGGGGGACACCCTGGGCACCCCTGGGTGGGGGCACCACCAGTCCCCCCCAGCTGGACGTCACCTGTGGTGTAGTCCCCTGAGAGCTGGGGATGCCTGGTCCCCTTGGCCCTGCCTGGTCCCCTGGCCCTGCCTGGTCCCCTGGCCCTGCCTGCCCTGCCTGCATGTGTCATTGGGGGGGTTCACTGTCACCCTGACCCCTTGCTTGGTCCTGGCCGTGTCTGTCCCCAAGCATGAGGTGCCGGGGGGGGGGCTGTGTCAGTGGCCCCCACGTGTGTGTGTGTGCTCCTGCCTGGTACTGGGGCACGTCTGCTGCCTGTGGGACCAGGGACACCGGGGGGGGACACACTGGGGGGACAGTGGGGACACGGGGGTGGCACTAACGCTCCTCTCCTCTCCCCCCGCCGCCCCCCCAAGGAACATCCGCCGAGGAAGGTACGACCCGGCGCAGCAGGGAGTGTAACCGCCCCCCCCCATCGTCTCCTCCTCGTCACCGTCACTGTCACCATCACAGTCCAGCAGCCTGACAGCGTGGGAGCCCCCCCGGGCCGGGCCCGTCTGTCCGTGTCGCTGTGTGTCCGGCCGTGCTGTCTCCATCTCTGTGCCCCCACAGCTGAAAAGAGATGGTGGTTGGGGGGGGTGAGGGGGCGGGGTGTCTGGCAGTGGCCCCCCCCGATGCTGGCTCTTTTCAGCTCAGTGTCCCCCCATGTGTCCCCCCCCATGTCACAGCCCCACACTAAACACACCCCACTTCTGTGTTGCAGGTCCGGGGGGGCCTGAGCGGGGCTGCTCTGCCCCACACCCCTCCCCCCCGCAGTGCCTCATTAACAGCAATTAAATGGGGCGCCGCTGCCGAGAGTCCGGCCAAGGAGGAGAGCGGGGGGGGCACCCGGGACCACCCCCCCCCGACCCCCACCGCACCACCACGAATGTATGGGCCCCCCGGCCCTGCCCCGGGGCTGGCGGCACTCCCAGCACTGGGATGAATGTACCTGCGGGGGCGAGCGGGGACCCTCCCCAGCACCACATCCTCCCCTCTCCACTCTCCCTTATCACCATCTTCCAGCTTTGGGGCCTGAGTCCCCCAAATGTCAGGCCAGTATACCCCAGTACCAGGCCAGCACCCCACCCAGTGCAGGACCTGGGAGTTGTGTCCCCCCGACCCCAGATGCCAGGTCTGGGGTGGGGTCCCTGGGGGCTGGGTCTGCACCCCTGGCTGTGCCCCCCCCCCCGCCCCGAGAAGCAGCTCAGCAGCCCCCAATGTGGGGGAAGTCCCCCGTCATGGCTGCACCCGCCCAGCCATGGGACCCCGATATCCCCAGCAGTGGAGACTGGCACCCATGGGTGCCAGGCTCTCCCTCCAGGGCAGGGGCTGCCCCCCCTCTGCCCTTCCCCAGCTCAGGCAGGCGAACCCCAGACTGGTGGCACTGGTGCTGGTGGGGGGGCAGGTGACAGTGGGGCCCACCTTCGAGGGGCTGGGTGCGTGGGGCTGCTTGGTGGGTGGCGTGTGTCACCCCAGCCCCGTGGCAGGCTTGTGGCACCTGTCCCCATGGCAGGCTGGTGCACAGCACCTGCTGGGTGTCCCCCTGTCCCCATGGCAGGTGGGTGGGATGTGTCACGCCATCCCCATGGCACATGCCACATGTCACCCTGCATGGGGTAGCTCTGTAGGGCCACCCAACCCACAGCACCACGGAGCACCGGAGGCCCACACTGGCTCCTGCCACCACTGGTGACACTCAGCATCGGGGTGGGGGACACAACACCCCAGGTGACAGTGTGTGGGGGGACACATGACCCCATACCCACGGCAGGATGAGGGTGTCCCCTCCATCTCCACCCTCGCCCAGCATCCCTGCCTGCCACCGGGCCCCTTTGCCATGGAGGGAGGGGGTGACCAATAGTGTCCCCAAGCCTAGACAGGCCTGAGGTGTGCGGTGTCCCCCAGTGTGGTGTGACAGCCCAGCTGGGTGCCTGCAGCACTCGTGGGTGCTTTGGCTGCGGTGGTACCAGACAGAGGACAGGGCACTGCCGTGCCAGGGTGCTGGGAGGTGACAGCAGGGCAGGGGGTGGCTGGACGTCCCCAGGCTCAGCTTTGGTGGTGGCCCCTCGTGCGACATATCAACCAGGTGCCCCATGGTGATGGGCTGGGGGACGTGGGGACCTAGGGACATCATGGGCACAGGGGGGTCTGGACCAACACACACCCCACCCCACGCACGCCCCCACCCCCCCCATCTCTATCACTGTCACCACAATGTCTCCTCAGCTGTCACAGCCGCAGTGCCGGGGTGGTCCCTGTGGTGAGGGGTCACCCCTGTTTCAGAACAAGAAGCCACCATTGTCACTGGGTTTGGGGACATTAATA
>WAAD01019203.1:525498-564388 GCA_013389945.1 Fregata magnificens | reverse complement strand
CCGCACCGCCTTGCTCCGCGCTACCGCCCACAGCTGGGATGGGGCCCCGGGTCGTGGGGTGGGGGGCTTCGCCGCCCCCCCTCAAACGCCTGCGCCTCGTCTCGCGCTCCTGCTTTGCACGCGCCGGGGAGCCACCGTCGCCGTTGCCGGAGCCGCTATTGCCGGAGATGCCGCGTGCTCCTCACTCGGCCCCGGCTCTGGCCCCCCGGAAGCCTCCTGAAATGTCGCAGAATTTATTTACAATAAAGATTTGGAAAATGATGGGGGTTCTGCTTCTCACCAGCACCGGGTGTGGGAAGTACAAGCCACCCCAGATTTCATCCGTAAGGATGCTCCGGTCCCCGGTCCCCTCCACCTCATCCTGCTGACATTCTCCCCATGTCCCACACTCCACCCTGGCCCATCCCCAGGGGTTGGGACTCATGTCTGAGTCAGGTGTCCCATCATACAGAGATGATGGCACATGGCAAGTGCTACCGAGCTCGGTCCGTCTGAGCTTTTGCCTGGCTGGGGACCCTGCCTCACCACGGGGACACGTGGCTGCTCCCCGTCCCACTGCAGAGATGCTCAGTCCCATGCCTATTCTAGCGCGAGGACACGGCTCCATCCCTGTCCCGCCACATGCTCCAGTCGCTGTCGCAGCATGGGGACCGGTCCCTTGCACATCTCTGGGACACAAGAGCTGTTCACTGTCTCATTGCAGGGACACACAGGCAGGTTCCCGTCCCCTCCCAGGGACACCCTCAGGCTGGGTTAGCTCCATGCAAGGTCCTGCCTGGCTCTGCAGCGGGGTGAGCAAAACCAGGCAGACAGGGACTGGGGGATGAGTCCCCAACTCCCAGAGGGACTCACAGGGATGAAGCATCCTCCCATGGGACCAGCCTGCGTGATGCTCAGCTAGAGCTGGCGTGGCAAAGCTCAGCACAGTCGGATGGAACGGCACAGCCAGACCGTTTGGCACAACCGGACTCCTTGGCACAGCCGGACTCCTGCTCGGCACAGCTGGACTGCTTGGCACATCGGCCACGAGAGGGCTCCCCCAGTCCAGTCTATGCACGCCTGGACTGGATGGCGCAGGAGATGCTCCCATGTCCCCGAGATGCTCCAGGGCCACACAGGCCCCTGCAACCCCCAGCCCCGAGCTGGGAGGATGGAGCCTGAGGACAACGGCACAGGCTGGGGAGGGGGCTGCAGCACATCCCCTCTGCTCGGGGTCCTTTGATGGTAAAATCGGTGGCAGATGGGGGACACCACATGAGTGTTGCTGCCATTGCCCTCGGCCCTGGCAGTGGTGGGAGAGGCCCAGCGTCACCCTGCCCACGGAGGGTCACTTCCCTGGGGAACCCCCTTCTCTGCCAGCCAGGAACAACAGGTGGGATGCAGGACAATGCATGCTGCAACAACCCACCCCGGAGGGGGCTGAGATCGGTGGGGCTAGAGATGCCCCAGAGGGACCTGCTCTGGTGTCCCCCTACACAGCATGGCACGAAAACAAAACACACCCAGATTCAGCACCTTGCGGCAAGCACCACGGCCCAGGCACACGATCCAGGGTGCCGGGATGGGCGAGGACATGCACTGCTGGCTCTGCCCCACTTGCGGAGCTGGGGGGTGCCTGGGAGCACCTCAGGGTGCTGCCAGGATGCTCCTCCGGGTGCTGCCTCCCTCAAGGGGAGACACAGCCCCAGGCGGAGGCCTCTTTCTTGGTTTCGGAAGGGTCAAGCCCATCTTATTAAAGCAATCACCATCATCCGCTCGCTCTGTCCCCCGCAGCTATGGCCTCGCAGGAGGCGGCGCAGGGTGGAGAAGATGCTGGAGGAGCCTTCAGTCGCAGCAGGGAGCACGGAGCAAGCGCCAGGCTCAGCCGGGGCGATGGGTCTGCGCCAGGAGCCGCCCCCCATCCTCGCTGCCTCCTCAGCCGCAGTGTCCTCCCCTGCCAGGGCAAGGCTGCGAGCAAACAGCGCCATTCCACCCCGTGATGCCATGAGCCCGTTGCAGCAGGGACATCTTTATACCCCTTAAGGATTTTAGCCACAGATTCGCTACCAGCAATGGCTGAGATGCATCTCAGCAAGGAGCTATTTTGGGCTGGTGTCTAGATACCAGTGTGATGAGTGAGCCAGAAATATTCCAGATGCACAGACTGTTTCTGAATCTTGAGTTATTCAAAGCCTTCAGGGTCAGGAGGGCAAAAAATATGACTTAAGGTCAGCCCAGCTCCGGTCTGCAGCCCCTCAGGGTCACGCAGCACCTGCAATGCTTGCTTAGGGCAGGGTCCTGCTCACCAACACTGCTGCATGTGCCACGGAGGCTGGGGCTCACGAGGACAGTGCGGTGGGGTTGGATGTGCCCAGCACAAGGGAGATGCTCCTTGGCCAACTCCCCAGGACCACAAAAACTATGAGAGGCAGCGGGGTCCAGTGCCCAGAGGCTCTCAACACCCCAGGCTGCCGCTTCTGCAGTGTGCCCAGGTGGCCAAGAAGGCCAACAGCATCCTGGCTTGTATTAGGAATAGTGTGACCAGCAGGAGTAGGGAAGTGATCGTGCCCCTGTACTCGGCACTGGTGAGGCCGCACCTCGAATACTGTGTTCAGTTTTGGACCCCTCACTACAAGAAGGACACTGAGGTGCTGGAGCGTGTCCAGAGAAGGGCAACGAGGCTGGTGAAGGGACTAGAAAACAAGTCTTATGAGGAGCGGCTGAGAGAACTGGGGCTGTTTAGTTTGGAGAAGAGGAGGCTGAGGGGAGACCTTATCGCTCTCTACAACTACCTGAAAGGGGGTTGTAGTGAAGTGGGTGTTGGACTCTTCTCCCAAGAAACTAGCGATGGGACGAGAGGAAATGGCCTCAGGTTGCGTCAGGGGAGGTTTAGATTGGACATCAGGAAGAATTTCTTTACCGAAAGAGTGGTTAGGCATTGGAACAGGCTCCCCAGAGAGGTGGTGGAGTCGTCAACCTTGGAGGCGTTCAAAAAAGGTATAGATGTGGCACTCCAGGGCCTAGTTTAGGAGTCATGATGGTGTTCGTTGATGGTTGGACTTGATGATCTTAGAGGTCTTTTCCAACCTTAATGATTCTATGATTCTATGATTGTCTCCATTGCAAATTTCACCAGCTCCTTTTTAGCTTCCTCCATCACATCACCCAGCTCCTCTGCCTTGAAGAGGACCTGCCCCGAAATGTGGAGCACAGGCTGGCCGGATGCTGCAGCGTTCCTGCCTGTCCTCAGGCTCCTTCTCCTACTCCTAACTCACCAGTTTTATGTTAGAGACCATCCTTGCGCTCAGCTCTGATCCACACTCCTCATCACCACTGCCAGATTTTAACAGCACTTGCTAAAAGTTAACCACATTGTCCCAGGGAGAAGCCACAGTCTCCCGTTTCCATGCCGGGTGCTGAGATGCTCCTCTGATGAAGGCTGCAAGGTTGCCACTGGCTTTTGGGTTCCTCCGAGGTCACTTGCAGAGCTCTCTCCCTAATCCCAGTGTGACACATCCCCCTGTAACGTAACACACCTGAAAGGACCTGCGGGGACCAATGGCTTGGGCAGGCCTGGGGGATGCATCTGAGCAGCTGTCGCTTACAAGGATAAAAATCAAAGACTTATATGCCCCTTTTCACTGAAAACAGCAATGAGCCTCTAAGGGTGAATCCTGCCAATCTCAAAAGCCTGCAATGGGGGAAAAAAAAAAATCCCCCTCATTATTAATAAAACCAGAGAAATCAGAAACCAACTCAACTCTTCCACAGCCACCTCCTT
Organism: Fregata magnificens; assembly: GCA_013389945.1. NCBI lineage: Eukaryota > Metazoa > Chordata > Aves > Suliformes > Fregatidae > Fregata > Fregata magnificens. The sequence goes on along the minus strand of WAAD01019203.1, from coordinate 560,628 downwards.
GTCTGTGCCGTTACATAATGGGAAACCCTTGAATCTAAAATATCTCCACTCCTTTGGTTGCCAAAGCTGATGACTGACCGTCTAGCTGTGATTTTTCAGCCGTAATCTAACGAGGCAGACTTTGCTTTTAGGGTGCACGCAAGGAAGAAAATCCTCAAGAACTCCTCAGGAGTGTGGTCGCTGCAGCATGGGGGGCCACCACGTGAGCGGCAGCTTGCGAGAGCAGAGGGAGGCTATGATTTTTCAGGTCTCGTGCTCATAAGAAAGCCGAGATGGTTTTGGTCAGCTTTTGAAAGCAGAGGGAGACGTCAGATGGTCAGGAGGCAATGCTGCTGTGTGACGTGAAATGGGGAAATGTCATCCTGAAGGGAGTTTTACTTGGGGGATAAATCACAGGGAAGAGAAAGTAACACCCCAAATACTGGCTTTGCCAACGCAGCTGAAAAAAACACATCCTCATTTTCCATGCAAATAAACAAAGAATCTGAACCAAACTCCAACCACAAACCAGGACACACGTTTTCCAGCTGGGAAACCCTCCAAAGGCTGACACAATGGCACAGCACAGAAGCTGTCCATCTGTCCCTTCCTTGTTTGAAGCACTCCAGTCACACACCCACACCCTCGAGCGATAGGTGCTTTCTACGTGACGATGCTGGAAGACAGCGTGACTTCCTTCGGCTGTGTCACCCCCAGTTCCTGGTGGGAAACTGAGGTCTGGAGAGGGAGAGAGAAGAGGAGAGAGGGGATGGGAAGGGTAGAGCCCACTCTGTCTCTCCCCCAAAGTCCCCCGGCACACAGCATGGCCTGGGACAGAGCAGGACCAAAGCAAGTCCTTACTGTGCCTCTCTGAGTTGAGGCTGTGTTGCTCTTATTTGATACATGAAGATTTTAGGGAAATTCACCTTTTTGTCTCCACAGAGAAATTCTGCAGGCAAACAGCTGATAAATGGTCAAAAGGAGTATGTGCACTTCAAGTAGATGCAGATCCCAGCTCTGTCTCGCCCTTGTCTTGCTATGGGAATTTTGCTATTTAGACTCCAGCTGGAAACAAGAAACAAAACAGTGCACAGAAAAGAGGCAGTTCAGGGGAAAGTGGCGAGCGTCTCCGAGCAGCCTCAGCTCCGCACGTCTTACACAATGCTGTCAATCCAAATGGCACTCCAGCGTGCTGATCAGAAACCAGGCGCTCCGGGGGGAAGGGGAGTGTCAGCGTTTCCAGCCACCGAGGGTTTGCTGAGCACAACGCATCTGCAGCACAGGCGACTCGAGCTTCGGGTGGACCATGAGGAGCTGGGCAGGCTGAGCTGAAACAGGTTAGACCAAACGGTCACAGGAATTTTGGCAAATGCTTGTCGCAGCTTTGCAAACACAACAGGTCATGGTGACCGCACTCCCCTCGCAGGCTTCCTCCTGCTAGTTGTGCTATGGAGCCTGTTTGGAGTAAGAAACACACCCAGTGTTACATGGTGCTTGAAGCATTTTGCGTGGGAAAGCTGGGTATCATTCTGCTTTTAGGTAAACACAAAGATATCAAAGCCGAAACCTTCTGCTGACCAATCTGAGACACCACTGACCCAATTTCTAATGGCAACGAGGAACCCTCAACAGCAGATATCTAACGACATCAGCAAAAAAACAGACTTTCCAAGCCTGCACACAAACCAGACACATGTCAAATCCAAAATCACTTTTAAAAATTCTTTGAGGGTTAACGACTTCAGGTGGAGGGAGCTCCCATGGGCAGCTGCCCCCGGTCCCAACATGGGCACACTAAGGCTGCTTCAGTATCTCCCCCCCTCCCCGTACATCACAATAGCACCAAACCCTCAAATTCAGGGGGAAAAAGGAAAAAGAGGAGCTGAGCCTCCAAGGACAGCTTAGCAATTGCAGCAACAGGTGAGGGCAGCCCCATGGCACTGGAGGCAACAGCCAAAGGCCAGACAGGAATAAGACGTAGCCACCCGCAGCTGGAGATGCACACGCCGGGGGCGACGGAGCAGCTTGTGTGTCAAAGCACGGCCGCACCGGTAACTGCTCACTTGCGAGAGAGGCCCATGGGCTGGAGGTGCAGCCCAGCGCCTCTGCTCCTGAACAGCCCCAGCTGACAACGGGAAGGGAAGGATTTTTGCTAGCCCAGAAGAAAGCCAGTGGCCTGAAAACGTGATTGAAGGCTTTGGTGCGCTTCAACTTCAGCTGCGCAGCTGCCAGCTCCAGGGGGAGGGTGGGAATAGCCTGGGGGAAGTGGGGGAAGCCCAATTCCTTGAGTCTGTTATGACTAGACTGTACAAAAAAATTTCCAAATGCCCTTCAAGAAGCAATCTCCTGCTGGCCAGGACACTGACTGCACTGCCTTGCAGGTCTTTTCCAGCTCAAAGACTGTGTCATTCCAGGCGTGGGCCAGCCTTGCTGCTGCTTTTTATTAGCAGTCCGCCCGAACGCTTGAGTTCACTTTTCTGCCGCCAGTAAGCTTTAACCCACAAGCAGCCGAGGCAGACACAGGCGTGACTCAAAAACGGCGGCTGATTGCTTCTGGGATTGCGCGTGCAAGATAGGTGCAGCCTGTTTTACAGCTCAGCAGTTCAAATCCAGGTCAGCAGAATTTAATTGAGAATCCCCAGTGGGCCCATTTCACCTTGTCAGCGCAGTCAGAGCAGAGATAGATGGCAGCCGCTGAACCCTCCGTTCCACAGGAGCAGGATGCAGCACACCGGGACCCGCATCTCGCTGACCCCTGCCTGTAATTGCAAGCGAGATGTTAAGTCCTCATTAGCTTACGTTAAACTGCAGGAGCTAGGGATCAGAGATTGTGGAGTTAAATTGGCATCTGACAAAGAAAAGGCTCTGTTTGCCTATTTTCCTGAGCTTTTCTTCATAGTCCTTCTTAAGAATTTAAATTCGTAACTACAAAACAGCAATTTATTAAATTAGCTTTGAAGTCTCTCAAGATCTTGGCTCTCCTCTCTGGGTATCTGCAGTACCGTGGCACCCCAGGTCAGAGCAGTTTATGTAAGTATCCCCTTACTCCTGCACTGGCTACTACCATTTTTCTGGGATCTCCTTTCTTAACAAGGATCTTCTCTTTCCTTACTGACCATCAAAATATGCATACAAAAGGAAATGCATAAAATCCTAGCATCGCAGAGGATCATAACTTACTTTTTTGTTAAAAAAACCAACCGGGTCATTATGTAACACTGCTGCTCCAACCAACTAGTCGGCAAGAAAAGGCAATAGATGACAAGAAACCAGATGTCGGAGCCACCTATTAAACCAGAATTTCATTTCACAGCCTGGTGGCGTACTCCTGAGCTCATCCCCTCCCGTGACAGTCCAGCAACGAACTGCCCTCCCTCCCCCAGTACATAGGGGAGAAATATTCAGGGACAGTGTGATCTAATAGACACGCTGGCGAAGGAAACTTCAGGGCAGCTTAAGTTTTCTTGGAAAGACCACGTTCTGGGTGAACCAAGGTGTAAAGCTTTCCTGCTTGCCCTCCGTCCCACTACATACTTTAACATTTAAGACAAGGTGGCTATTTTTATAACTACAGAGTAACGTGGTCCCCAGTCTGCCCTGCAGCATCTAGGTGCTATTGCAATGCACATAGCAGCAAGGACTTCCCTCAGACAGGAGTGTCAGACACTGTACAACATCAAACTGGGTGGATCACACTCATGCTCTGTGCAGACCTCGCTCCCTGCATTTCATTTAATAGGCTCATTTTCTGTTTGATACAATCGCATCTCTTTCCTTACTTTAGAAGTTTCTTACTGCTGCAAGGCTCCTGGCCACGCATCCTCCATTGTGCCATCCCCTGGCAGGCTGCAGGTGCTGCTACGTGATCTGGCAGCCGCCCAGCCACACTACAAAAATCCTCAATAATACGTATTCTTACCCGTTTTCAACAGAAGCACTTCTGGCCACCACCTTTTTATGGGACTGGAAGTGTCCCGAACTTCCCTTTAATTTGCGTGAAGTCAGCGAGCACGTGCAGGAGGACTGAAGAGAGAAAATGGGGCAAGGCTGCTCACATTTCCACACCAAAAACCAGTTTTGCTCTAGGAGGGGGAATACTGCACACCCAGGTCACACCAGGTCTGTAGCACTGATAACAGCAGTTCCCATCTCCAAACCTTCAAAATGCTTCCCAGTTCCATGCTACCTGCAAATTCTATTAGTACATTTGATATTTGGGGTGGGGGGCTGGGGGGTGGGTGTGTGGAGAAAACCAAAAATCAATGAAAATACCAAAATATCAAAAATTTACACCAAGATATGTAAATATCTTGGCCTAAAGACCAAGAGCACAGTTCCTTCTGCCCTCCACACTGGCAATTCCCCCTTCTCCCTCCTGTGCTCCCATCACCAACAGCACTGCTCTTGTGCACTTTACCTGGCTTGTGAGAATAACCCATCTCACCTGGCCAAACAATTTCTTACGTGGCACCATAACAAGGCAGCAATCGATGTCCAGAACGTTGACATTTAGCGCTTTTCTCGTCTGAATCATGTATCTCATCACAAAATTTACCAGATCAATCCAGCCCTAATTTTCAGAGATCCTTCCTGTACATTTCCATGTCTCTTTCCACCTCATTTTAAGAGCATTTATATAATATTGCATATATAACATATATGTAACTTAGTGCACGTTTATATAAGCAAAAAGTTATCTATTTTTCTCCTGGAGGATATGGAAAATATACTCCCAGGGAACTTATGTGTTAATCTCGCATGCTGAGTGTGTTCCAGCTACAAACCCATAGAAATTCAGCATGCAGCTGATGTAATCAAACTGACTTTTCAACAGCTCCCTCAAAGACCTTTCGAAACGTTGACAAGTTTATTACCAAATATGACTAATCATCAGCCACATTTTCTGATTCATGCTTTACATGTCAGATAAAGGGCTGGAGGGTCACCCTCAGCTCAGTGGAAACCAGTTCGTTCCAAAGGGCTGGACCTCTTACGGAGGCTATAGAGTTTATAAAACATCCAACATACCTGCCATCAGACCACCAGCCTTCAGTTAGCACTGGAACCAATTAATGGAACGCGGTGCTTTGCTGAGCAAGCTCCAGGAAAGTTGATTCCTGTCCCAGTGCTCCTCATCCTCCTCTGGGCAGGTAATCTGGATGAAGCTGACCTGAGCAGTGTGTACAGTGCTTTCAGGGGTCTCTTCCCTCCATTAAAAACCACAGACAACCCGCAAACTTCTCTTTGTAACTTCATATTTCCACAGCATTTTTCACCAGCGCACACCAGTGGGACTTACTGTGGTCTCTGGTGTAATTCCAACTAATGCAAACACTCAAAGGATCTCTACGATGCATTAAGTCTTAATTTTTTGTATACGACATAAGAATACATGCAGCAACAAATCCCTGAATATTTTAATACCAACTTCAGAGAGAAAAAAGAAATATTGCTACCAGCAATAGAAAGTGAGAGAGGAATTTTGTTTCAGAGCTTGGAGTCATCACATTTAAATTCAGGTATCATGGGTGAAATCCCCTCACCTTCTCCCCTGCACAAAAACTCAGGGCGAATAACAGCCAAAGGCGATGAGGTGGCTCCAAAACTACTGATATACACGTACATACTGACACCTGCTAATATCAACGTACGACCAAAAACATTTTCCATACAGAACAGGCTTTTAAAAATGTTTTCTGACAGTGGATTTTCAGGTGATTTCAAGTTTATGCAAAAAGATACAAGAAGCCTGGCAAACATTCATAAATGGGAATACTGAATTTCTGGGGATATGAAATGCTCAGAGGGGGGAAAAAAAAAGTAACTCACTTAAGTCACAATATGTCTTTAGATAAGGGCAAGATGAAAGCTGAGAAGTTGGCACGATGCTTTCCAATATTCACAACAAAGCTAAAATATATAACCGCTTGACTGCTGACTGAAAAAATTTCATTCATCGCCAGAGATTGGGATCCTAACTTCCGTCTGAATACCGAGACTAACCTCCTGGCAAAGCGTGTTACAGACGATACACAGGTCTGCATCGCTTCAAACCAGAGGACTCAGCCCCACGCCTGCACTTGGGCTCCGGCACACGCCGCAGCCGTCTCAAAAGAGAAAGCGGGTTCGCAGCTCCAGCTTCTGCTCAGCCAGACTTCGTTTCCACAGAGGAAATCCAGCCACGAGGCAGCAGAAGTCACAGCTCAGTCACAGGCCTGAACAAGGGTCCTGTGTAAAAATCCCAGGGCATACGACTGCAAGTCAATTTGGACACAGCCACAGGGGCCTCAGTTCTGCTCCTGGGAAAGCAGCAGGCTCAGGTCCACAGAAGGGCGACACGTCCTTTGCCAAAGAGTAACCAGAACATCCTATTCAATAAAAAAATAAAAGGGAGGAGGACAGCAAAATCTGAACTGTATAGAAACTATTCCATAGCACCGATGAGCATTGATCAGATGCCTTTAAATCCCCCATCTAAGGCATTTTTCCCCAGCTATCAACACGGAATTTACACAACAACGATAATGTCACGCTGCAGAAAACAAAATGTCATTCTCCAAGCAATGATGAACTGATATTTGAAGTCTCCTCTTGACACAGAGAAAATGAATGGCAAGCCCTGAAGGAGCGGAAGCCCTTGAGCTCCTTTCCATGCTGCTGTAGAAAGGTGGATTATGTCTAGTTACACCGTTAACAGCAAACCGTAATTTAAATCGTGCAAACAGATCCATCTTTCAGGAACTGTTTCACGGTAACTGCACAACGTGCAAAGCACAGCGCGTCCGATTCACAGGAATTAGGCACGCCACAAACGCCCTGAGAGCAACCATGCACGTCTCAATAAACAGCTCCTTTTGAAATTAACCTCATAGCTGGCAAGTTATGCACCCGGTATCAAGAATTCTTGAATTATTAACAAATCAAGCTACAAGAATGGCGTAGTTGCTACAAGATTGTAGCTAAACTACAGGCAGGAACACTTAATGCTAACAGTATTGAACCCCTAGCCTATGCTTCCAACAGGAAAGTTACTCCTCAGAGAAGATCTAATTTATACTTGCTATACCTGGTACAAAATAAGTCGCGTTATCCTCACTTTATAACAGAGGAAGACAAGGTGGAACTGTCAGCTGGCCTGCCCAGAGACACAAAGTATCAGTTGGAATCACGTCTAGGCACATGGCGCCGCTGGAGAGGTCCTCAAGCACCCAAAGCATCCGCGCAGGGCTGGCAGATGTGACACAGGACCCCTGGGAAACGCACTCTCTTGGAGCAGCAGCTGGAGGCCCCGCAAAACACCCAGGGGCATCACAAACAGCACCGTGCATCTGCACGGAGGAAGTGAACCAAGCCTGGGGCGACTGCGTGCGATCCCAGCTTTGACCTCTGGGTTTTCTACTCCTGGCCTGTTTCCGAGCTCAAGATCAAATACAGCCATCACATGATGGCTTCTATTAGACGATTTCCCAAGAAACATATCGCAAGCGAAGAGCGCTGCAACCGTACCCTCCTTTTTCAGTTATGGTTAAGTGCCTGAAGCATTTCAGAATTTCTTGCTGCAAATTCATTGTTAAATGAAGGCTTCTGCACTTTAAAAACACTTAAGCACATGCTTAGCTGGGTGCCTGTAGCTGGCTGCATTGACTCATACAGACATAATCACATGCTTAAAGGTAAGGGCGAGGATAAGTGTCCTTCTGAAGCAGCAGAGGCAATGCAGCAGGAGCCCAGGCCCCGCTGCACCTCCTCGGTTAACCATGCACTTGAACCCATGCCATGCGGTTCAAGCCAGTGTTACCCTGCCTGGGCACGGAGCTGGCAACTGTGTCTGGGCTGTTCCCTGCTCCGCATGCATTTCCCAGTCTGTGGAGACTGCAGGATGCTCAGGTAACCTGACAGCTGAAAAAACACACGCAACTATTACTGCTGGATCCTGCCTTGGTCATCGTCACAGATTTCTGCCATTACAGCCCTCGCCGAGGCTTGGGACACAAGGTGCTCTGTGAGCAGGAGCAGCACTGTCCTTGTCTATATGGCTGCTTTTTTCTTTAACTCTGAACAAACAGCTTTTTATTCTAAGCCCCCACCACCGAATCCATCTGACTTCTAGCTTTCTCGCAGCTGCATTACACGGCAAACCACTTAATGCCTCCTTAGACATACTTCCAATTTTGAGGCCAAATCTGCAGCAAGGGCAAAGCATGGGACACTTACAAAAGCCATCTTTTGTGACGGCAAAACAGACGGGCATTCAGCTGCAATTTTTAAAAGGAACTGGGCAGCCAGCTCCTGTATGTTCCTCCGAAAATTGCAGCTAAATTAGGCCAGCTAATGATGCACAGTTCACTGGACAATATCAGCATGCTCATTCATATGCATAAATGCAGATTTGCATGCTCCATAAGTGGTACCCTTCTGAAGGTCTGACTTCCGAAGTTTATACATTTTTCTTTTTTTAATGCAATTGTTCTTGTCACTGAAGAGCAATTCACATGCAGAAAGGCACAGTTAGTTTCCAACCAACTCTTTTATTACACTAAACAAGGTCAAATATATAAAAATTCCAAGCTGTGGCTCTAAGACAAATCATTAAAATATCCCCCTCACTCACTCACGTATTCGGAGTGTATTCTATTGCTGGAAAAAAGAAGCCATCTCACTCAGACTGGAGTAATCCACTGGATTTAATAGATTTTTTTTTTTCCAAACTGCATTCAAAAGCAGAGAATGACAAGACAAACCTAAGTTATGTTCAGTATTTTCTGTCCAACAGTCTCTTCTGAACGTTTACTTCCGAATGGCCTACATTAAGCCAAAGCAAGAGAGCATTTTAAAGTAATGCATGTATCATTTCTTCAAAAGGAAAAATCAAGCCCAATACTTTGAAACTGAATACAGTCACAGACATGAACATTTAGAGCTTTAACAGACATCCTCTACTAATAACAAACACTCAGTTTCAAAGAAAATGTGCACTTTATACACAATTAAAATTAAAACAAACAAATAGTAATAGAAACAGCTCCATTACTTTGCATTTTCGGAATGAATTCAGTGCTGGGATTGGAATATTCTATACATGGAGTGTTTACTGGTGTGGATGAAAGCTCACAGGACTGACCTGAGACAGTAGCTTTAAGTACGTAACGGTTTAGATTGTTAATTGGGAAAGGGCTACTACAAACAACAATACAAGCAGCTGTCATGAACCGATTTTATTTTAAGCCATTAGTAAGAAACCGCTGCAGTTTGCGTAGAGAGCAGCAAGGGAAAAGGATTTTCACTTCTTCCCGTTCGGCTGGTGAAAGGCTGTTCTGAAACCACCGTAAGGGGTTAAGAGCAACGTAACCCTTTTGGGAAGCTGGAACAACCCCAGTGTCAGGGATAATGAGTGGATTGTAGCCACGGATCTGCATTTATCTCCGGGCTCCAAATGTCTTTCCCTAGCATTTTCAGACAACATGTTTTCCACCCAGCTTCTCCATCACACTCCCAGCTTTCTGCTCACAAAGCTGCTCTGCCCATCTTCAGGCAGCACGCTTCTCTTCAGACTCCTGTTTAATTAGAGGAGCGCTATTAATAAACTCCCTCTCACCTCACACACAGCTAGTCCCATCTCACTGGCTAGCTGTCCCTGCCCGCAAGTCCACTTACACTTTTAAAAACTGCCATGTACTTACTGTGTTACTTATACTTAAAGACATCACCCTGAAACTTTTCTGCATAAAATTCAGGGATTGATCCTTTCCCGGAGCAGCAGCCAGGAGTTACTGCTGAACAAAAAGCAAGTTCACTTCCAAACATCTCTGCTGGAGGTGAACTGGAGAAGCTCTCGCTGACCTCATGCAGAGGGTTGCAGCAGCTCTGGGCACACTTACACCTCTCTAAAGCAGAGCTGAGAGATAGCTGGGATCTATGTCTGGACTGCCTGGCGTCCCAGACTGAAAACAGACTGAAAACAATTCAGCAAAATACCTATTTTCAGCAAGTGCTTGGGTAGAGGATAACTGCAAGCATGTGCTCATATCCCCTTAGTTTAAATTTAACGTAAAGCCTACGCTTAGATGTTCCGTGGGACAGGAATGGAGTACGGGCTTACCTGTGTCCTCCATGTAGCCTTACTTCTCAATCCTGTTCCTGACCAGGCTGTGGCGAGGGCACTAAGGACTGAGGTAGCCTCAAAACAGAACAGTCCCACTTGGAACAGGCCCCCAAAATATACTAAACGCATGAAAACCTAACAAAAAGAGTGGAGCAATGTCCTGAATACGTTATAAATAGTAGCAAAAAAGCATACACATTTATCAGCATCTCTCAAACATTAATGCGCATCCTTGCCAAAAAGACACCGCCAAAGGCAGTAAATACCACATTCTCCTTTTTCTAATTATAAATTCAAGTTTAATGCCAAAACCACAGAATGCCAAATCTGACTGGTCTCTCAAGCAGAAATCTGAATTGTACATATTGCTCTCTCTGAACTAAATTCCTCAGACATAATGGAAGGAAGAAGGGTCTGGAATAAGGCAGTATCACTGATATTCGGAAAGGGCTTTGTAAAAACTCGTACAGACAGCTCGTGTGTCCTGGCTGGGGGGAGGAAGGTTATTCCTTGAGTGTAATGCACAGAGAAGCAAAATTACCATGACTCCATCTAACCAGATTACTTTGGAAAAGACAGAAATCTTATCCAAAAAGTCTCCTAACAACTTCATGCCCCTGGGGAGTGGGGTGTTACGTAACAACAGACCTCAAAACCACCCCTTTCCATAGATATCACATAAATATGTGGAATTACTGAATCTATTCTATTTACTCTTTTTCTGATGTTTACAGGAGTTTGAAGTCTCTCTTCCCTCCTGTTGCATAAAGCTTGCAGGGAGGTCTGAGCCCTCTCTGTGTTACAGCTGGTGCTCTTACTCTGAACACAAGCACTCTCACACACATGCATTTTTCCTGTAAGTCTTCCTAATTTTCCATAGGGCAAAAAAACCTGTAGCATGTAACAGCTATAATATGACACTTCCATTTGATAAGTAGCACATCATTTTTGTAAAATACAGAGTCAAGAGCACCATTAACAGATGTTTTCCAAATCTTTCACTGCTCTGCTGCTCAGTGACTGGCACCCGTGGGCTGCCTGGATAACTGGAGGCTCCTCTGTGCTGTGTGCATGTTCAAGGCACTTTTGAAATGCAGCATAGAAAGTTTTAAGTTTAAAACAAGGAAGAACAACGACGAAACTGCAGACCACAGTAATAAAACTAGGAAAATGCTAACAGCTACCCATTGCTTTCTCCTCATTAATATAAAAAAGTGTAACATCAGAGATCCAGTGTACAAATACAAAAAATTGTGCATAATAAATGTACTATAATACTGTACATACAGCATAAACCGTTCAATGAGAATGATTTAAATATACCTATTTGTCTCCTGACTTGGAAGACAGAAGAATAAAGTTCTATAATCCTAGAATATGCATATGAACCCTTTCTGAGAGGTTGAATCGCTAGCCAACAGTATCCCTGAAAATAAGCAGAGTCAAATATTTACTTAATGGAAGCCATTATTCAAGGGGTTGCTGGTTATGATAAACTAGGAGAAAAAACACAATATATAAACTCAGCCAACATTAAATCCAGACAGAGCTTTTCCCGTCTCCTGACTTGCTACTGGCACTGCTTTTATTTGAACCTGCTTTGGATTTCTTCTCTCTGGAACTGCCGGGATTGTTTTGGTTGTTGTAAGCCTGGATCGCGAGGTCCAGGCGCTCCTGAGCCACTTTAATTTCCCTCTGCAGATTTTCCAGATCAGCAGGAATGTTTTCTTCGTTGCTTCCATACTGCTGTTCCTGAGCTATATTGGCTTTGTTCTGTTTGTAGGCCATTTTGGCGTTGGACAGTTCAGTATATTGCATTTGCTCTGGCTTGACCGCGATGTTATAGCCTGGAGGAGCAGATGGCGTATTCCAAGTAAAAGGGTAGTTATAGGTACCAGAGTCTTCCAGCTCTTTTCTCTTGTTGTTCAACGTGTCCCGGATTGTGCCAAATCCCAAATGAAGCATTTCCCAGACATTCAAAAGTAAACACATGCAGCTCACCCCGTACATTATTAGCAGGAAGATGGTCTTTTCAGTTGGCCTTGAAATGAAACAATCTATCTTGTGCGGGCACGGCTTCCTGCTGCACACAAATATGGGGCTGACCTCAAAGCCATACAAAAAATACTGACCCATAAGAAAGCCAATTTCAAACATAGTCCTCGCCAGAAGCTGCAGCACATAAATTTTCATAAGTCCATCTTCACGGATTCGCCGCCTGCCATCATGCTTAGCTTTGGCAGGGGCCTGCTGCTCTTTATTCTCCCGTTCGCTTTCCAGCTCTATTTCTGGGTACATCATCGGGTCTTCCTCGTGGTCCTCCTCAGTTTCCTCTAAGCCACGGTGTTGTTTCCAGCGCATGGAAAAGCTTTTGCTTCTGATTCTTCTGTCGGCTTCGCTGTGTTCCACCATCCGGGCAATTTTATGAATTGCGTAGCCTAAATACATCACAGATGGAGTGGCAACAAGAATGATCTGAAAGACCCAAAACCTCACATGCGAAAGAGGAGCGAAAGCATCGTAACAAACATTCTCGCAGCCAGGCTGCTCCGTGTTGCACACAAACTTGCTTTGTTCATCGTAATAAATGGATTCTCCTCCCACAGCAGTTAGGACAATCCGAAATACAATCAACACTGTCAGCCAGATTTTGCCGACAAAGGTTGAGTGATTGTGGATCTCCTCTAACAGACGGGTCAGAAAACTCCAACTCATGGTGGTCAAATAATTTTATCTAAAAAACAAACAAAACCCCCAAATATTTATGAGTTTATCAGCTTGAGCCTAAACGGTGCAAACATTCAACCAAGGGAGTCAGAAAACTCAAGAATTTTACAACCAACACACAACCACAGCATCACCTGCTATCGGGAAACTCCAGCTGCCAGAATTTGCTTGAAGATCCTAAGTCTCCTCCGCAGGCTTTTGAGAAGTCCGCTACAAAAAAAAGTAGCAGTTAACTGCCATTTCACAAACAAAACGTGCTCCCAAAACTACTCCCAAGCAGAAGAGAAAGACGCGGCTGCTCTGTATTTCACATGTTAATAAAAACATTTACACTTGAGGTTGAAGTCTCCTAAACACGGCAGATCGAAAGCTAAGCTCCCGTGAAATTTTATGGGCACTGTTGGCTACATCCCACTGCTAACAGTAAGATTTATTTTAACTGCACGGAGGTGGCCAAGCCCTGTTAAAGCCTGAGCTAGCAATCTCAGCCTCAACCACAGCCCACGGAGAGAAACCTTTCTCTCCACGGGGCAATGCCAGTTGTCTTCAGACATAAATGAATCACCCAGACCAAACCTGAGAAACAGGCAACCGCTGTTATCTTTGATTTAAAGACAGGACTGACCTGAGTGACCTGAGCAGTGCTACCCTGCAGGTCGAGGCTAGAGACAGGGTTTGACCTAAGGAACATCTGACCTCTAACCTGATGCTCAAACTATTCTACGGATTTGGGTTCAGTCCCTTAGGGAGGCTAAAAATCTCCCTTCCAGGGCCAGAAAAGACTTTAGTGTGTATTTTGTGATGTTTTGGGGAGAGTAGAAGGAAAATCTAGTTTAAAAAAGTTACCTGTCAAAAATTTTAGAAGATATATTAGATAGAAATCAATATAAATTTGCAATCATAACAGTAAAAAAAACCATCAGTGGAAACTCACGGCTGGCAACACTGTGAAGTATTACAGTGAACGGAACCTAGCGACATTACAGGCCCACCTGGAGCTCTAAGTAGTAAAACTGGTAAAATATTGAGCACAGTAAGAACTGTTTGACATTGTTACAGCACAGGGGATAAGACATCTTTCAGTCCTCTGATGATATCAAACATTAGTTTGTCAAACATGATTAATAGAAATTTTTACATCAGAACAACATTTGGTGAAAGATCCTAAAACCAGAATTGGACGAATCTCTGGCACTCTGATCTTAAAAGTGATTTATTCTTAATGTGGAGAAATTCCAGGAGACTGGAAGAAAACTAGTATTTACAACTATTCAACTTCTTCCACACAAGTACAGAGTTGTTCACAGACAAAATAATGAAATTTGAGAGGATGTAATCAATACCGAATTAAAGATTGTAAATGTAATCCCCTTCTGGTGAAATTCAATGTTTCATTGAAAAGGCAACAGCAGACATAATGCAGATGGGCCGTGTAGGACATCTGATTTATTACTTCATGACAGTATGAGAAAAAAATAGCACAAGACAGTATTAAAAAAGCCCACATTAAGTGGATTAAAAGTAACAAAGATCTTGACAAATGACTCCCACATTAGAACCAAGAGCGATTCCGTGTAATTACAGCAAGTTCGGCAATGACCAGAACAGGCCTGGCAGCTAGGCTGTATTTTCCCCAGACTCGACCAGAAAATGGCTGCTGACAAAATCTGCAAACGGCACAGAAGTTTTCGGGCTGACAAATAAAGATGAGAGTTATCAGTGATGCAGAAAACACAGATTGCTCAAGAGGCTGAGTCTACTGAAACAAAACCACCGCTTTAGCCAAGCTTAATGCAAAGACATGCAGCTAAGAATAAGAACTGCAGTCTTTTCTTAAAGGAGAGAGCAGTTACTCTGGACATCAGTTAACAGGGAAGGGAGTGAGGGTCCTAATGGATGAGCATCTCAGCAAGAACTGGTGATACAGCAGAGATGATCAATGCAATCCTTGGCTGTGTCACATGCAAACAGGAGCAAGGAGAGTGATCTTACCTCCTTGTTAGCAAGACAGCACTCAATGCCTGTGTCTGCATCCTTCAAAAGTTGCTTGAACATCAGAGAGTGAATATATTAGTCTCGAAATCAGCTGAAGAACAGGGAAGATACCTAAAAGTGAGAGATTTAGAGAGTTCAATTTGTTTAGCTGGGAAACATGGGAAGAAAACGAAGGATTACCGGTCAGTCACTTAATCTAGCGACTGTCAATTGAGCATGCAATCGATCCAAGGCTTACAATCAACGCTCTTCTTTCTATGCAACCATGCTACCTTTACGCTGTAGACAGAATTGGCTGAAAAAACATTTTTAACAGGAAAAAAAGACCAGAGGGCTCCAGTCCCAGTGCAGCACCTTACTGCAGCAGGTGGCTTCATGCTCTGAACCCCCATTTCAGAAAGGCACCTGAGTAGAGCTCTGCAATCCCGAGTTCTGCATTACAGTGAGCAGAGAGACGGCACTTCAGACACCCGCACGTTCGGCATTTCCCAGCGGCTCACTCAGATTAGGAGTCAAAATAGGTGGTAGATCGAGTCTGGGGGTACTCTATGCACCTGAAGAGTCTCCAATATGCTGAACAGAAAAGGCAAGTGAAACCCACACCCAGAACTGGGGATTACAGAGGTAAGAGCCACAACACCCACATTCACACGAAGTTGCACTGCCAATCTAGTCACCAAGCATGGACATGTAATAGGACATACATGTTGCTAGCTGACATGTCGTTATTCATCAATTAAAAATGAGAGAAAACCCAAATAAGTTTAAGAAGGGGTTAATTTTCACTCACTGAAAATGTTAGGGCCAAACTCTTTTAGAAAAGTAAACTACAGAGTAAATTTGAAATTAATTAAACACTGTTTCCAGTGTAAATTTGGAATAAAAGCAGGAACTAGCCTTTAAGTGTTCAGATACTGTCAATGCTTATTCATCAGTGGTTAACACCAGAGAAGTCTGAAATTAGCGCTGGTTTCAATAAGGGAGGGGACAATGAATCTTTACTTTTAGAGGAGCTGCTACCTTGACATCTAATACATTATTTCAAGGTATTTATAAACTTTTCAAGGTGTGTTTTCTATCTGCAGACCACACACCTGTGGCTGGCTCGTATCGTACCTCACCAGCTATAAAGAGGAAGACGCGGGTGGATCACAGCTCAGCTCCCTCGGCCATGGTGCAGAGCCGAGCCACCACTCAGGGTGGGAGACAGCCACTGGAGGGCACAAGGCATCCGGCCTGCCCTAGAACTTGCTGCAGGAGAGAGACGGGGACTCACGTTCAGGATTCCACTGGTTATATAAATGAACAGTGCGACAAACGTACATATAGACGCTGACCGCACAGACTTGTACATTTAGGTTAACCACAGCCTTCAGATGCGGAAGACGGCGTTATCAGTCACATGTTTAATAACCAAGACTTCTGTCGATTAGAGAGTTCTGGCTGCAGAGATGTGAAGTTGCTGAAGAGGTCTGATTCTCTTCAACAAGAAAGCGTCACTTATTCTAAATTTAGTTTTATTCCAGAGCAGAGCTACTGACACTAATATGGGAGAATCCACCAGCAGGCAAAGAACTTCTTTGTCTTTAAGGAAACATTTTGGTTCAAGTGAAATGACCTGTCATTAAACCTTTCTTTCACTGGAAATGTTCCACCCATCCAAATTAAACATAATACAAAAGCAAAAAGTTCCAGGCAGAATTATGGCATTTGAAATGGTGGTGTCCTTCAGTGTCGTGAGATCAGCCAAGGTTAGAGACTGCATGTTTCTGCCTTTACAACACATGTACTGCAGGACCCAGATATATTGCAGTAACCTTCACCCAGCGTACACTTAGCGTCTCCCAGATTTGTTGTTCTGGCAACATTTAACTCAGTAATTTTCCATTGTTTGAAACAAAAGTCTACGGACACTGACACGCATCTGAAAAAGGCAAAATGTCAGCAATTTCAGCTAATTTAAGTCATGCCAGAAAGTGCATTTGAGAGAGACTTTCATTCCTTGTATTTGTCATAAGTTCGTTCCAGCACTTCCAGCGGAGGAGGCTCCTTAGAGCAGGCAGGATATACGACGCAAATAACACGACGCTTATCTCTGACAGCAAGCTGGCTCCTGCGAATTAAAATTTTGCAGACACTGACATCCAGAAAAAATGAAGAAGAATTTGGAGCAGGTACATGGGGGGGAAAAAAACTATTACCTTTAGGTTAATAGATTCACTGCAGGAGATCTCTTGAGTTATTTTAACACGGCTATTGTTTAAGTACAGACACAGGCAGTGAATGGCCCCTCATGTGCGGAGCTGCCCCTATCTAGCCCACGTGTGGGTTTGAGTATGAATTTAAACACGGGATTAAATTCATCTCGTTTCAGTTTCTCATCTAACTATGATGGCCTCCCACCAGCCAGGGAGGTAAGAACTGCACCTCGGAAGAGCAGTTTACTGTAGCAACCTTAAAATCCTGCCTTCGGATGAGATAGTTGAAGTGTGGCAGGGATGGACAGTGGGACAGGAAGAATGGAGGAAGCTGGAACCCCAGTTACACTGGTGAAACGCTCCCAGCAATGCCCCCATACCCCTGAGATGTACGGCACCTATAAGGTGGTGCAGCATGCAACAGCCAAGTTTTAAAAACAGCCTTAATGCAGGCTGTCAAATCCTGAGCGCCTTCATAATGTACGACATCAGGACTCGTTTCATGTCATTCCATCAATGACACGGACAGTGGGACTGAGTGCACCCTCAGCAAGTTTGTGCATGACACCAAGCTGAGGGGTGCAACTGATACATTTGAGGGAAGGGATGCTGTCCAGAGGGACGTTGACAGGCTGGAGGAGCGGGCCCATGCGAAACTCAGGAGGTTCAACAAGTTGAAGATGTCCCTGCTCATTGTAGGGGGGTTGAACTGGGTGTCCTTTCAAGGCCCCTTCCAACCCAAACTAATCTATGATTCTCCCCCTCTGCTCTGCTCTGGTGAGACCCCCCCGGAGCACTGCATCCAGCTCTGGGGTCCCCAGCACAAGACAGACACGGACCTGTCGGAGGGGGTCCAGAGGAGGCCACAGAAATGGTCCACGGGCTGGTACAGCTCTGCTGTGGAGAGAGGCTGAGAGAGTTGGGGTTGTTCAGCCTGGAGAAGAGAAGGCTCCAGGGAGACCTAATTGCGGCCTTCCAGTACTTAAAGGGGCTTTTAAGAAAGATGGAGAGAAGACTTTTTACCAGGGCCTGTAGTGACAGGACGAGGGGCAACGATTATTAACTGACAAAGGGCAGGTTTAGATGGGACATTAGGAAGAAATTCTTTACCGTGAGAGCAGTGAAACACCGGACCAGGTTGCCCAGAGAAATTGTGGATGCCCCGTCATTGGAAGTGTTCGGGGTCAGGTTGGACGGGGCCTCTGAGCAACCTGATCTAGTTGGAGATGTACCTGTCCATGGCAGGGGGTTGGACTGGATGATCTTCCAAGGTCCCTTCCAACCCAAACCATTCTGTGACTCTATGACTCTGGCTGGAAGGACTCTACAGCTGACCTCTCCACCACAGCTGACCAACAGTGCTGCGAGGGCAGACAGGCCAACCCACCCTTCCTAGCCCAGCTCACCATCCCATCACAGCTTGAGACACCCTTCCCTGGCTAAGCCCACCCCTGGGTATGGGCTTCAGCTCACAACCGAGTTTTCGCTGGAACAGAGGCAAAGTGCAGCACAGGAGCATGCCTTCCAGCCCTGAGACCCAACTCCCAGAGAAGAACAGGGAGCTGAAGCTCTCAGGTCTCTCTGAATTTCAGTAGCTTACCAGCACCTCCTCAGAAAAGGTTTGTCTTAAACAGCACATGCAGGAGAAATATTTTGTAGCCAAAAGGCAGTTATTAAGGGGAATATATTTACAGGAAGACTTTTTTTCCCTTAAAATATGTCCTCCCATGTCATGCTAATGAAATTTGATTAATTTATTAATGATATATTTGTTTTATTTTGTTTTTAAGCAGTCTAAAAAGACGTGCGCTGAGCAGAAAAAAAAATTCAAGAATAAATGCATGGCAATTCTGTTGATAATCAAAAGAGGTTTCATGCTGCGTGAAAGTAAAATTGGGCCCACAGGCTAATTAAAATAGGATTTGAATTAGGATGAATGAATAATTAGCATTATTCATTCAAATTGAAATGTGAGAAATTGCATGATTTACAGTTGTTTTTGAGGAAGCACGGGGGTTCTTTTTTTTTTTTTTAACCTGAAAAATGAGTAGGACCTTACTGTTCAAGAAAGGAGAAAGCCACGGCCAGACCCAGCACCGGCAAGGTACGAGCACACCGCAGATCCTGTTGTGTACTGCGTTCATGCCACCTGCCTTCCTGACCTGAGCAGCAATTCCAGCGTCCATCCTCCTAACCGACACGAGGGGAAGGACGCTGGGATCTTCCTGGGATCAGAGAATTCATTGCTACCACCCCTCCATCATTCGTGAACAAGAGGGTTCAATCACCACCAACTTTAATACTATGTTTTTCAGAAGTGTTTACAGCACTGTGCAGCTGAAAAAGAGTAAGAAAACAACTCTACTGAATTTTATTTTTTCATCTATATTATAGAATATTTGGGAGTGAAAAGGCTGGGACTTTTTGGACAACACACAGCGCTTTTTCAAGTAAATACTCGGTCATCTGGCAAGTCTCACGTGGCAAAAAGCAGAGAATGGTTTTGAAAAAGCCACAGTGTCAATGTCAATTTGGAAATAATTTCTGAACAGTGCCTTCAAATCCCAGGCATGTTAACAAGGTTCTGCTGTTCCCCAGACCAATCCCCTGGAGTCTAAAAAACCCCTTGTTGAATTATGAGACCGCAGATCCTATGCAGGATATAAATAGAACACTAAAATATGGGTAAGAGGTAGAGATATAATAAGATCCTTGTGCTGTCAAAAAAATAAAGATGTCAGATATGTATCTTTTTGAAAATCAACATACACATACTCAGCCAAGCATTCAGCTTAAGGATAAACTAGAACTTGCAGATAAGACATGAACCTCCAGTAGCCTCAGCATACCCTCTAGGTAACGCTAACATGGAAAGCCAAGTGACAATTTTAGCAACACTCCCCTGCATTGACACAATTCAAATGAAATCACAACATGTTTCGTGCTAGCCCAAACTAGCATTTACTTCACCTACAGCAACCATGCTCCTCCTGGAAGCAGCATTTCCAGGGCAGACACCCCAGAGCACACGAGATCCCGACTTTGGAAGAGCGGCGTCTGTCAGGGCAGCCCGTGCGCCCTGTGCTGCAGCACGAGGACACGACGAGCTGCAAGCCTGACTTGAGTTCATTGGAGAGCAGAAGCCTGCAGGGACAACAGGCTTCATCGAAAATGGAGGCTGGGCTGTAGAGTCTCTGTTATCTCACGAGATTTTTGTAGACATGTTTCAGGGTCTGTGTCAGCCTGAATCCCTTTATACATGCTCAGCATTCAGTATCACTTCCGAACGATGGGAATGAGGTGTACCAGCTCGGAGACTGGTATAGCGAGCTCCCGAATTTGGCATTTCTGTAGCAACTCAGGACAGAGTTGTCAGATGCTTAGCAAACCTGAGCAAGCTGCTCATCAGATCTGTTCTACAGCCTTAGGGTATCAAGAAACAGAAGCAAGCCCCAAGTGATACTTGCACTCTGGTGATGTGAAATATAATAAGGAGAAAATAAATCGGTCAGCAGATTACACAGCACGACACGGTGCGCTGTTTGACAGTCTTTGCAACGAAACACTTGATCCTCGGGGCAACAAGCCACAATCAAACCAACGCAGCATCGCACCAAACCTTGGTCATAGCAGCACAGTACCGGGACTGAAGCTTGCAGCGCGAGCAACACCTCTCCCTTCACACAGCTTGTGGATTAGGAATAACCCAGCCAGTGAAGAGCTGCTACACTGGAGCTCAAAAACAACCCAGGAGTTAACTCTGCCTGAGCTGTCCGGAGCATTCCCTCTCTCATCTTACCCATCTCTCTTTTCTAGTCTCACACACTTCAAAGCATTTCTCTACAATATAGTTTAACCCTACTAAGCCCAGATGGTTTTGAGCAGCTCCTATACGAACTGGGCCTCATACAGCATTGGCATGTCCAGCATGACTTACCAACCCAGGCCCTGCCCTGCTCTCGGCCTTGGCGTTGCCGCGCTTGCTCCTCACTACGTAGGAGCCGGTAACATACTGCAAAACTCTTTCCCTGCATAATTTAGTTGGACATTGAAAACAAGGAATTACAGGGTAGGTAAAGGGCAATTTGTTTTTGCAAAGAGTTTGAATCTGAAGCTCAAGCCATACTAAAGAAAACACCCAACACCGCTGTTTTAAGATCAAGGCCAAGTGTTTAACCAAAACCTGAGCTCTTGGATTGCCAGCCCAGGCTGTCTGCAGACAACGGGGCCAGGGACTGCTATTCGTACCCTTAAAATCCAAAGATCAGGAGGGTATTCTCAAGAAAGACTGTTCCTACCAACAGGAATGACTGTCAGACTGGGTGAGCATGGTCTCAGTATGGATTCAGGTCCACAAAACGCTCCCGACTGTGAGCCGTCAGTTCCCTCTCTTCCACACCAAGCGGATCCTGCAAGCTTTTCCACGAGATGATCATATATATACAGCACTCATCTCCCAAAGACCAAGAAGTTCTCTGTAGGAGCCGCTCCCAAGCTAGATATCCATTTCATAAGATACCACATGCTCCTTACCACAGGGCTACTAAACCCTGGTTCAGACACACTAAGTGTTACTGCTTGCCAGAATACTTCAGAAATCGAACACACCAAATGCCCAACAATTCCAGTGCTGCAACAGCTTCTTTGTAAGCGACAGAACCACCCATTTACTTCAGTCACTTATATTTTGAAGATGCTTAACCTCTAGGTTCCCTTGTACCCACATGCATTACCCTAAGAAATGTATAATATTCCACCAAGTGGTAGTTTAAACTACCAATTCTACCTCCCAAAGCAGGGTCAACTAGAGCAGGTTGGCAGGTCCGTGTCCAGCCAGGTTTTAAATACCTCCAAGGACGGAGAGTCCACAAGCTTGCTGGGCAACCTGTTCCTATGTCTGACCACAGTAAAAAAAGCTTTTCTTATGTTTAAGTGGAAATTCCTGTGTTTCAATCTGTGCCCATCACCATTCCCTGGGTACCACTGAGAAGAGTGTGGGACAACAGCAGCAAAGCAATTTTTCCTGTAAGAATGAAGGTAATAGAAGGGTGACAAGTTACAGGGACTTGAAATACACTGGCAAGTGATACTGCGACCTACGATCCTTCCTGTTCACAGTGCAGGATGACTGCCCAAAAAAGCATGGCCTGCTGCTGTGTAGTCACCCCCGACACGCCCTGTGCAGTTCCACTAGCATTGGCATGATATAAACACAATACATTATTAAAATATTAAAAATATTATACTGTTGACTATTGCACCTGTGTTCTCAGCAGTTATTTTAACAAATACAGGCAACGGCCAGGTAAAGATGGAAAAAATGCAGTGGGGATGATGACAAAAGGCAGGTACTAAGTGACCAACACCACTCCAAAGTGCCAGCGCGACGGACAGTGGGGCTGGGGTTACTGCACACACCTACCAATGAATCCCACAGATTCAGCTCATTTCAGGACACGCTCACCGGCTTGTGAACAGCGGAGGGAAAGAAACTGCAGGACGGCGTCTTTCTTCAAACTCCACAACAGCACCTGTGCGGGCAGGCCGGGCACCATCACACACGGCTGCACCCAGAGACACGCAGGGGAAGAGCGGAGCCCAGGTGAAGCAAAACTACTTGTGCACTCCAAGAGAATGGGAGCACGATGCCCTACGTGACACTTCAGGCACTTCCACACCAAGACCCAGAGCACTGCAGCAAGAAAAGAAGGAAAAATCGTATTTTCCCAGACAGACCCAAAAGGTCTCTGGTCCAAACTGAAGAACACACAAGTACTGTTGTGTGTTACACCCACAGCAAAGCCACTAAGGGACACATGCTGCTGGAGAGCAACAGCCTTTGTACGGGCTAGAGCATTCGTGCACTTACCTGGGTCCCTCCACCTCTCTCGCAGCGAGGTCTGGGTAAGGCCATCTTCACTTGCATACCGTTTCAGTCAAGCGTCAGAGAGATTTCTCTGTCTTGACGTGATTAGCGATTCGAATAACCACGACACTCCTTTAACTACTCCTGATTCCACTGCAGCCAACAGCACCACAGCATTTCCCCATCGGGCTCCTCCTATATGCTCAGAGGGATGAGTGTCAAAAGAAAATGACACTCTCGAGGCAGCTGACCCAAATATCACTCTCAGGGCCATTTCGGGAAAGGAGAGAGAAGCCAAAAGAGAGCAATTCTGTCGGCTCCTGTACGTCAAAAGGCTCTCACTTGGCTGAGCTGGATACAGTCAAATGGGGATGAACACCTAATTCATGCACCACCATATTATGACAGTCAAAAGAAACTATGATTCTATGAAACTAGGAAGTGTTTGCTTCATAGATAAGCCTCAAAAACCAGTATGAATGGCTTGTAAATTAAATAGATACCACATACGCAGTCTGCTACAATGCCCCCAGTCACCCATTCTGCAACATTTAAGGAAGTCAGTTGTTTCACTGTGACCCAAGTTAAAATAAAAAAGATTTTTCTTTCCCAGCTCTGTTGCTGGTCTAGCACGAGATGCCGCCTCACCCCACAATTGTACCAAATTCATCCAACATTTTCTTCAACAGCAGCTTTGCAACTAAGCTTTACAGAGAAGGAAGGATGTTCAGAAGGCAGACAACGACAGTGCAGCGGACACTGCAAACCCTCACCACCAACGGCTTTACAAGACATCCAGCACTTGGAATAGCTCTGCTAAACCTGCTCAGGACTTTCCACTTGCTGAGATACAGAGAACCAGAAAGCTTTGCAGACCTCTGTGACTTCACACAACTGCACATCCCCTTAAGTGGAGAGCACTAAGCTCAGGAGGATGGTAGCCAGCCACACCAGAAGGCTGTTGGTTACCTGTACGCCACAACAATCTATGAGGATGGTGTTGGGAACACCTACAGCCAAGGACGAAACGACAGCACCTCGCCATCAAAACCACTCTCTACAGCAATGCGGTGCCCTGCGCACACACAGCCACACACTGCACGGGCTGCGTGCGCAGAGGGCAGATGCTCCTTCCAGAGCACCATGTGGAGAGCAAGGGGTCCACTACAACAAGATAGCAGCGAAAACACAAGCTTCCAGGCAAGCTCGCGTGCTCTCCTGCCACATACCGGCCTGCTGCTTCAACTTCTCTCAAGTGCTAATAAAGTGCAGAAATAATGGAAGAGTTTTGTTTCAGTCAATCAGATTGAAGTATGATTTGTTCTGAGAAAAGGAGTGTAGTACATCAGAGCAGACTGCTATACTGGCATTAAGATTTTACTCCAGCTTGAGTTCAACAGGAGCCTTAACAGCTTTATTTTGCCAAAGATAAAATTTAGAATATAAATATGCACATAAATTCACTAAGTGAATTATTTGTTGAAAAAAAATTATTTCCTACAGTGAAATAAGAAATCCAAAATTGTCATTTTCTGAAAGACTCAAATACTTTTCTAGACCCCCTTGGGAAGAGACCTGAAGCACTCGCCGACTGAACTCCCTACGCTCCATCACGCCAGCTGGGAGAACATGCATACCAGGTGGGTTTTTTTCTTTCTGAGAATAGCTGCAAATAACTTCTATTTTATGAGAGGAAGCTAGAAGTCCTTTTCCCACCATGCCTCATGCCACAAAGAAAGGCGCACTTCACCAAGCACAAAGTAGCAGGTGGGTCATTTTTTTGCTACCTGACTGCTTTACATGGCCATGTATTTTATCAGACTTATTAACAACACAGATTATGAAAATTAGCAGCAAATTTAAGGCAGATTAGCCTCCCAAATGCATGGAAACTGCTTAAGCCAGGCATGTGACTTGATAATGAGAGTGCCAACGGGATGAGGCTATAGTATATACTGCTTTTTGGTCCTGCTGGAGGTGGGAAAAAAGCACACAGAGATACTACAGGCACAATTGTGGGCAACACAACAGTGCCAAGCTTCCCCCAGTTTCTTATTTCCAAGCTTTCAAGATTTTAGGAGGGTGGTGACATCTTGATACAACCGTGGTAGTCACTGAATGAACTTCGTGCTTGTTCTGTGCACGTTCTCTTCAAGCTCCAACCAGGAGACAGCAGATCACCACCATTTAGCAAGACCACAGAGAAATCACGACTCGCTGTCTCAACAAGTGGGTGCCAGTGTAAGCAGGATTATAAAGCCCTGGCCGGGTCAGCAGTCTGGCCTTAAAAGATCTTACTTAGAAAAATATCTAGAACACTAAAGATTGTAAAAAAACCTTACTTTTCTTATAACTTAAAGAAAATAAGACAAGAATATAACAACAGAACCTGTACCAACAACAAGAGACTCTCCTGGCAGCCTCTGCAGCCTTTGGACAACCCGGTTCACTCCCAAGCCTGGCCAAGGCCATGCTGCAAGTTTGGATACAGGTAATTTCCCATCTGCATTACCAGAATAAAACATTCACAGGAAAATACGAAGTCGAGACAAAAAACGTTAACACACTAGATTGCTTTAGTGACAAATGCAGACACAGCCTTACTACTCCACCTAGCATATATTCAAAGACCTATCACCAGCTACACCAGCTGTGGCTTTACCAATTCTCTGAAGGGTTAAATCACTGGTACACGCAAGGGGCCCCAACCATTTTCTAATGCAGAGGTGAGTAGGTCTGCTTGCGAAAATATTCTTAGTACAAAGGATATTTGAGCATCCCCTGTATTGCACCTCCTCATTCGCTCAAAGAAAAGGGGGATTAGCTGCAAGCAAGGTAATTCCTATTAAGAAACCACTGCTTATTTGTTGGATTCCCTCACTAAGGCAACTCATACCTACTCTGCCAAGTTCACAGAATGGTTCGGGTTGGAAGGGACCTTGAAAGATCATCCAGTCCAACCCCCGTGCCATGGGGAGGGACATCTCTCACTGGATCAGGTTGCTCAAAACCCCGTCCAACCTGACCCCGTACACTTCCAATGACAGGGCATCCACAACTTCTCTGGGCAACCTGGTCCAGTGCCTCACCCCTCTCATCGTAAAACATTTCTTCCTTATGTCCCATCTAAACCTGCTCTCTGTCAGTTGAAAAACGTTGCCCCTCATCCTGTCACTACAGGTGTTGGTAAAAAAAATCTCTCTTACTTGTAAGCCCCCTTTAAGTACTGGAAGGCCACAATGAGGTCTCCCTGGAGCCTTCTCTTCTCCAGGCTGAACGACCCCAACTCTCTCAGCCTCTCTCCACAGCAGAGCTGTCCCAGCCCTTGGACCATTTCCGTGGCCTCCTCTGGACATGCTCCGCCAGGTCCACGTCTGTCTTGTGCTGGGGACCCCAGAGCTGGATGCAGTGCTCCGGGGGGGTCTCACCAGAGCGGAGCAGAGGGGGAGCATCCCCTCCCTCGACCTGCTGGCCATGTTGGGGCCCTCTATCCTATGGCTAAAACAGTTTCCCTCCCATCACTTTGTTACTCCTTCAGATACCCATACGCATCTTGAGGGAGCCTCCCTGCAGAAAGCCACCACAAGGAACAGGTTCATTTCTTAATGCTACTAAGAGAGATGACAATGCCACACAGGAAAAATTACATGACTTCTTTACACACCTACTCACAGTACTAGAAACAGAGCCAGCCTCCTCACCAGCCCCATTCCTTGGTGGACTTTCTGGGAAACTGGCTCACACTGAAGGGACTGGAGAAGAGGTTACAAAATAAAGAGCCAAAATGAAGAGTAACGGGTGGGCAGGACCGGGTGGCATTCACCAAAGAGGTTAACAGAGCTCAGAGCTGGAACAGCCCACCTGCTTACAGCCTTTCTTAAAATCGCCTTGGTATGTGGAGGCAAGAGTGATGCCAACTCTGTCAGACAAGGGTTGCGAAGAAAATCCTGGTAAACTGTGGGCCTCCAAACCTGACACTCGTACAGGACTAATTAGACAATATTATACAGACTAGAATTAGTGGACATTTGATATATCTGTATAAATACGATACACTAGGGAGAAGTCAGTGTGGCTTCTCTAAAGGGACTTCCAGCCTCACAAAAGGCTCCAGACTACCTGGATTTTTAAGATCTGCAAGTCTCTCTCTTCGAAGCCTTCTTGTATGGACATCAAAAGGCCACACCAGAAAAGGGACTGTC
Organism: Fregata magnificens; assembly: GCA_013389945.1. NCBI lineage: Eukaryota > Metazoa > Chordata > Aves > Suliformes > Fregatidae > Fregata > Fregata magnificens. The sequence continues at coordinate 533,559 of WAAD01019203.1, read as the reverse complement.
CCTGCACAGATAAACAACTGGGTGAAAGATAACAAAGAGTAGAAGTAAACAGTCATTTCCTGCAAGGGAGGGAGGTCAGAGCAGAGTTTGACAGGGAGAGAGGCTGGGACCTATGCTGGATCAGGACATTCTTTGAGTAAGATGTAACCGGGAAGTGGGTGGGATGTGACCAAGGATCCTGATGACAATATTCAAGGCAAGGAAGATAAGCAACCATGAAGAACGGCAGAAGGACCTTATGACTCTAAGTAACCTGGTAATAAAACGGCAGATGAAATTCCACATAACTAAAGTGATGCATATATTGAATAAAAAAAAAAAAAATCTCAATTTCACACTAAAAAAGATGTGCCCTCAGACGGCCTCCGCAAGCCCGAGATCTTGGGGCTGACAGGCTGCTCCACGAAAGCTCCGGCGCCGCTCAGCACGGTCCAGAAAGCCAACAGCATTTTATCAGTGTTAGAGAAGGACAAGCACACGAACAGCAGACACTGGTGTGTCACCATGGGTGCCCGTGGTTCACCCGCATCCCGGCCGTGGCATATGGCTCTGGTCACTCTCGCCATCTCCCATCACAGAAACAGAGAGGAACAGAAACAGCTTCAGAGAAGAGGTATGGACTGGCTGGTGTAGGAAGAAGAGTGGAAAAACGAGAAGGCTGAGGGGGGAAAGAGAGAAGGGAACTGTAAAATCTGGAGTAACCTCAAGAAGGAAAGCCCCTTAAAAATGGGAAAAAAGAGATAGTGCTTCACACAACAGGTAAATCTCTAGGCAGAAAGCAGTCAAAATGCTGAGAGGGGTTTCAAACATGCTTCTCCTGTGCTTTTGCTGTAGCCTCCACTTGAGCCAGTGTCAGAAACAGGACTCCAGACTAGGCGGACGTTCAGTCTGATCCACTGCGGCTGTTCTAAAGGAGCCAGGAGCGAGCACCTCCCCAGGGGGGCTATGGGAAGAGCATGTTAATGAATCCGCTAAAAGCCAAAAGGAAAAAAAATTGGTACCTCAGGTTATTAATCACTGATAAGTTACAGCTGATTGGTACTCCGTATTTACTTGCTGGACAAACCTCACGCAATCGGCACACTTGAAGGGCAGCAACAATTTATTTCTGTTGATAACTCTCCAGCACAATCCTCCAAGGAATCGGATTTTGCAGACACCCAGATCGATAAGGTTTTGCCACAGATTGCAAAGAGAGCAAGAGCAGGCTGAGGAATACAAATTAAGCTGGGTATTGCCACAGAGGTGGACATTTCAAGTAAACAGTCCAGAAGGAGTGAAGACTGAACCAAGGAATAAAGAAGATCATTTCCATATGGCTACATGGAAGATTACTGTGCACTTCCTCCCAAACACTTCAATTTTATTTTATTTTTTTAATATCCCAGGAATCACAGTGTCCACTATGAAAATTATTCTCCTTTTAAAAATAGTTTAACTACATATTTGAATGTCAGCTAAGTAACTCTTGTGAATGAATGTCTGCTGTAATTAAAATCTAGTCATTTCTCAACTACTTCAAAATGTTTACTGTGAAAATCAGGAGTTTTTCAGATTTTTAGGAGGAGATGCTGCATGCAAGACAGCACACCTGCGAGAGACACATTAAGAACCTTAACTATTTTATTTTTACACCATTTAAAAACGTATTAATATTGGGGCCAGCCCCATGCACACAATCTACCACCCAGCCCCCTGCCTTCCTACAGATGTTCCTCTAACCTCACATCCCCAGATTATGCAGCACCACTTGTCAGCTGTGTCGCTGAATCCATAACAGAGCAAGACTTCCAGGAGCTAACAAGAGTCAGAAACTCACCCTCCAGGTAGCATGGAAACCATCTACACACAAGAAATACATCACCCTTCCAGGCTCTCTACTATTTTAAGCATGAGAGAGATAAAGAACTTTACAGACGATGACTTGTTATACACGAGTCTGGCACGGCGGCACCACTCAAGTGTCCGACACTGGCACGTCACTGCAAGCAGGAGTCAATATTCCCTGAGCCACAAGCATCATCGGTCATCCCACAAGCCACGTATTCCTGAAGCACACCACAGCTACCCTTAGGTTTAGACCCAGGCATCATTTTTCCACATTCCTTCATCAGTTTAGCTCAATCAGAAAAGCAAAGTGGAAACAACCAGCTCCAACATGCTGCATTTTTTGGGAGAGCTTTGGGGATTTTTTGAATAGAGGAAGCGCTCTGCACAGCTACCTACAAGGCAAATAAAACAACCCTGGGAAAGCAGATTAACGGCTGAGCGGAACACCGCAACGGCTGCTTAAAGGAAAATAATAAAATGCAACTGTTAGCTACCTCTCCAGCACCACTGAATACAATATTCGTACTAAAAAGAACGGTAGGCACAATCTGCTGGTCATCCATATGTATGCCTTCTCTTAGTACTTCAACAGTATCTTAAACGAGGTCAGGCACACACACTCAGAATTGCTTTCTGACAAATTTGTAACTAAAAAGGTGGAACTAATATCTGAAGAGCCGAAAGCTGGTATCATGTCCTTATTTAGGCAAAAAAGCTGGCTGACTCCAACAATTTTCATCTAAGCAAGGTAACAGGGAGAAAACCTTCACTCCTGTGTAAAAATGTAAATCCCAGGTCAGTGAGTCATTTAAGTACATGCCTAATGTAAAGCTTGAAAGAAATCCTGCTAATAATCAGGCTGCTTGCATATTTACAGTTAAACATGGGCTTAAGTACCTGGATGATCTGGAAATACCCGATAGCCCCCGGAAAAGACATTAAGACAGGCTGGTTCGTGAATTAATCATAGTGGTATGAACAGAACTGCTAATANGGGGGGTGTTTTTTGAAGCATCTGTTCACGTTTAGGCATATAAAACATTTTTCAGCCCAATGACTCCACAGGGAAATGCCTCATACATCAGCTCATCTGACTCAATTTTTCCATAACATTTCCCTTAATACAGTTTTGTCCATAAATACACTACTCATTTTTTCCAAATATAGCTTTTTATTGAGTCAGAAAACCTTGTAACTTGTGTTATTACTTAAAGCCCTGGATTTTTTTTTGAAATGTGATCATTAAGGAATTATTAGCCAATATTGAGGTATGAAACTAAGTTATCTACATTTGCAGAAGGAAAAGGGATTTCTTTTTGCTACAATATTTACCGTTCTCAGTATTTCCTTCACCAGAAAATACCTACTAACGTCATAACTGCCCAACCATACATTGCCATATGTCAGTTTAGCCCATAGCACATCCGGGAACTTTCACCTTCAATCTTTGTTTTACACAAAAGTAAACCAAGTTTTTAAAAATCCCAACCACATCTTCCAGATAGTCCACAATTTGGGGAGAACCATGTGTCACTACTCAAGCAGTGATAACGATTCATATTTATGGTACGAGGAGGCCAGAAAATGAAATCTAACATTGCCTTCTTCCCCTTCAAGAAGCATTTTAAAGATAAACTCTTTTTTGTGGCTTTTAACAGAAAGCAAACAGCCTACCAAAACCATGATGAAGAATGGCCAGTGAAGAGATAATTTAGACATTTTAGAAGTGTGGGGTGTTTTCAGAGACAGAATTTAGACATCGAGCAATACTGAACACAGCAAGTGAAATGTGATTTAATAGAATTTGACCATTATTAACCACGACTTGAGTCAAAAAAAGCATAGCACGTTATTACACGGCACAAGTACAGGACAGTGGAATTCCAGTCCTGCTGCTCACAGGAAGTGCAAAGACCAGCAGGAAAGAGTGATAATGTTGCGGCTTTCTGCAATAAAATATTCATTCACAAAGCACGGCAAACAGGATCATTTCCCTGCACGGAGGTGGCAGTGCAGCCACCCTCGAGGGGCTGACCAGGCTGTGGTCCACGAACTGGTTTTCGGACGCGCATCTGTAATTCAGGGAGTCTTCCTATGTGCTGGGCAGGGATGCTAGGAAGGATTGTGTTTCCCCATGCAGGTCAGCAGTGTTAAAGCCAGAGCAAGCATAAAGAGAAAGGGAAATGTATGAAAAGTAGGAAGTATTAATCGAACTTTTTTCATGGGGATAATTTACTTCCTATTAACCAGATTTAAAAAAAAAAAAATCTGGAGCACAAACTCTGTAAAGGACTTTGTTTAATGGCAGCATGAAAAACAGGGTGGGAAGAAAGGATCACCTTTCCTCCTAATGAGACAGCAGCGCCCATCCTCTCTGACTGCAGATGGGCCAGACAACAAAGGGGTCCATTATCTGCTGAGGATTTTACTCCAACTGTTTAACGATCATTACCATTGTCCGAGTTTGTGCCGCTATCCAGGGAATCCTGCCTGAGCAATAAGGCTAAGGCATAAATGAGGTACCTGCTGCAACTCCTGTGTTGCTGATGTTTAAAAAAGAGACGGTGAAAATCTGAAGTGGCATTAGGAAAGAGGCACAAATTGCTTCCCTCTGCCCAGCTCAATGCTAACAGTGAGGCTACAGACCGATTTCATGACTTTTGTCAGCCATGCGGCCCCTCGCAGGTACTAATGATTGCAGGGGAACACTGGGAAATCACCAAAATTCAACCTGACGAGCAGAGTCTGCCTGGGTTCCCCCATGCCCAGCTCACACATACCCTGTTGTGCTTTAGCAGCTCTCGGTTGAAAGCTCACTACGATATAACAAGTCCTCACTCTCCAGCATCGTGGCTTAGTCAAAAAAGAAGCATCAGCCGCACTGCGAGCACCTGCTGGCTCCAGCTCCTCCAACAGAAGTACTCGAGGCACAGGAGTTTCAGTAACCCAGTCCATAACGTACCCAATGCAGGCGCTTTCAGGATCAACCGACTCCTGACAGCGTGTTTCTACGTTGCTTTCTTGGTCCTAAGTGGCTGAATTACACTTACCTACAATTGCAGGCACTAACAAGAAGTGCACAGGACCTCATCCTTTGCTTGGCAAAAAGTGATGTTTTAGGAGAGTTTGAGGTTTTTTTCTTGGACTCACAGAAGTTGCTGGCAGTCAGTAAATTATTAAGTCAACAAATCTGTGTGTTAAAATTCATCGCAAACTCTCCATTAGTGATTAGATTTCACAGCTTATAAGAATTTTGCTCTTGAATCTTGCCCTTGTCAGCTATAAAACCATACAAAGCCAGAAAAGACCTTTTCAGATAAAGTTTCACCTAAGCAACACAATTCCCAAACCAATTACCTTTCGAACCACAGAAGATTCTTGACAAAAACTGTGCCTACAATTAAAACTCTTCAGTACGTACTAAAATCTTTGCTAAATTCTTAAAATTGGTCTAAACTTGCCTAGCATCTGAGCGTTGCCTTGCTACACCTTTGTCCTCACAAACACACTCATAAACTGTTAATGAGTTTTCTTTTAACCCTCCCTCTGTTAAGAGGCGGACGGGACCACTTCAAGTCCTCACTGTCAGCACGTTTCCTAACTCATTCAAAGTGAGGCGCCATGCTCTCAGTCTGTGACCCCAATTTTTCAGTTATTTACTGTTATTTGCACCACTTGCAAGTTATCTGTGATGACTTGGATGTTTGCTTCGAAGTAACAGGCAAAAATAACTACTAATGAAGGGCTAAGAACAGGTACCAATGAAACCCATCTAGCAAACAAATATCTCATGACAATTCCTCATTTATAATCATGCATTCAGACCTGTGAGTTGCTTTAAAAAACCCAAAAAACTTAATGTTGTTGCATTAATTGAGAAAACACTTAGTTTTTTAAATGAAAATGTTGTCTATTAGGAATAATTCAATAGTCCACTGCATCGGTGATAATACAAACTCACAATTTTACTGTTAAAATTACTAAAGGTAGCCACATTGATAAGGGTACAGCCAGTCATTAAGATTTTTTGAATAACTTTTCACAACTTCAACTGATCTGAAAGGATGAGAGAAGCTCGGTAATGAACCCAAGAGGCCACAACAAACAGCAGCTGAATGTGTTTTCAACACAGTTAAAACAACAGAGACAGTCTTGTAAAACAAGTTTCACGTGATCTGAAACACAAGCCTTCAAAGGTACGTGTCAAAGCATACTAACATACATTCCTTGTTCCATCTTGCCCCATCCTTTGCCATTTCAATTCAGAAATGTCTGTCAAGTTACTGTTTTCCGAGAAGCACGCTGCAAAGGGATCATTTTCTTCCAAAGAGCTACAGAAATACTCCCGGGGCAGACACCCATGCTCAGTTCAACCGACACAGAGCACGCAGCCACCCACTCTCAGCACACCATCAACCCCAGCTCACCTGAGCTTTTGCTCTGAGCCCCCTCACCTCACCTCCTCCTCAGCCGCAGACATGGTCAGAAGCCCCTGGCCATAAAGGGACCCCAGCTGCACCGTTGCACAGGAAATCCCTGCAGTCAAACTACTCTACCCTGTCTTTAATGGTCAGGACTGTCTATCTACTTGTTAGGAGCTTTTGCCGCTGACCAGTGAGAGGAGGACAGACGCCGAGCAGCCCGCACATTCGTCAGACACAGAAAATATGTAACGGTTCACCCCACCCCTGCCAAGCCCTCCGGATCCGCTTCAGTCACCAGCGCGACGCAAGGGGGAAAACAAACATCGTCCCCCCCTGCCTTTTTAGAACTGCAGAAACGCTGGAGTTAATTTTAGGATTGCTGGAAATACAGGACTTTCAGCTGTTTGCAGTCGTATGGGGAGAATAAGGAATGGCACAATAAGGCTCAAATTACCTGTTTGTATACTCATTTTCTTTTAAAAATTCTTACATATCCCACTTCATACAACGGAGCTTACTTGTTCCCCCAGGAAAGCACAAGCATAACTTTAGAATATACTTGGAAGGAATCAAAAATACAGAGAAGGGCACCTTTCATTTTCCTGATCACAAGTCTTGACAGAAACAACAGCTTTCCCCTTTTAAATGACCTGAAGAAAGGTGGGGTTTGGCAACCGGACTGATGGCTGGTTTGCTGAATGTCACCGTGAAACAGATTTCTAACAGAAAGGGATGGATTTTTTTTTTCTACCGATTATCCTTGACTTGGGCAGAAGACATGGATATAATAACAAGAACAATCAATTGTCTGTCAAATGCACAGTTTTTGTTCTTCCTCTTATTTCTAAATACTAACTAAATACCCAATGAAAAAGCTGAACCCGGTATCCCCAACTGCTGCTTGAGAATCCACACTGCACAACATCCACGCCCTAATTAAATCTCTGTGCACTATCTCCTATTTGTAATGAACTTGACGGTGGAACAAAATTAGCACTTCCCTGGGAAGCAAGGTCGCAATGACCAGGAAGAGTCAGAACTAATTCCTACCAGTAGAAAAGAGAATTGGCTAAAAAAAGCCAGTAAAAATAACTGTACAAATGTCACTCTTGTGAAATCTTACGACGACGGGTGAAAGTTAGGCCCAACACAGGCCAAAACTTTCATTATCCGATACAGGGGGCAGATTTTTCTCCTCATGCTCTGCATTCAGGTTGAGTGCAGAGAAATGTCAAACCGCACGGCTGTAGCCCCAGTTAGCTCGAGACAGGGTTAACTCAGGCTATCAACAGCATTATAAACGTTTATCCGGCCAAGGAGAGCAAAGAGCTACTGATTTCTTAGCTTGTGCTGGTGCTACAACAGCATCTGCTGCCGTGGACTGAATGCTCAGGGATCTGCCACGCACTGCCCTGCCAGGCTGAGGAGTTGGGATGGCAGAGCCAGCTCTGCGAGAAGAGTGCACTGGCGAGGCGATAGACAGTTGGTGCCTCTTAAAGTAAAAACAATACCTGTTGCTTGCAACTAAGATCAGCATCACAGGAAAAAAGAAAAATTTACCACTGAAGGTGGTAAAACCACCTCGAAGGCTGTGTACTACCAGCACCGTTCTCTCTAATGCCAGAAAGCTGTGACCAGGGTTTGCATTTCTTCACTTGGGAGAAACACATTAGAAATGCCCGTCCCCGAAAGCCGCCTCCCCGCAGCGGGACCCAGGGCGCATCCCTGCCCTCCACAGCCCGCCGGGACAAAGCCGACGGCGCCAGCTGCGGGCAAGCAGCGGGGATGCCAGGGCCCGCCCGGCCCA
>WAAD01019203.1:500125-524554 GCA_013389945.1 Fregata magnificens | reverse complement strand
AGGCCGGGGGTGCGCGGTGGGGCTGGCTGCGGCCGTGGCCGGCAGGCACCCGGGGGGACCGGGGGGACGCGTCTGGTGACCGCAAGCAGTGGCCTCGGAGACCGAGGGAGCTGGGTCCCCTCCGGAAGAGGACGGGGACAGGGACGTGGGGAGCAGGACGGGGGCAGGATGGGGACAGGGACACCGGGAGCGGGACAGGGACGTGGACACTAGGAGCAGGGCTGTAGCCAGGGACACTAGGAGCAGGGCTGCAGCCAGGGACACCAGGAGCAGGATGGGGACAGGGACACCAGGAGCGGGACAGGGACGAGGACACTAGGAGCAGGGCTGCAGCCAGGGACACTAGGAGCAGGGCTGCAGCCAGGGACACTGGGAGCGGGACAGGGACGAGGACACTAGGCGCAGGGCTGCAGCCAGGGACACCGGGAGCAGGGCTGGGGCTCACCCCACCGAGAGCCCTCGTTGCTCAAGGCAGCGCATCCCCCCCAGGGACCTGTGAAGTCAGTGGGGACAAGGGACAAATGGGGACGACTGAGGGGTCGGGCCAGCGTCACTCATTGCTGACAACCCCGCTGTGGGCGGGTTGTTTGCCCCCTTGGCAGGTCCCGGTGTTAAGCCCCGATGAACTCGTGCCAAGGATGGAGCCCCCCCAGCACCTACCGGCCCAGCGAGCAGTTCTCTGTGCTGGTGTGCCTCAGTTTACCTTTGCCGCTGCCCCAGGCCGGCGCATCCCCTGGGGCACCCTGCACCCAGCAAAGCTCCTTTGCCAGCAGGGGGAAAATTCCAGCCGCTCCAAAGGGGCCGGGGGTCAGGGTCCAGCACACACAGCCCCCGTTCCCAGGGAAGAGCCGTTTCCATGGAAAATTCCCAGCCCACGCGCGTGGAGCCAGGTTTTCGGCTGCAAGAGCTCACGCGGCTGCTCGGTCCCCACCACGGGTCAGCGTTTTCCAGCTGCTGGGAACTGCCTGCGTGAGAACCGGCTCCTTCCCACGCCTGCCCGGGCCATATCCTGCCACCCCTCCTGGGGTAAATCAGCCAGGGTAGTGCTCAGATCCGTAGGGACCCATCAGGCATCGCAGCCCCGTGGCTCTGCGCTCTGGAGGACAAGGATGACCGGCACCGATGCCCGTGGGTGTACGGGTGCCCCCATGGGACTCTCCAGCCCCATTATCTGGCCTGGAGAGCCCGGGACTGGGATCAGAGCCACCCTGGAGGGATGATGGATGTCCCCTTCCTGGGACAAAAACCCCTCACATGGGACAGAGTGGCCGAGCACTTGGCTCCAGAGCCAGGGGTCACATCCCCTGAGCCCAGGGACGTGCTGTGCAGCACCAAGCACGCTGCTGGCCCCGCAGGCACTGATCCTGCTGCAGCCCTGGGATAAGCAATTCCGGGCTTGTGCAGCTCCAGGAGATGCCTGGCCTGGTCCCCAGGGGCCCAGTTTGGTGATGGACTGTACTGGGAGGTGAAAAAGCACCCCCGGCGAGGCCAGCAGCAGGTTGGCCAGGGTGCAAGGCAGGTCTTGCCTGCACCAGGCAGGGCTTGAACCCCACTTTGCTCCAGGGCAGAGGGGGAATGCACTGCCGGTGAGGCCGTGGTGCCAGGGCAGATGTGGGAGGCAATGGGGAACCTCCCAGTACCACCCAGCAGGAAAGGCTGAGCCCACAGATAGGGCTGGAGCCCCGGGCACCACACGCCCTCCTGCTGGGTGGATGGGATGGGGCAGCATACACGGGTGATGCCCTTGTCTGTCGGCAGCTGCAGGAAACCCTTCCCCCTCCCCGGTTTCCAAGCCCCGCTGGCCAGTGGCGGCCCTGAATTATCCCCTGCAATATCCAGTTTCCAGAGACCCGGCACGCCGCGGGACGGCTGGACACGCTTTCCCGGGGCTGCTTCCTATCCCCCATGATATCAGCCCAGTGCCTCCCAGTTTCCACCAGCAGCTAGAAGGTTTGGGGGGGGGGGGGGGGGGGGGGGGGGGGGTGTCGAGGGGTGTCCTTGGCTTTACCTTCTACTCCCAGGGTGGTCCATGCCCCCCCAAGCCATCTTGGTCCCCCCTGAGCACAGGGGTGCTCTGGATCAGGTTCTCGGAGGCAAGTCTCTGGGGCTGGACCAGGCTGCCGTGGCCAAATTCAGCACAGCAGCATCAGGGTGATCCCAAGCAAGGCTCAATCTGGTGGGGCAGCCATGCCAGTAGAGCCAGGCCAGGGGACAGAGAGGGTGTAAATGCCCCCACGACATGTAAACCAGCTCTACTTTCACAGCATGCACTTGGGAGTGGACCTGGGGCCAAGTCTGGATGCAGAACGGGGAGCTGGGCAGGGGAGAGGGAGCACTGAAAACCTTTCAGAGCACAAGCAGCTGATGAGGTCCCCTGAAAACACAGCAGGAGCCCAAGACCTACTGAGAAAGGAAGAAAATCTTAGTGTGGGACAGGACTGTCCTGGGCTGGCTGATCAGTTAGCTACTGCAGACAGGACCAGCGTGACTGGGGGACGTGGAGCCCTTGGGGATGGGACAGCGCTGAGGACAGGGGGAATTGGGGCAGCGTGTGCTCTAAGCACCGGTGAAGGCAGAGCCCCTCCCAGCGCTGCCTTCTCTCAGCACAATCAGACTAAGCCCCACCTGGAATTTTGTATTAAAGGTTTACAAGGGTTCAAAAAAGGTGTACAAAAAAGGTAAAAGCCACATTTGCCTCTTCTCCTGGGGAGGCTGGTAGAAGCGCTCTCCCCACCAGCATCCCCACCTTCCTCAGCTTCCCACAGATGTGCTTTGCCCAAGGCAAAACACCCCCTGGCAGCCAGGAGAGGGTTAGCAGAAAGCTCAAATGCTTGACGCACGTTTACGCTCAGTCCTTAGTAATCTTGACATTATATTCACGCTGCTCTGCTGCAGCCAGGGATAACCCGTGTGCCTGGAGAGAGCCTGTCCAAAGGGAAAATCTCTTCACTGGAGGCCATAACGGCTGAAGACTAATACTACAAAAAGCATCAGTGCTCAGGGCTGCTCCCTATATGGGGCAGGCCCTGAGTGCACGGTCCACGAATGCCCAGGGGGACTTCTAGAGCTGTGAAAGAGCGACCTGAGGAGGGGCTCCCTGCATGCCCCGAGCATCCAGGAGCCAGGGCTGGGCAAGCGGGGATGGGGAAGGACAGACAGATGCCGGCCAGGACTCAGGCCAGCCCTTATGCCGCAGCAGCGCATTCACATGGGGTAGTTGAGAACGACGTCTTGCTTGGCCAGCTCCAGCAACATGGGGTCGTCAAAGAACTTGCTGATGCTCACGTCCTCACTCAAGCCCTGCAGGGTGACCACAAAACCAGAGGTTATTCCTCTGGCAGCCAGCACTCGCACAGCCATTGTGGCAGAGATCCCACAAAAAAGCCCTGGTGTCCTGCAGTAAGATAAATTTTCAGGCTCCAGAGGAGGCAGGAGAATTTGCAAGGGATCAGGCATTGCTCAGTGGCTTGAAGACATTTAACAGTCTCTCAGGAAGCTGCAAACATGTGGTTGCTGCTGCTGAGCGTGTCCACCAGCTCACTGCCCTCCCAAAGGGGAGCATGATTCCCTCTGCTCCCTGTGTGGTCCCAGGTGCCCTTCCAACCCCTCAGTCCAGCTCATTAAACCAGCACAGAAACCAGCTGTTGCTTTTTCTGCAGGACAACTGGACTAAATCAGGCCACCAAGGGGTCAGATGGGCGCTGGGGAGGGAGTGGGGCTCAGTGGATGCTGCAGGACCCTGCTTTTGGCTGGAATCGCTGCCAGATGAGTCGCTCATGGGACTATCACAGGCACCAACAGGCAGCATGAGGGATCAAGACTGAGGGAAGACCCAAGGCACAAAGGGCATCGGTCCACTCTGGGAACACAGAGGGCACGTGGCATGCCAAAGGGACAACACTGCAACAGCTCAGCTGCTGGTACAGATGGACAGAGGGACGCTATCGGGACTACTCCCAGACATACCTTCCTACGCCTGGTCTTGATCATGAACTCTCTGGCCAGATGCGGGGCTGGCTGGGGCTCCAGGGGTCGGATGACAATACTCTTGTCCAAGGGGTCACCAGGCACAATCTGAAACGCAGGGCCAGGACGTGAGAGCGATGCTGGGGGCTGGTTCAGCCTCCTGGAGAGCCTGAACTGCAATGGGAAACACCCCTGGGCCCTGCGGACACCCTCCGCCTTAGTGTGACAGCCTCAACACCCCATCTGTTCTCCTGGCACAGAAAAACTGTCACATTACTACTGGTGATCATTCCTGCGAGAAGTCACTAATACAGTGTTGCTAACCCAAGCCAAGAACACATCCCACCTTCCCCACTTGCCGGCGTACTCTAAGACCTCTAAAAACCTGCTAACCAGAACAACCCACATAGGTCCCTGTGCACACGTATTCTCTTCAGAGCCAAGCCTTGGGCTTTTACATCTTGACCTTTAAGCCAGCTCTTGGGGCTCAGTCACTGCTGCTGCTCCCACCTGGCTGTACCACAAGTAGCTGTGCAACTCACAGGCTCACAGTGGTAGCTCCCACAAGACTTGATTTGCCCCAGACAGGGAAGTGGCCAGAGGACAGTATTCTGTCCGAAACCCTGTTTTCCATAGGTTTAAAAAGCCTTCTCTGAAAGGCAAAGCTGAAGTGTGGCAATCCATGTCTTACAGCAGAGCAACTAGTCTGAGCCCTGCTCCAAGCCCTCTGCTCCCCAAGCTGCAGAGCACCGAGTACACCTAAACTGCTTCCCTTCTCCCAGACAAGGATGTCCTCTCCAAGCACTAAAAGACCCTTATGCTCAGCAAGCAGCAGGATTCAGTGCTCCCTCGCTAGGGCAAAGGCTGATGTGACTTAGAACAAAGCCGTTGGCTTCTGGCAGACACTTAACAGCTAGCGTACAAAGCCTCCCCAACTCGAGATCCTTTGAGGATGTTCTCCAGAGAAGTTGTCCTGCCCTGTGTGAGCCGTGGCACTGAGCTCTACTGAGAGCACCTACCTGGTGCCTGATCCCTGGTGCCATGTCCCTCCTCCCAATCTCACCAGGGCATGAACTCACCTGCCAGTGGTGGAAGACAGAGAGCGAGAAGGCTTGTCCCTGAGTGTGGGTCCTCAAGTCTGTCTCAAACCCAAATGAATCAATGGCTGGGATGAAGGCTTTGATGGTGTAGAGAGGGGAGCCTGGGATCGGAGCATCTTGCGTCACGTGGCCTCTGCCAACACGTCAAAAAATTAGTCTTCCTATATGTCATAGAATCACAGAATGGTTTGGGTTGGAAGGGACCTTAAAGATCATCTAGTTCCAACCCCCCTGCCATGGGCAGGGACACCTTCCACTAGATCAGGTTGCTCAAAGCCCCATCCAACCTGGCCTCGCACACTTCCAGGGATGGGGCATCCACAACTTCTCTGGGCAACCTGTTCCAGTGTCCCACCACCCTCATGGTAAAAAATTTTTTCCTAACAGTTTAAAACTGTTACCCCTCATCCTATCACTACACTCCCTGATAAAGAGTCCCTCCCCATCTTTCTTATAAGCCCCTTTTATGTACTGAAAGGCCACAATAATGTCTCCCTGGAGCCTTCTCTTCTCCAGGCTGAACAACCCCGACTCTCTCTCAGCCTGTCTTCATAGGGGAGGGCCTCCAGCCCCCTGATCATCTTCGTGGCCTCCTTTGGACCCGCTCGAGCAGGTCCATGTCCTTCTTGTGCCAGGGGCCCCAGAGCTGAACACAGCGCTCCCAGTGGGGTCTCACGTCCCTTTATATATTCTCCTCTCTTGACACTCAGGAAGAACCAGTTACAAACCAAAGGCTGCGTGTGATCCTGGACAGCCCCTCCCCACACAGCACAGGGGCTGGGATCAGTCAAGGAAGCTTTCAGCTGTCACTTCATACAGATTCACCCTCTCCCCTCACTTTACAAGCAGTGCTAGGACTGCGAATGTCTCTAGCGACCCAAGTGAGCAGTTGCTGCTTTGCAATACCAAGGTGATGGTAGCTGGTCAGAGCAGCTCACCTCCGCCTGGCCAGGACGGTGTACACCGCAGACACGCAGTCAGCAGGAGCCTGCACCTCCACGAAGTAGTAGGGCTCCATCAGGCGAGGGGTGGCCTGTGGGGAGAAAGGGACACAAGCCACTGAACCTCCAGCAGCGCCCAACAGAACTTGGTTCAAGTAAGAGTCAGGGACCAGCATACTCTGGCCAAACGCAGCACCTGACTGGGGATGAAAGGGTTCCTGCTGCCCCATGGCTGCTCAAACCAACGTCAAACAAACACTGAAAGGAGCTTTTCTCCTTCTGGCCATGAGTCATATGCTTCCCTCTCCCCCACGCCCACCCTTCCCAGCAAGCCAAACAGTAGCAAAAAGGGGAGACAGAGCAGATGTACACAAGCTTCCAGCCAGACTGGAACGTGACCGCTTGTAAAACCCGTCTGCCAGCCCACAAGGGCGCTGGAAACGTTAATGGATGAATGAGTCAGTTTAAACCAACATCCTTGGGGCAGATACTGCAGCACACGTGCAACCTGCACTCCTTGGAGCCCACAGGAGCCAGCACAGCGCGAGGTTCACTCTTTGTCATGCACAGCGTAGTGCTCACCATCAGGAAAGCGGAATACACCACTCTCCGGGCTGTCGGAATGATCTGTCCTCCACCCCGGTGCAAGGGCTCCTGAGCAATCACTGCATCCAGGATCTTAAACTTCACATTGCGGATCACTGAGGAAGGGCAGAAATGACAGCGAGTGACTCAAGGGGGATGTTCTCTGCCATACCAGCACCAACCATGCATCCCCAGAGACCCTGAGCGCATAGCAAACATCCAGACAAAGGCCTAGAGCCACCGGAAGAAGTTATCCTAAATTTAATTCCAGCAGGGAAGGCATGACCATATCCTAACCCTGCATATCCAAGACAGGCAGTTTAGCAGCTTATCTTGCAGGGTGCTCAGTGGTCTGCACCTGAACTGTATGAGGAGCAGAGCCAAGGTCTCAGGGAGCCAGTGTGCCAGCTAACAGGCCTTAGTTTGTAGGCAGGCCACAAGTGCCAGTGCCTGGGTGGCATCTGCAGCCAGGAAAAAGGGGGAGGTTCTGTTATCTCCCCTGTCACCCATCCCCAGAGCTGTCCCCACATGAAGGGAACTGGCCACTAAGGGACTGCACCAGCAAAATCACTTGAGTGCTTAGTGATGGAAGAATTTAATTGATCTTTTTAGGTCCACTTCTCCGCAGGTCCTACTTACATTCATCACAGAGAGGCCCTTCCCTGGTCCCCCACTGAAATCCCTGCACAATGCTGTCCTTCACAGAGCCCAGCAGCGACTTGTCCACCTACAGACAGACAGACAGACTGCTTCAGAGTCCAACTCTGCATCACCAAGCAGTAACAGACAGAACCCAGTGTTTAAAAGCCAGTTCCCAGAAGAGCAGCAATGTCCCCCGATAACCCCAATGTCCATCCCTCCCTCTCACAGCTCAGGAGCATTATCTTCAGAGTTTGGCATCTAGAGCTATAAAATAAAAAGAGTCCATATTTTGGTAATCCTGAAAGGCAGGTCGATTAGTTACCAATTTTGAGGACGTTGGCCCAAATAGCAACGCCTGAAAAATAACAGGCGATTTTGCTAGCCAGTGTAGGAGTGTGGTGGAGAAAGTACAGCAGATCTGAGATCTGGCAAACCAACAAGCACTCCAACAGCATTAGGACCTTGCTGCAGGTTCTGGCAAGAGCGGTCACCTCTTGGCACCACAGGACAAACTTCTCACTGAAACATAAGCCCGCTGCCTGCGTTTCTCACCTCTGAGGGCAGCGTATCATCTACTAGGATGTTTGGGCCAGTGGCGTCTGGCCCAAAGGCCCAGATGGAACGGGCAGCCAGCAAATCCCAGTCATATTTGGTCTGGAAGAATTCACCCAGCTTCTTTCTGATAGAAGAAGACAGGAAGAAACTTTAGGAAACAAGTATCCGACCTGCACTCACAACATATTTATGATCCTGTTCCCTTCAGGCATAAAAGGGTCTCAGCTTTTTACCCGGAGCAACAGCGTTTGCTGGGGCAGGGATGCTCACAGACTAGCTGGTAGCAATATTGAACCCAGAACCCCTGCCTAGAGGCTGTTGGCTGATACTCTGCACCGTGCAGATCCCAGCACTCCCTTCTTCCTCCAATTATTTGATTCTAGATGGATCCCTCCTCTCCCCAGATCGGTCATACCTGTTCCATGTTATCTGGACCACTTCATTTTCAATGTCCTCTGCGAGTCCCTTCTCCAGAGGCTCAGCAATCATCGTGATCTTGTTCCTGAGAAGAGAGACAGTTGCAATTAGTCTGCAGAATGATGGTAATGGGAGTAATTGGCAGGACCTCAGGGACGCGCACTGCCTCAAACACAGCTAGGGAGATGAAGCCATCCATGTCCTTCACTGTTACTGTCTTGCTTGTAAAGACAGCCCAGGCGCTTAACAACTGCTCTCCAAAGTCTGCTCACCTCCAGAAGCAGATTGCTAAGGGACAGTGTGGCTCCATCCCTCCTGCCAGATGTCCAGCACTTGTCTGGGCTGCAGAAGGAAGCCCATGGGCCAGGCAATATGCCTCTATCAGAGCCAGCACTCACTGTGTCTGACACACGGGATGTTGCCTTGGAGAACCCCACCAACACAAGTAACCAGAGCAAGTGACTCCACATGCCCAACAGTTCTAAGACCGACCTAAGACTGGAACCTTTCTGTTCCCAAAAATAAGGCTGCCAACCACGGAGGGAGTATATCAGAATAAACGAGGGTAAGAAGAACCAGAAACCACAGGGGAACACAGGAAAGCCATCTTCAGCATATGACAGATCATGATTTCCCTCAAAATTCAGGCATTAAAATGTCCTGTGCTCCTAGGCTGAATAACCAGGATGAAATCTATGTTCCCTCCCAGGCCTCTGTCCTTCAAATGTGTGTATCTCACAACGCATTGCTGGAGGAAGAAGATGAGACCAGGCTGTAAAACTCCAGTGCATCAGCAGGAAGGAAAAAATCCATTTCAAGATTAAGAACAAATAAGAGAAGACAAAGCTTTTGGTCATGAAACGTTTGGGGAGTTGCTGAAGGCAGCACTGGGCTCTTTGGCACCTGCTCTAGGATCCCAATACATCTCCTAGTCTCGGAAACACTACAAAACTGCTGAGAACGTGTGGAATTTAGCTAAAAAAAAAAAAAAAAAAAAAAAAAAAAAAAAAAAAGGAAGATGTGGATCTGTCTTTATTCCCTCCATTCCAAGAGTTCCTACAAAGCAACATCCCTGGGACTCAAGTGCATTACTGAGGAGTTCAGCAGAGCTGCTGCAACGGCAGGCTGCCAACTCAGGCACGCGCCACTTGTCTGGACCATAGCCACCGAGAACAGACCCCTTGGAGGGGATGAAGTCTAGTCTCCATTGAACCCCTCTATCTGCCTGTCTCCAAAGCCCAGCTTGCCCATGGGCTCTTACTTCTTGTTGGGTGTCTCAGCAAAGCACTTTAGGGAGGACGTTTCCACCACTGTCTCGCAGAATGTGACAACTGGATCAGCGACCTGGAATAACGACAACAGGTCTGTAAGGCTTTCAAGTACTTTTTGCTTTTCAAGAGACTGTTTGAAACCTTTGAACACCTATAAGAAAAAACTGGTTCATCTGCCAGTGTTCTTAATCAGCCTTGCATATGAACCACTGAGGCCTGCACAGGCAGCTTTACTAATTCCTTCATTCAAATGAGACAGGAACATTTAAATCTAATTCCACGTGTGAAAAATTCTGCTCAATTTATTTATTTGATGCCAGCCAGGCAATGGCTGAAGTACAGGAAAAGGCTGGAACATGGTCACACACCCCTCTCCAAGCCAATTTTCAGGCTCTCAATCACAATAGTGTGACACAGGCTGTAAGAGTTACTTTTGCATCCTAACAGCCCTTTTTTTCCTTTTAAAAGGACCTGACAAAATCCATCCTGTACATTCAGCTAGGTTTATTTTCACATTCTTCTGAGAAAGGGGGACAAAACCCCCTCCCCCACTGGGAAAATCCCTCTCATTTCCTCACCTTGATATCAATCTCTGAATACATCTTCCGTAGGTCGTGCATCACACAATCCAGGTAGAGCTCCCCCGTCCCCAGGATCACGTGCTCCCCAGACTCTTCCACCTGAAAAATAAGAGAGGGGTTCAACTCACAGTGTTACTGCTCACAGGCCCTTGCCTTCCAGGCTCCTACACAAGCCTGAGGAAGTATTAGCTTTGAATAAATTGGTTAGGATCAGAGCACCCCAAAGAAAGCTCCCACAGCCTTTTCTAGCAGAAAGTGCTGATGTGCTCTGCAGAAAGCTGCTTCCCTGGCATAGCAAGGTGTGTGTTTTTCTGCTGGATTTACAGTTTTCTGCAATTTCCACATGATTTATGACATCAACTGCAACAGCTTGAAAAAATCCACAAACAAAACAACCTACAGTAAAAAATTATTTATAAGATCAGCCTACAAGGTAGCCCACAGCATGAGCTGAAAACAGCCATACATACACCAGAAATACCTTAGTAGTAAGCGAGGGGTAACTCTTGTTGACTTTGCGGAGACCATCTAACATTTTGGGGAGCTCTGAGGGGTTGACCGGCTCCACAGCTATTTTGATGACTGACGTGGTGTTGAACTTCAAAGGACGGAAGATCTGAGCCTGAAACCAGATAAGGACAAAGAGCTGAATCTCTGCATCATTAGATGGCCACTGGACTTAGGCATGGCTTTTGAAGCTGTTCTGTTTCCCTTAGTGGCTCTTGTGCCCTGGCACCTCGGCCAACAAAGTTTCTTTAACCTCACCACTGGAGCTTTTGGGATGTGCTCCATCACCTTGACTCTGTAAGGCTGAGCGATAGCAGCTATGCACAATACCTCCTCATTGCCCCGAGGCTCTGTGACGGTTGCAGTCTTCACTATGGGCTGGTCCACTCCTTCTATCAGCACCCAGTTGCCAGCAGGAACCCGGTTTACCTCAATGTGATACCTAAAAGGCAGGGGAGCATCACTGCAACGCTTGCTGCTGCCAGCCTCGGGCCCCTTGCAGCACTGTTCTCCTCCCTGTCCCTGGCAGCAACGACTGCAGGTGACTCCTCTCCCAAGCGAACATATTGCCAGAGCTTTCCGTACCTTGCAACCGAGATCCAAAGGCGTCCGACGGTGCAGATCTGGGAATCCTCCTCATCTTCCAGGGTATAGTTTTCTCCAAGGACCTTCACAGGCTGCCCAGCATGGATGGTACCACTGAGCACTCTGCCAAAGGCGTGGAACTGAACGCCATCATCTGTGCTGTACATTTTTGTTGTGTGACACATCAGTGGACCCTTTCCAGGACAGGAAGAGAGAGAGAGAGAGAGAGAGAAATAAGCCTCTTTCAAACTACAGTCAAGAAACAGACACAGACCTGGTAGGACTCATGGATACAAAGGGATTAATGGGCTGGAACTTAGAAATACTTCTTCTGACTTGCCAAGTCCTTCATTTCCTTCCACTGGAAGCCCTACATCTCCTTGCCCTGTATGGAGACCCCTGGAACAACTTTGGTGGACCCTTCTGGAGCAATCCCTCCCTCCTCTTGTGGAGCAGTAAATAGTGCTTGGGACAAGGCCATGAGAAGAAATGTCATCTGCTGGCCTGCAAACCAGCTCAGAGCAGAGCACATGCGCCTCCACAGATCACAGCTCTCAGTCCTATAAGGTCACTCCACAACTGGTGATCTGGCGACAGTCACCACTGTATGGTTTTATGTGAGTAATCACAACTCATTAAAACAAGCAATTCACTTTCCCTCCAGACATTAGAGCAAAAGTCACGAGCAAATTCCTCATTAGCTGCTGGCTGGCGTTGGTGGCTCTAGACAACTCTGAATGACAGCTCAGTACAAGCTGTTTGAGGAGGAAGGTTTTTGCAAGGCTTTGATAGGAAAGGTGCTGACTAACTAATGTAGGGTTATTTTTATCACTATAGTTCAGATCAGTTTTCTCAGAGTTTGGAGAGAGAATCGAACTTCAAGGAAAAGGGACAAAAAGGCAGCAAGAGACACAAAATCACCCTGCAGTTCCCACGTGCTCTGAAGTCCTGACCTAGTCCTGTTCTTCTCTGAACACTGTCAAACAATTCTCTCTCTCAAGGGCTGCCCTGGCAGGCAGCTAAAGTTTCTCAGAGTGAAGAGATTTGTTTCAGTATCGGATGAGAGGTTTCAAAATGCTGGAAGTCATATCTGTGCAGATGGCTGTCTAGGAGGCAGCTGCCCTGTCACAGCAGTGAAAGGAGGGCATATTTACCACGCTTTTGGACACTCAGAGCAAAGCAGAAGAGTTTCCTTACATCAGGGTCGCATTCACTCATGGCCTCCCCTAGATCAGAGTCGACACCACCAGTGTAGGTATGCTCGATTTTCGTCTTGGCTCCCACCTTCGGGGAGGGGATATGCTGCACACACATGTCCACAAAGCCTGCAAAAGTAATACTTCATGAGAACACGATTAAGCAGTGTAGAGGAAAGAAATGGACTCCAATAAAGACAAGGGAAAGCCATTCTGACTGCAGCGCACCCACAGCAATGGGGAAGATGTGAGCAGTGTCTCAAGCTGTCCTTTGGGCAAATGGCTTAATATTTTATATTTGAAAAGCTGAGAAGGGATCTGTGCAAGTGAGCACTCCATGGCTGTAATACATCCCTTAACTCTGTTGATGTGAGGCTAGCGTATTGGGAAGATTGTGGAGGGGAAGACAAACAGCATTTACCTGTGAATTCCCCAAAGAACTTCTTGCAGACAAGCCGCAGGAGGGGCCGAATGTTCAATTTCAATTCCTCTTTGGTCAGGTGGATGCCAAGTTCATCCAGAGTCCTGGGCAGGGTCGTGTCCACGTCCCCCACCACCTGCAAGACAAAAAGCACCGCTCTCAGCTTTGCTGCAGGGGTCCAAGCCAGTAATTCCCAGGTGCAGCTTCACACACCAGCCGTCACCCTCAGGGCTCTTGACCTGCTCTGGTTTAGAGCTCACACGAGAACTGGCTGGCTGATTCAAATTATCACTTGGCTGATATTACAGCGTACCAGAAAGAGCAAAGGCAGGTCTATTAACTGTGCAAATATAGGGCTATATTTGCAAGGAGCAACTGTTAAGGAGTTGCTCACCATTGCTCTGCACCCCCAAACCCAGCAATCTGTGAAGATCCCACTGCATAACAGGACAGGGGAGTCCCACAGGCACCAGACACACCACCACCCAGTGTTCAGCCCTTGGTTGCTCCTATCTAGAACTGTGGGAAGGAGAATGAACCACCACATACCTGAGCCAAGATCTTGTACAGGGGCTCCAGAATGAACTCCACAAAACTGCGCTGGGAACTGCTTGTTGGGGCCTTTTTAGTGAACTTGCGGCTGTTGAGGCACAAAAGCAGAGACATGAGGAGCAAGCACTCTGCAGCCTGCAAGCACCCCTACTACAAACATAGCCTCTGCTCTTCCCAAGTTATCTTCTCCCTCCCGATCTCCCTGGGAAGCAGTCATGGACACAGGAGTCATGCTTACTCTAAACGAAGGCCAGAAAAGGCGCTCTGCTCCCACTTACAGGATTCAGGAGGACCACATGGACTCCCACCAAGCAGGAGGCCTGACTCAACCCTTCCCAGATACTACTCCATCACAGGATCATAGGACAACTGAAGTTGGAAGGGACCTCGGGTGGTCATCTAGCCCATGTTTTACAGGGAAAGAAGGGAAAACCCCATCAATAAACTAATGAACATTTAAACAGGCTTCTTACGTCTTCGGGTTGAAGTAGATGTCACCCCAAAGCCGCTTTGCAAACTCCTGATAATTGATATCTCCTAAAGGGAAAAACGAAATGACAAAAGTCTCTCAGATGTCACTGTATTTCTCTCATCCTGGAAATCTTTCTTTTTTGGCTTCTAGAACAACCCTGAGGATTCGATTTAATGGAGCGATGCTGGTGAGTGAACGCTTGGTCCCAATTCTGAATAAATGATTAAGCCCTCACCTGGGGAGACCAGGCAGAGAGGCAGGCAGAAAACAGTCCACTGAGGACAACAGCAGCAGCCCAGGTACACCGTGGGTTCGCACACTTGCTTCTCAGGAACATTTTGACTCTCTCAATTACACACAAGGTTAGAGCTGAGAAGACCTGGCCTGCCAGATGCCGCGCAGCAGGAACCCAGTTACATCTGCTTCATTTTCCAAACGTTAACGCTGCAACCTGACGCTGTAATGCCAAGGTGCTGGGATGGCTCACACCCCATCTGCCCCGCAGGCTTATAACAAGCATTTTCTGCCTTGCTGAACATCTCCAGGTTCTTTTCTCTTTTTCAGCTGATGCACTAAGCGCATAGCCAAATACCCGAGTGCTGAAGGAATAGTGTAGCGCTTGGCTGTCATGGTGAATTTACAAGTAATAAGACAGCAGTGATAATTTACAGCAGTTTCCAAACAAGCTTTTGCTGTGGGCAGATGTGCAAGCGTAAGAAATTTCATGGTGGCTGCAGTTTTGACAGTTAAACTACTATAACTCATGTTTTCTGAAGTGTGGTGGCTGAACATAAAATCCCTGGTGGCCACAATCAAATATTACTGACTTCAAGTACCTGCTCAGCTCATGTCTGCCCCACATGGATGGCATCTCCTACTGACTGTGCCTGCATCTTTATCAGTCCCCCAAAGAAGGGGTATCATCCTAGCAGGCACTGAGTTAATGCTGTGATGCCCAGGGAGCTCATTTATTTCTCCAAACTCACAAGGACACACGATAGTCCTGACACGTCAGTCCCTGACCTCTACAACTTCACCCTCCCTCAGGCTAACTTCTTTGTAAGAGCTAGGCCAGCTGCTTTACAACACCCTTCTTCCCCTGCTCATGGCTCCTACAGATCACCCCAAATTCCCCAGTGTGAGACTTCAAAAATCTTGGCTGTACAGTTGGCTAATGCAAGCAAAAGGCCCACTTTTACAAGTGGCAGATTGCCTTGAGTGGGCACCTGGGGAACAGAAAATTAAATCAAAGCCAGAAAAAGACAGCTTCTTAAAAAAGAAAGAGGGCAAGAGTGCAAAACCTTGTGGGCCAAGCTTTCGCCCGGCTGCAGCTGAGTCTCAGACTCTGGAGGCATTTGTGAAAAGGCAGGCAGAACTTAACTGCTTCGCTTCTGAGCTGTTCTGATAAGGAGGCAAAGCACAACACATACACTTGCCTTCAACTGCCATAGCAGGACTTGTTTTTTCTGCTTAAGTGTATGTATAAAATATTGGCTTCTGACTCAAGAAACATTTATCAGGAGAAACTATCTAGCTAAAAACAAGTTAGAACTGTATTTTTGCTTTTTACCACCCAGGGCTCAGATCTGCAGTAACTCTCAACTCCTAGAAATTCAAGAGCGCATATCAGCCATATATGCGCAGTGAAAGCCAAAGCTGAATGGCTTAGAAAGCCTCAGCAAAATAGGTTAGGAAATGAGATGTTAAAGTGTACAAGGTTTCTGGATAATCCTCACCATATGTGTCTGCATAAATCTTTGCAAAAGATCCCAGCGTGAAGCAGATGCTGTATTGCGAACTGGAGAAACACACGTTCCCCAGAAGGGGAGACAGAACGAGGTTCTCATCGGTGGAATACATGCTGAGAGGAGACAGTTTTTAAAGACAAAAAAAAAAAAAAAAAAAAAAAAAAAACAGATCAATGCTATGAACCAAGGAAGACACTTAAATCCACTTCCCACACCAAACAGCAGTATGTGATAGGCAAGGATTCTACACTGCCAAACAGCATCTTAAAGCAGGCTGCAGCATGCTTGCCATCACAATTTCAGGGTCAGTATCATTTTATGACTATAAATTTCAAAGCATTAGTGTGCAAAGAAATATTTAGAGACCTAGAACTAAAACATTACCAGCACAAGTGCTTTGTGTTTTTTTGTCAGGTAGAGTTTTTCTTCCCCTAAAAAAAGGCAGCAAAGTTGGTCAACCAAGCAAGGGAAAAGATAATACAAGGCAAATAATGTAGGGATAGAATTGAACCGAAACAGTTTTAATGAGTTCACAAGCATAAATTATCCAGCTCCAAGCTGCTCGATGCCAGTAGCAGTTGAACAGAGGCACGTGCAGGTGAGCTCCTGTGCGAATTCAGTTTGGGATTATATAGGCTACAGTGCAGACACATACAAATTGAAGGGAAGAATGCTGTTAAGAACATCACCTGGATGCAGAAGAACCCACAGAAATGATGCTTTGCTACTGTGAAAGCTAGAGAAGATGTCCCTCCCTCCCTCCCCTCTCTGGGCAGGGTCTTCCAAGGAGATTTGACCATAGCAATATCATAGTCTCTGTTTAGGGGTTGGGACAGTGAGTTCCTATTAGTTTTGCAACAAACATTTAGGAGCTTTAAGACATCTCAGCCTACAATTTGGGATACAGCCTGGACAATTTCAGTGTGTTTGAGATATTTGGGAGCACAGAAGTTCCCTGCTCCAGTCATATGTCCACTTTCCCTACTTTTTAATGGGGGAAAAAGAGCTGATCCCATGAAGCTTGTCAGAATTCACGTAGGATTGGCCCTTCCTGTATAATTCAATATATTGGCTGAGATGAATTTCCAATGGTTCTTCCTGCCCCATTTTCTATATTCAACATATCAAGAGACAAACTCTTGGTTTTTAGGCACAAAGAGGGCTCCCAAAGAAAAGTACCTGCAATGAAACAGGGACAGCAAGCACTAACAACGCATCATCCCAAACACCCATACCTGATCAGACCATTAACTTCGTCTACGATATGTCGGAGTTTGTAATAAGCATCTGTAGGGGGCAATTTCAGCTCCAGGATCAGTCGGTCTATCTTGTTGATGCACACAGTCACTGCGAGCCTTTCCTGCACCGCATGCTTGATCAGCCTTTCTGTGTTCAGCATCACCTGCAGGGAATAATGAGCACAAACACCCCTAGCAAAAGCCCTCCTCAAAATGCTATCTAGGGCATGACAGACAAAGCAGTGACCCTTATACACAAGGCTGCAACTCTGTAGAAAAGCCTAAGCTGAGCCACAAGCTATCAGCTAATCTTCCTGAAATTTAGAATTAGGTGCTAAACCAACCGAATTCCTTGAATCCTACCCCTTGGACATCTCTGATATAAATAACCTGCTCAATTTTAGGTATCATGAGGATGGAGATGCAAACAAGTTAGATAATCAGCCTACAGGTCACAACCATCACGTCAGCCCTGGACATAGAAGCCAGAGGCTTGACTCCCTGGTTTGGCTGGAAAACACTCTCTCTTCCCAAACTGCCCTTCAAAAACCCTTCACCCTGGAAAGCTGAACCCATCCCAGGCCCTCATGCTAAGGCAGGATCAAAGACTCCAGAGGAAGAGATTTTTAAGTCAACCCCTAGGAGTACCTGGAACTCACCCCCTCAGCTGCATCAATGAAAAGCACAACGCCGTCCGAAATACGAAGGCCAGCTGTCACCTCATCAGAAAAATTGACGTGACCTTCAAAAATACGAAATGGTAGTGAGAACCGCAGTAAGCCCTGACACCAGCAGCGCAGAGGGTGAAAAGCCGTCCCTCTGCTCTGCAGCTTGCTCTGGTCACTGGTATCCAGCGAGGCAGAACACAGATGGCTTCCTCCTCAGACAGAGACCCAGGAGTAGCTGCCAGAGCTCTGTATAGGGATCGCTTCAGCTTTAAAGCTATTTTTTGAGAATAAACACAACAACTCATTTAACAGGCACTTTTCCTCACATTTGTTACTGTTTTTCTCACAGCTCTGTGCAAGTACTTCAGGAAAAGGAGAAAGATTACTTCTCACCAAAGAACAACAGATGTCTCTCCCTCCAGTCTCCTCCTGCGCTCTAACCTCCCTCATCCTGAGCTGTAACTCAACAGATGTGTCCCAAGACCCTATTTCCCAAAGTTCGGCCTTGGTTTCTTACAACAAGTTGATCCGTGTGATTATGTTCCCCGCACAGGAGCTTGTCAGAGGCTCGAGGGAACTTGCTGAGTCACACTGTGGGGCAACAGCATTTGAGAAAAGCATGGTCCCCACCATGCGTGACACCTGGAAAATCCAATTCTACATGTGCTTCTCATATACTTGAGTAAAACACATTTTCAGTCCCATTAGCCCTCAATTAGGCCTGCTAATCAGACACAAAAGCCTCACTAAAAGCCAGCTGCACAGTCGTTACTGCTGGAAGTGATTTCAGAAGAATGAACTTAGCTAAAGGCTCAGGACTAGGCTGGAATCATCTACAAAAAACACAAAACAAAACAAGGGTTTCTGTCTGTGAAAGAAAACTTCCCAGGGTCATTGCACCTAAGTGACACTTCCAGATGAATCAGTGAAGTTTCAGGGTATAGATTCTTTCTTTGTTTTGCTGAGAGCCAATGCTACACAGTCCCACCACAATCCAACACAAAAGCTCTTTGAAGGCCCTCATTAACCATCACTGTACTTGTTTTCACTGCTCTGCTCCTGTCAATAGCACTAGCCAGAGGACCAAAGGGGTTTATTAACCAGAGAAACCTTGGTTCACACAGTCATGTATCTGCTCCACACATCAAGCTGCCTTCAGCTAAGTGCATCCCAAAACAGGATTTTCAGGATTACACAATCACCTGGAGTGTCGATGATGTTGAAGAGAAAAGACTTTCCTTTGGTGTCTGGCAGAACAATAGTCACTGGTGTGCTCTTGATCCCTACTCCTCTCTGAAAGACAGAAAACCAGGATTATCAGTTAAAAGAAAAAAAAAATACCTCACCATGTAAAGATGTAAAAGATGGCCAAAGAAAAATCAGAAAGATAGAAAGAAGTAAACATCCATCCAGGACATCCTGTTACTCCCCGGGAGGGAGTAACAACCTCAGATTGCTGCAGTATCCAGCCCAGCTCCTCCATCCATACTGGCTCAGACTGGTGAGCTACCACTGCACAACCCATGCCTCATTTCAGCTGAGGAAGTATAATATGCAACACCAGAGACAGAAGATGCATGTTTTTCTGTGCTTTCGCCCTTCTGCTGCTATCAAGTTATACCTCAAAGCACAAGATTTGATCACCCAGAGTACAAAGCAGAGCATTAAGATGAAGAGAAAGAAATGCTTCATAGGATCGTTCTGGTCACGACAATATTTAGTGAGTAGGACAAAATAAGATTCCCATTCACACCCAACCACATGGAGTCAGAGCACCCAGCTAAGAGTTCTTGTCAAAGGAAACAGAGGAGAAATGTTTATTTTGAAATCATAGTTCTTCTCCCCATCCATCATTGCTGCAAACCCCTTCCACCTCTTTCCCTCACAGAAAATAGGAGTTACTCATATGCTGGGATAACTCCGGTACAGATTTTCATCATTACACAGGCTATCATTTCAGATAAATAAAACTATACATGGAGATGAGGATTGCAGGAAACAGAAGAAAGATGGACCAGACATCTTACCGAGGCAAACAAGAGGAGCAGATCATTGTATTGATAGAGAAAATAATCAAAACGTGGAAGGCACAAAAAGCTGTTAAAATGGAAGAGGAAACTGCCTACTGTAAGTAACTGTGAGTAAAGCATGAGACAACCGGATAAAAATCACTGCTTATTCTATAGGACTCACCTCTTGCTCTGTGAACAATATATCAGTGTAGCAAAGCTGCAAAGACAAAACAAAAGTCAGAATATCACATTTTGGTATCAAATATTAAGTTTGAAGCAGGACACAGTGACTCTTTACACATGGTTAAGGTGGCAACAAAGTGGCAAAGACAGAATTAGGGCTGAGTTCTGGCTTTCCAATCCTACTTTCTAATCACTAAACCACATTTTCCCCACATACAGTCAGGCGCCTTCTGAGTGTAATAGCCAACCCATGTTACCCAGGGCAGGAATATGCCAAAAGCTCACTTACATCCTGGTCATAGCGCTTCCGGATTTCTGGGTGTGTCTGTTCTATCAGGCAGTCAACAAAACACGTCTGAAAAATAGCAGACCACAGGAGAAAGGAGGTGACTGTGTTCAGACAGATAAATACAAGTACAATCCCAACCCTCCAGTAGCAATACAGAGAAAGCTGGGCATGTTATTATTTCCACGTGGCTGAAAGAAAGCCTACAGATAACTGCATTAACAAGAGGAGCAGAAAGAGACTGCTGCTGCGGAGATCGAGGGATCCAGAGCAATGGTAAAAGTAAGCAACAAATAGATCATTACTACTACCCGATATACGCTGGATATTCACACTACCTTGCCGTGGTGAAGGTGCCCACACAGAGTCACATTTCGAATTAGCTCTGAGTTGTCCATAAGATCTGCCAGGAAACTGGAGAAACAAACACAAAAGACTGTTGGAGGCTTCTGCTGTGTCTAAGAAAAGTAGAAGCGATTTCAGCTACACTTTCTATCCAAGGTGCCCCCTGAATCCTCTCCAAACTTTCATTCCACCAATGCCCTGCGGAGGAAGAATCCCACTTTCCAGATGGGGAGGACAAGCGAGTTGGAGTCCTAGACAGATGGCAGTGGGTGGGAGGATATGGAGCTGGTAAAACTGCCAGCAATGGAATATTATTGAATATTTTTCTTCTCTTCTAGTCAGTATTAGAGCAAAAGTCACATCCATGTACTCAGATGATGAAATACTTCCACTCAAATAGTGGCAGGCAGTCAAGTAAATCACAGAGCTGGATAACAAGCACCCCACGCAGTTTTAAAAGGTAGCCACGGGGCTCCACAGACCATTAATTATGATTTTCAGGTCTTAAAACAGTGACGTTTCCAGGGACTCAAGAAAACAGTAATGGAATTTAAATCTTTTTAGAATCAGCAACTGAGCTGGGTAATGATGGGGCGGTCACTTCTGCATGGATACTGGCCAAAACATAATTGAGATCCTAAATTACCAACTCCTCTAAAAAATAACGGGAGAGTATAAAACAAGTATCCATTGCTACGGGTCTGCAGAAAGTAAGTGCTGTCAACTAATCTCCTTTTTAAAAAGATTTAATTTTCACTGATGTGGTAGACTTCTTAATGTACAACATTTTGATTAAGAGCTAAAAAATACAAAAATCAATAATAATACTGATTAAAAGCTTGCTTATTGGTCTTAAAACAAGGCTAAATGGGAAATCAATTCCAAGCTTGCAGGTTTCTGGTTAAGTCCCACAGGGAATTTCTCCTGGCCCCATCCTAATCATTTATATCAACGAACAGGATGAAGAGGAATTCATTACAGATGGAACGAGCAGAGGACACAGGGATCAGGAAAGCAGTAAATAATGAAGAGTGCAGGTCATTGACTGAGAGCAAAATGGACTGCTTAAAACAATAAGACCCAGCTGGCTCTTTGGTTTGTATCTGGCTATATCAAAAATCTCTCTGATGAACGAACACAGCCAAACTGACAGTATCAGGGGACAGTCCCAAGAAGCAGCCATTCCAAAAAGGTCCTGGGCATTCAAGTAACCAACTGACTGAATATGAACTCTAGTGAAATTTTGTTGCCAGAAAATAACAGGATCCTTGATGATATGCAGAGGGACTGCTCACATTGGGGTCTGTCTGGCACACAGGGAACTGCTACTCAGCCTGCATCTGGTTCTGGGATCTACACTTGAAGATGACTATTAAAAATTGGAAAAAGCTCTGACTAGCCATGAAGTGGCGCATGGAAAGATGAGCCTAACAAGACACTCACGCAGCTCAATCTGTTCATCCTCAAATAGAGGACAACATGCAGAAACAGTATACACGCAAGGATACAGAGCCTCTCCACCCATCGACAACATGTAGACTTTGAGGCTAAGATTACATATTTTTAATAGAGAAAGGAAAGAACTGTTTTTATTCCTTTCCAAAGTTGCATGAGATATTATATCTTGATTTTTAAATTTGTTTGGATTTTTTTCCAGGGTTTTCTCCCAACCCTGGTGTCCCAGGGGCTGCTTTGCAGGGCACAACCAACAGACACCATCAAGCGCAGCAGAAGTGCAGCTTAGCTGCGGCATTATACTGACCTACGACACAACTTTGCATGCTACTGGTGGCGTAAAAATTCACCCTGGAAACTCCAGGATAGATGGGAATTAAGTTGAGACAGCAGTAGACCAACAGTCACTGGCATCAACCCAAAATGTCCCAGTATGAGGTGTGCCACACACTGACCGTACAAATATTTCTTGAGCCAGTCAAGAAAACTTGCTTTCAGCAAATCTGCACCACAAGGGTTTCCGACTATCAAGCTTTGTATCAGCTGTTGAGGTAAGATTTACATTCTAGTGTCAGAAAATTATGCACTACGCTGCATTACGTGGAGGGAAAAATATCTGTTAAATGGTTAGTCTTGTACTTTCTTCCTCTTCTTTTTGGTTCAAAATCTAGTAAACGGCTGCACTCAGTTCTGTTGCTGGTGTCAGTAAGAAACAAAGCCAATGCCCCCCGAAATCTGCCTCCTCTACATAGAACACACCACTGCCTCCCTACCTTTGCCTGCAAACAACAAAAAGTGAGGAAATCACAGCACAGATGGCTTGAGCCAACGTACACACTTAAAACCCCTACATATTACTTACTCCATCTCATAGACAGTGACCGGTAACGTCTGTTCCATCAGAGAGAATTTTTTGGTTTTCACAGGTTTAATAATAGGCTCTGAAAACAAGAGAAAGAACAATAAAACACTGCTACCAGAGATCCTGAACCCAGCAGGCTCAGAAACGGTCGTAGGGAACAGGGACTTTTGCAGACAAAACCACAGTTTTCAAGCTGACAGATTCTCTTAGCTTTTTATAAAAGCAGTTGTACTAAATGATCGTTGTAGGCCCCTTCCAACTGAACTATTCTATTATAGAAGGATCAAATAAGATGACTTAAACACATTTTCATTTCTCCTTAAATATCTTTCCAGTATCTGCCGATATCTGTTCTTCAAAAGATAGTTTGTTTGGCATTTGTAATAATCCTGAGTGCCAAAATCTGCACACTGCTAGCCGAACGAGAGTCTACGCGTTCCTGGGGCTGAGAGGGAATTCAAAAGGGTCATTAAAACCAATGGGGAGAACAGAAGGGAATATTATTTTCCCTTTTCCAAGGATGCATTAAGAGTCTTCTCCTCCCTCCATACCCAACTTGCTGCTTCCTCATCACTTACCAGTGAGAGGCTGCGTGTCTTCCTCTTGTACTATCGTCTCTACTTCGGGCCCGTAGACCTCCTCGGCGGTGGGATAGTATTTCTTATCCTCATGCAGCACCACCTCCATCCCAGGGTGGTCCTCGTCATGGTCCCCCATATCGTCATCATCATCATCATCCTCAAGCTGCAACCAACGCTCACATTTAGCTGCCACCAGCACCAAAGTACTTTACAAACACCAATCACCTCAGAAGGTACAGGCTCGGCGCCGTACATCACAAGAGAGCTACAAACCCAGCCAGGGAACCACCAACACAGCCCCGGCACCTCACATCAGGCAGCAGAGCAGGTTGCAGAGGCGCTCTCTGTAAGCACACACCTCTTCCTGCTGTGGGACAGCTTGAAAATGAACAGCAAGAGCACTTGCAGCGACTCCTGCCCCTCACTCGCATACACAACACAACTCTGATCGCACACAGACAACACTTTCAGACGAACCCCAGGAAGAGGCAACTAGAAGGGGCTCCCTCGGTCCTCCGACACTTTCCCCGCCGTGGCACAGCAGACTCTGCTGTCCTCCCTGCCCTTGTCACTCTCCTCTAGTGTCTGTTGGAGTCTCGCTCTGCCTTCACCACCCAGGAGCTGAGCTTGTTGCAATACTGCTGTAGCATTAGCGCGTGTTATTAAAGGCCTGAAGACTTCACTGAATGGATACGGATCCTCCATTTGACTGAACAGAAATAAAAAAGCCAAAAATGGCTTGAGCTACAGAAGCTCCCAGTTTTAACTGCAATTCAAGGAGAAACTTTGTCTTTCCCTCTATAACAGGAAGAGGAGGGCAGCTTTTGCTGAATCCTTTAAAAACCAAATCCACTCTGATCCTCAGGAATCAAATGCCACCACTAAACAAAGCCTCACTGCAGAACCACAGCCCGGCACGGAAAAGGAATCACTGGCAGCTTGTGAAGACCGTGGGGCTCAGCCCCTGCTCCCGCGGCGGGTACGGGGCAGGATGAGGCCCGCACCAGGCTCCCATGAGGCGCTGCCCCTCCATCCATCCCCACCGCTCACCTCGTCCAGATCCTTGGACTCTCTGCCCAACTCATCGTCGTCATCGTCCGAGTCCAGCTCCGGCCCGATGTAGTTCCCGAACTCGTCGTACAGGTCGGTGTCCATGCTGGGGGCGGGGAGGGGGTCGGAGGAGGCGGCGGACTCTGCCCCGCGCACCCACGGCTCCCGCCCGAGCCACCCGCAGCACCCAGCACCGCGCCGCACCCGGGG
>WAAD01019203.1:482850-499825 GCA_013389945.1 Fregata magnificens | reverse complement strand
CGGCTGGGGGCGGCGGGGCTGTCGCGATAGAGCGAGGGCCCCCGGGGCCGGCGGTGTGCGTGGCCTGGCGGGGCTGTCGCGATAGTAGCGGGGTTCCCAGTTGCCATCCACGTGCACAGCCTGGCAGGGCTGTCGCGACAAGAGTGAGGGTCCCTGGGCCTGGTGGTGTGTGCGGCCTGGTAGGAGTATCACAGTAGGAGTGGTGTTCCCAAGGCCAGCCCTGGCAGGACTGTCACGATAAGAGTGGGGTTGTCACAACAGGAGTGGGGTCCCCAGGGCCAGCCCTGGTAGGACTATCACGATAGGAGTGGGGTACCTGAAGCCACCCCTGGTAGGAGTGTTGTGACAGGAGTGGGGTGGCCAGGACCAGCCCCGGCAGGACTGTCGCGACGGGAGTGGGGTCCCTGTGCACCCAGAGGTGGCCCTGTCCCCCACGTCCCCACAGGCCTCAGGTCCCTGCCGGCTGCCTGCGGAGGGGTCCCTGAGCCCCGCCTGCCCGTGCTCCCAGTCGGCACAGGGCCGGGATGGAGGCGGACGGAGCCCTCGACCCCGTGGCGCTGGAGCGGGAGCTGCAGGCGGCGGTGGCGGCCGACGAGAGGCGGGAGAGGGAGAACGACGCCAAGCTGCGAGCTGTGCGCCAGCGCGTCCCCTCCTACGAGGAGTTCAGGTCTGGCGGGGGACGCCGGGGCAGGGGGGCGGATTCAGGTGCTTCCCTATCCCAAAGGGCTTTGTCAAAACCGAAGCTTCGCTCGGTGCCAGGTGCTCCTGCCATGGGGCCGACTCAACCTCACGGGTGAGTTTTGGAGCTCTTTCTTTTGGAGCTCCAATTTTGGGACCTCTTAAGAGACAAGGTCAGCCAGCAGGTTTCGAGCTCAAACCTTGCTCTGGGAGGGGCTTGAGCCAATTATCTGTGCTTTCTGTTCCCAGTGACCATGAGCATGCCTTGATGGGACAGCAAACCTGGCTTCAGGATTCCCGAAAAGGCCACAGCCCTGTGGTACAGAGTCCTGGTGGGACAGAAACTCAGCCTTGTTTAAGATTTGCCCCCAGAAAATCCTCAGGTTCACATGCATGGGCTAAGATCTCAGCTGTTCCTGCCTGGAACAGCCAGCTCCAGGGCAGGTCCTCATGGTGGCCAAGCTGTGGACCAGCATGCCATCCCTTTTCCAGCACACTGTCCTCTCTCCCCATTCCCAGGCGCAGCACCCACCTTCCACGCCCTGCCGGCCCGCCCTGCCCTCCCTGTCCTCCCTGCATGCCCCATGCCGTGGTGGTGGTGCAGAAGAAGAGGGTGGCGCATGTCCCCTTGCACCCTGCCCGGCATGTTCGTGCTCCCAAACACATCACTGCTTTGTCCAAGGTGGTTTGGGAGCAGGTTTGTGGCCCAGAGACGGCAGGGGTGCTCCACAGAGGCAGCGTAGGGCACTCCCAACACCTACCAAAATCCTGGATCCACCTGTAGATCTGTCTGGGGAAGTCCCTGTCCCTTGACATCCACAGACGGATCTGTAGGTGGATCCAGGACTTTGACCACCCCTTAGTAGACTGATATGGGACTAGATCAAATTCCATTCACGGCTTCATCTCCACCTGCATTCGGTCGTGCCGTCTGATCCCTGAAAGGCAGGAAAACACTTTAAAATGGCATTTTCTCCCCCAGCCTTCTTGCTAGTCCCTATAAAAGGATTGCTGAGTGATTTTAAGCTGTTTTGTCAGTGTATTGGTAACGGTAGAAGTAATCTGGGGGAGGTAACCGAGCAGCTTCTCTCTGTGGGTGCAGCGTCTTCACTCTTGTAGCCCATACTACCATAGGAGCAGAGACCTGGACCCCTTCAAAGGTCTCCTGCCCATTATTGGGAGGACTAAGTACAGGGATTCATCCCACGGGATGAGAGGAACCACATGAGCCACTGAGTCCAGGCTGCTGTAGTTAGTCGCAGATGTTAGTGTAGTAAGGTGCTGAATTCAAATGAATCCACAAAAGCATACCCACCCAGTGCACTGCAAGCTACAAAACAGTCCCTAGGCCTTGTAAGAATTTATGGTCTTTTCTCTGGAAGTCCCAAAGCCACAGAAACTTCAGTGTACCATAAGAAAGAGGCAGGAGGAAACAACGTCCTGCCAGTTCCTCAGGCTTTGGCTCTGAAGGAACTGTTGGGTGGAAATGCCCAGCTCCTGGGGAGCGAGCCATTCCCCGTGCTGGGAGGAACCACAGTGCTGCAGCATATAGGGAAATACCTGCCTTGTTGCTCCTGACGGTTGGATTAGCACCGAGTGTGTGAGGAGGATGTGCCTGTCAAGTGCCCCATGCAATATCCTCTGTCTTCCTCTGACCCATCTCTGATGCTTCATGATCTCATTTGAATCCCAGTCTTGTTTGATAGAATCACAGAATGGTTCGGGTTGGAAGGGACCTTGAAAGATCATCCAGTCCAACCCCCGTGCCATGGGGAGGGACATCTGCCACTAAATCCGGTTGCTCAAAGCCCCGTCCAACCTGACCCCGAACACTTCCAATGACAGGGCATCCACAACTTCTCTGGGCAACCTGGTCCAGTGCCTCACCACCCTCATCATAAAATATTTCTTCCTTATGTCCCACCTGAACCTGCTCTCTGTCAGTTAAAAACCGTTGCCCCTTGTCCTGTCACTACAGGCTTTGGTAAAAAAATGTTACTTTTAAGCCCCCTTTAAGTACTGGAAGGCCACAATGAGGTCTCCCTGGAGCCTTCTCTTCTCCAGGCTGAACGACCCCAACTCTCTCAGCCTCTCTCCACAGCAGAGCTGTGCCAGCCCTTGGACCATTTCCGTGGCCTCCTCTGGACACGCTCCGACAGGTCCGTGTCTGTCTTGTGCTGGGGACCCCAGAGCTGGACGCAGTGCTCCAGGGGGTCTCACCAGAGCGGAGCAGAGGGGCAGCATCCCATCCCTCAACCTGCTGGCCACGCTTCTTTTTATGCAGCCCAGGATACGGTTGGCTTTCTGGGCTGCGAGCACACATTGGTGGCTGATGTCCAGCTTTTCATCCACCAGTACCCACAAGTCATTCTCTACAGGGCTGCTCTCAATCCCTTCATCCCCCAGTCTGCGCTGATACTGGGGATATGCAGGACCTTGTACTTGGCCTCGTTGAAGTTCATGAGGTTCACGTGGGCCCGCTCCTCCAGCCTGTCCAGGTCCCTCTTGATGATACATATGGCCCAAACTCAGAAATTGCCTCAGAGAAGAAGCTCAAAGCCTCAAAGTATTTGATCTTGTGAAGTATCCCATCCCCTTCTTATTGCCTGCAGGAACATCGTGCTGGCATCACACCTGAAGCCCCTAGAGAAAAAGGACAAGATGGGTAAGAGGAGGAACGTGCTGTGGAATCCCTGTGCAGCCCACACCAAGGCCCTGCAAGCCAGCGACATGGAAATACCCCAGGTGAGGAAGACGCTTTCTGGGACTTTGTCCACATCTAAAAATTAGTGCAGAATAATTTGGGTATTATTTTAAAATGCGAGAGTTATTCAGAAATATCTCTACATGTGGCCAAGCCCTCAAAGTCCCCAGGAACATTGGTGTTTAGGTAACCACAGTGTTCAGTCTTGGCCCCTGCTTTGTGTCTGATAAAACCTTGCACCAGCTGCTTCAAGAAGAGCCTGCTTCAACCCTGTGGGAATCTAAGACCAGCTGCACAGCGTCGGACCAGAGCTCAGAATACCCTGCCTCTGATGGTAGCCAGTAACAGATTCTTGGGGAAGAGTGCCCTCCTTTGACCGCCCTCTTCCAGCTGGCTGCAGTTTAGAGACCAAGAGCCAGGGTTGGGCATCTGGATCATCACGTTTAATAGCCACAGACCGCAGATCTTCTGTGAACGTAGCCAGTTCTTTTTCACCCCACGGTTTAATTATGCATGATATGGAAAAGTGCTATTTTGTTTTAAACCTGCTGCCTGATGAATTCACTGGATGGTCCTTAGTTCTTCAGTTGTGGGAGACAGTGACTAAACATTTTCTGTCCACGTCATTTGTGATTTGAGTGGCATCTGTGCTGCCCCCTCCGGTGGACTCTGCCCACGCTGGAGAGTCCTGGTCACTGGACATGTAGCCAGGGATGTTTCCCTTAGATGTTTCTCATGGATTTTTTGACAATGAATTTCATTTGCTTGTTTATTATGAGATCCTTTTGCAACTCTTCTAGGCAGCTTTGTATTTGCTTGGACTGAGCAATGATCTCCCCAGAGCAAATTCTGTTCCTAATCCCATTAGCGCTTGGGCTCTGATCTCCAGGGCTTCTCCATTTTGTGTTTAGACACAGCCTGATGTTGCTGTGCCTTGTTCTTGCTAGCCGTATAAAAGCCTCAAGATTTTAATCCTCCTTCAGTATGTGCATCAGTTAAGTCAGCAGTGATGAGTTCAGCAGTTCAATTACGTATTGTATAAAACAGTATTTCCTTTTATCTGAAGATGCCACATTGAGCTTGGCTCTCTCTTTTAGTGCAAGCTCTCTGCCACAGACTGTACGAATGCAGTATGTGGCAAGACAGCGTGTTAGGGCCATCTGCATATTTTCTGGGTTTTACGTCTCATATCTTTTCTCTGCTCACCCCTTTGATTTGCCTCACGGTGCTCGAGATGGAGCAGAGGTTTTCACTGAGCTACCCCGGTCTCTGGGAGATCTCTTCCCGTGCAGTGATGGTGGATCCAGACTGGGCAGCATGTCTCGTTCTGGTTAGGATTGGGGTTACTCCACTACTGGTCGGTGTTCATCCATGCTGGGCTTCCTGTGTCATCCATTCTTCCATTATTTTCCCCTGAAGTTGTCTGGTTTCTATGGGGCTTGAGGAACCTGATACTTCTTTGTCTTCTCTATGTTTTGCCACCTCACAAGCTTTATGCAGCCCTTTGTGCTATCAAAGCCTGTATTAAAAACATCAGCCATCCAGAGGTGGATCAGGGCAGGGGGGGAATAAAATTCTTCAAGTGTGAACAAAACAAAAGGAACTGGTAACTATTTTTTCCTTCAGGAACTGTATCAACTGCCTGGAACCTCTGCCGAATTTTACAGAGATTGGCGCAGATGCTTAAAGAGTGGAAAAGAAAAATACCAGCTTTTGCTTGAACTCGGAGGGAAGGCCTTGGGCAGAATCTTTCAGGCTGACTTGGGCTTTGGCCTCCTGGGTGAATTCCTTGCGGTGCTGGCAGAGAATGTCTGTCATGAAGACAGAGGTGCCGTCCTTCAGATCTTACAGAGCCTTTCGCGCACCAAGCGCTTCGGGTTAAACGTGGATCTTCTGAGCGAGTCAGAGAAGGAGAGCAGCAGGGATTTGTTTAGGAAGCTGCGGAGCATGAGCAGGAATTATTGGACTGCTGGCCATCCCAGCGGCCCAGCCGGATGCGAAGCAGAGAGGGAAGCCCATGTCATGGACACCAGCCTGCAAAAGGAAGCCGAGGAAGAAAGGATAGTGATGGAGCTGCTGAAACGTTACCAGGTCGAGTGAAGGAGCAGAAGCACCAGGGACATGCAGAAACAGAGTGCAGAAGAGGCTCAAAGCTTGACTTTGGCATCACTGTGCAAGACAGCTAAATCGGATACTTCTGGAGCATTGCTGTACATTTCTCTGTACCTGGGAGCCACCCAGAGCAATAGTTCTGCACAAATAAAGGTTAGTTACCGAGAGGACTGTGTTGTGATCTCTGGGGCAGGGTGTCTTCACAGAATGCCTCTGTGAAAATCTCTTAGATGAGGAGAATAAAGAAAAACTAGGCTGGTATTTTTGAAGGAGAAACCAAAACCCAAATAGTCCCTTTCCTTTTTCATCTCTGTCCATTGTCACTCAGGGGATTTGAGAAATGTAATCAATGACACTTTGTGTTTAACCATGCAGCCACTGAAGTTAGAATGCGCTGATGGAGGTGGAAATGGTGAGCAAGGTGGTATATCGGGGACTGTCCAACCAGCTGTTTTATTGTTATTCTACCCCAACCAGCAGGGCATGGGGTAAACCTCAGAGATCCTGTCACTTCATGGTCCTGTGATCTCAGACACGATCTGATTTGCTGAAATTCCGCATAAATTGAAATTTAGAAGGAACTGACAGGCATCAGTCCAACAAAGAGACTCTCCAGGACTGCCTAGTACTGTGTCTAAATTGGGTTGCACTTCTGTTTTGGCTGCTGACCAGAGAGGCCTTCATATGGCACAGCTCAGCACCTACCCACCAAGCTCTCTTGCAGTTCTGGTCTGGGAGAATCCTCGAGCTTCTCCCAAGTGTGCTGAGGAGCCCAATGTATGTTACAGTGCTCAGACTCCTTTAAATTCAGTTCAAAAACAACTCTCAGGTCTGTTTTGTTGCAAAACCCAGCTAGAGGAGCAAACCATCCCTCTCCCACCTTCTCTGTAGAAACCACTGAGGTCTGGCACTTGAATGTTGGGCTTTGTGGCATCTATCTTGGGGACATCTGTGTCCCTGCAATCTGTTGTGGGTGCCATTCCTCTCGCCTTTGCATAACACTTGCAAACCTGAGGACTAGCAGAAAGCTGAGTGCTGAAGTCTTAAACAAAACAACAAAGATCCTGGAATTTCCCAAGGTCAGGATGGAGGATGTTGATGCAGGAGCAGCCCTGGCACGGCAGTTACAGCCCTGGTGGGAACAGGCACAGTGCTTTCAGCAGTCCAGAGGCTCAGGGCTTGCACTCACATCCTGGGGGATGGGAGCAGCCTTCTGCATCCCTATCACTTGGGGAAAGGCAAAATCTCCATGGTTTGGTGAGAAGACTCAGGAGAAATGAAGTACAGGAGAGGTTGTGTGAACATTTACAGGAGGACAGCTGTTAGACCAGCCAGGAGGACAGGCTGTTAGACCAGCTGGGATAAGTTTCCCAATCCATCAGTTCATGGTCTGATCTGAGCATCTGCTCAAGAAGTGCCAAAAGCTGAGCTGAAGGTCTGGCCAGAGTCAGTGGGGAGCAAATAGCTAACCTTCACCATAGAAGAGATGCATTTAAGGCCTCCAGGGCTGGTTCCAGCATCAGCCCAGGCAAGGATGATGTGAATGAAAAGCCTTGCTCAATCACTCAGAGAGGAGGAGTCTCAAACATTACCTGTGCGGAGGGGCTTCAGCACACAAATCCTTGGAAAGCCAACAGGGAGGATGTAGAAGTCTAAATACCATGTTTGACACCTCTTGTTCTGGACTACAGAGGTCAGCTGCCGTTGGAGGAGGGTCTTCTCTGGGTTCGTTGCTCTCAGAGGGATCAGAGCAATCCTTAACATTTACTGCATGTGAGTCTTTCAAGAAGACGTCGGCAGTTCCCTTGTTCCCATCACACTTCCCATCGCTGCATCTTCCCTCTGCAGCTGTGCTGCACAAACGACCTGCCTGCTCGTTGTCCAGGGCACGGACAATGCTCTGGAGTGGCTGGGAGAGAGGAGAGGTTCTAGAGTCCGTGTCCCAGGGGACAGCCTGCCCCGGGGCAGGACGGAGTGCTTGCCAGCAGATATTCAGCTGAGATGGGATATTTCAGCCACTGTTTGATCCCTGCTGTCAGCCACGTGCACTGCAGGCGGGGGGGTCATTTGCAAACCCCATCTTTGGTGAGCGAGCTGGTGTGTGCACCATCCCTGTCCCATGCTAGCACTGCTAACCCCACGTGCGGGTTCCTGCCATCCCCACTGAGGACGCGGTAGCTGGGTTGGTTCTGCTGACTGCAGAGACCACCCGGCGGGATGGTGACAAGGCTGCCAGGAACCACTGTTCTCCTCTGCCTGGTAGATATTCTCCATGCTTTTGCAATTGAAGAGAAAGGAGATGTGTTCAAGAGGATGGCTTGTCCCGCTTTCCTGATGTTCGACAACGCTGCTTACTTGGCTGACATGACCTTTGAGCTCCCCTGCAACTGCAAGCCCGAAGAGGTCTCTTCTGTCGTCTGGTACTTCCAGAAGAACATGGGCAGCCACAAAACCACGGTTCTGACGGACTTTGCCGGCACCGTGGTTGTCGACTCGGGCCATATCCACACGGGCAGCGACATGCTGAAGCGTTTCAGTATCCGGATGTTCAGTCTCATCGTCTTCCGAGCCCAGGTGATGGACTCGGGACACTACCTGTGCGGCACTAAGAAGGGGGACTTCTTTTACGGGTACGACGTGGACGTGCAGCCCACCAAGCACATCACGGTGGCTTTTGTGGACAGAGGCCAGCATGTCCAGGATGACTACACGGAGAAGCTCTTCAGCCTCTTCACCACCTTCTGGGACTGGACCAGATGCGACCGCTGTGGGGTGAGAGGCGAGCAGCGGCGGATCGGGCTCTGCTACGTGCAGAGTGCCCAGCTGCACCCTCGCTATCGTGCTGCCGTGCCCAATGTCACATCCTGTGGCTCAAGGGCTGTCCCCGTGCATTTCCAGCGCCCTGGCCGCCTCCGGAGACCTGAGGTGGCTATCCGAAGCTGCCTGACCCCTTGCCTGAAGGAGGAGGTCCCTGAGGAAGGCGTGCAGGCCATCTCCAATGTCATTTCCAAGCTGGGCGAGAAGCCCTGGCTGCCCCGCGTCCCCACGCAGTTTCACAAGCAGCCCATTGGAAGCGGCCTGATCATCGCATGCCCAGGAGCCCGGCCTGAGCATGCCGTGGCCTGGGACAAGGACTCCATCCGGCTCTACCGCTCCCGCTACCTTGTAGGTGTCAACAAGAGCATGCGGGTCTTCATCGACCACGGAAACCACCTGCACATCCAGCGGGTCCAGGTCAGCGATGGAGGCACCTACTTCTGCTGGCGGGAGGGCAAGATGGTGGCCGGCTTCCGTCTCAGTGTGATGTACCAGCACCGGCGCAGGCGGACGCTCAATGATCCCGAGACAATCTACGCCATCAAGGCCATCGGCCTGAGCTACGTCCTCATCAGCATTGTCTTTATCGTCATCCACGTGTGCCGCTGCTGCTGGCGGGTGTTCAGGCACCCTGCCAGGACATAGCATCTCCACCACAGCCCCGATGGGTCACTCTTACACCTTGGGTCACTCTTGTTAGAAATTTCTAATATTCTGACCATTAGAAATCAATGTGACCAAATTCTGCCAGCACCTGCTCATTCTCCCTTTTGGGTCGAGATCGTGATGGTGAGGACTGTTCTGGGAAACTCCCCAAGTTGCAGGTTGGTATGGCTTGGTAGGGACAGGCAGGCATTTCACACCACCACGACTTGTTCCTGGCTCTGCTGCTGGCTTGTGGTGGGGTTTTAAGCTCAGTATAGTCCTTTTCAAAAGAATACTGGGAGTTGTTGCAAGATTTTCTGGCCAAGCTCTATAGACTTCTTGAACTGCATCAGTGATTTATTAGAGCTGTTTTTCTAAAAGGCTGCTAAAAAGATCCACCAAACTATTTTAATCCAATTAATTCTTGCTTTTCTTACCCTTTTTTTTTTAACTGTTTTCCATTGCTGAGAACTTTGAGTGCCAACATTTCACAATGTTCAATGTTCCTTTGAGCTCCTTAGCTGGAGCAAACCCATTTTTTTAAATCTTTCATTTTTGAAGGGGAAAAAGACATTTCCAAATTAATCTGGTGGAGTTCTTCAGAAATTTCTGTGGGTTTAGGGTTTTTTTTAAACTTGCCCATCTCAGCACAGACTTGTGAGTTCATATTTATGCCTGACAAAAGATATCCTCCAAAGAGGGTGGCATCTCTGCAGGGTTTAGGTGGCCACTCGCTCGCTCCTCAGCGTAGAGCAGGACTTCCCCATGGAGCTCATCTCTGTTCCTTTTTTCAAGGACGTGGCTGAGGAATTTCAGCCTTCCCAAGAGAAATACCACTGTCCTGGAGGCCGGGCAGCCTTGAGGGTCCCGGCGATGCTCAGGCACTTGAACCACATAGGTGATGTGCAGGATCTCAAATCCACCATCAGTCTTGACAGCTCCAGCCAATCCCAGGAGCTTCCCAGGAGCCACGGCCTGGGTTCGTGCGGGTTTGGGGCTGAAGACCCCCAAGCAGATCCCTTCTTCCCCTCCCTCCGTCCCAGGAAGGGGATGTCTCCCACCCTGCTGCCTGGCTGTCAGCTCCAGGGGGGTTATGCCTGCAGCCGCCTCCCCTGTGTTGCAATTCCTTACGGGTGTTGACCCATGAAGTGTTAGCCATGCCTTGCGGTACAGCGCTGAGCTTGCATCCCCCAGGGAGTTTGAGCCTGGTTTGGGCTCCTGAAGGGCCTTGCCGCCCCAGCTAATCCCAAATAACCCACAGCATTGGCTGGGGAGAGGCGGATTGCAGGCACGACTGTGGAAGCACAGAGCTTGCATTAGCTTTATTTCTCATCTCAAGCTCCCGCGGGTGTTAGTGCATTAATTCAGGAGCGACGTGGGCTGCAAAGCTCCAGCCGGAGGCTGCTCACAGGGGACTGAGCCCCCGGGGCCACCGCCATCCCACCCCAGATGCTAAACCTGGGCAGCACCTGGGTCTCCTCTTATAACATCTCCTGCCCCAGGAATGGCCTTTCTGGAGCCGGTAGCTGCAAAGCACGCTCAGCACCTGAGCCAGGGGACGAGGGGGACAGAGGGGATGAAGGGGGATGGCATCCAAGTGGCATGTCGTGTGCTCATCCCAAAGGGCTTACGGGGTACGAGAAGCGCTGCTGGGTTGTTGCTCCGACGTTAGGTGGCATCAGGGCAGGTTTCGCTCATGGTCAGTAGCTAAATCAAAGGTGGGGACAGGGGCTGCGGGCAAGCACCAGGCTGGGCGATGGCCCTGGGTGGGCTGTGGCATTTGCTGGTCCGGGAGGAGCAAGGGAGGACAGATGGGGGGACAGGGCCATGTGGGGCCCAGGGGCAAGGGATTTCTTCTAACCCCATCTTGAATGCCCATGTCGGGGGCGGGCTTGGGCTCCATGTGTGACAGGGATTGTGACGGGGCAGCCCCAGTTCCCTGGGACTCCTGGCTCCTAGTTTGAACCCGGGTGGAACAGGCAGGACAAGGATGGCTCCGTCTGTCCTCCCCCATTACTCCTGGGTTGCGGGAGGCACCTCCTGCTGTGAAAGCACCCACAGGTGCCCTGACACCCTCCTCCTCCTCCTCTGCACTCCCCTTCTCTCCATTTTCACCTGCGTGGGACCCCCCAGGTGAGCGGCCAGGCACACGGCGGTGGGTGACCCTTCGCCATGAGCCCCTTGGGACTGTTTTTCCCCACCACAGCGACAGGGACACCTTGGTGGCGGACACCCAGTGGCGGTCAGGACAGCCCCACAGCAGTGTGCCAGGAGAAGCCCATGAGCCTACGCAGCCTGCTGTGCCCACCACCACTGCTCCAGCCCCACAAACCACCCTGGACACCCCAGCATCCCCAGGAACCGCTCGTTATCCCCATTTCATCACCCTTTTACACCATCCCGACAACACCCTGCCTCTCCATCCTCCCCTTCCTCCTGCCCGTGCCTCTTGGCTAAGCCCACCCGATGCTCAGTGACAGGGAAATGTCCCTCGCCAGCTGGTACCTTGTCCCCTGCAGCCCCCCCAAAGATGCTCAGGGCCTGGGTGCACTGGGGAGATTCGGGGTGGCCTCCCAGACCAGAGAGAGGGCAGCAAGGTGGGATGCAGGGAGAGATGCTCTTGGCACTGTTGTCTTGTCCGACCGGTGCATGGAGACTGAAACAGGACAGCCTC
This sequence comes from Fregata magnificens, assembly GCA_013389945.1. Taxonomy (NCBI): domain Eukaryota; kingdom Metazoa; phylum Chordata; class Aves; order Suliformes; family Fregatidae; genus Fregata; species Fregata magnificens. The sequence continues at coordinate 488,195 of WAAD01019203.1, read as the reverse complement.
TCTCCCTGGGCACTGGCCAGCTGGAGACCCAGCACGAGCGCAGGCATGGCCCCAAAACCGCCGGTCCCTCTGTGCCGTGGGAATGCGGCAGCATCCTGGTGGGGGAACTCGGCTCTGCCCGGTACCACTCACCCGCCCAGGTATTGCCCGTCAGATGGGTGCTTTGCCAGCAGCCAGCCCCAACAGGGTGTCAGTGGTCCCTGGAGCACGGGGCGATGTGAGAGAGGCGAGGGGTGGGTGGGAGGGAGATGCCCCCCACTGAAGCACCGCCGGCTCCTCCCATGACCCGTGCCTGGCCACAGGGCTCCCTCGCAGCATCGGACGGGACCTACGGAGCTACGGCTACAAGCATGCGGCTGCTGCAGCTCGCCCGCCCTACGCCACCTCCTTGTGCTCCTGCTTGGACTCCTTGATCACCTGGAGGCAGAGGGAGAGGGGCCATCATCCTGGGCTCAGGCTCTCCTCCCCAGCTGAGCCTGCCTGGGTTCTGAGTGAGCTTGGGGACAGGGACGACGATGGGGACAGGGACAGGGATGGTTTTCTCTGTGAGCTGCCAGGCTCAGCTCCACCATGGTCCAGAGCCAGCTCATGCCATGCTCTCAGGGCACTGGGATCACTGGCTCCCTGCCCGGCCTGCTCCTGGGCCTGAGGGATGGTGGCCCCAGGTGCACGACAAGTGCCCCCATTGGGGACACCCCCTGGGGAGGCGGGGGTGGAGGGGAGGCAGCATGGGTGACACAGATGAGGACTTCCCACCTCTCCATCTCTGGTCTCGACAGTTTTGACCACGATGCTCCTCTTCAGATGGGCTTCTGACACGGATTTAGTGTCCAGGCTCGTCTCTAGGGGACATGGGCGGGACATGGTGGTGACCCAGTGCCCGGGGTATGGCTCCTCCAGCCACACTCAAGTGGAGGGGCCCAAAGGGAACAGGTTGGGCTGGAAAACCCTGAACCATGGCAGACAGTGGCCCTGGGGACATGACCAGCCTCAGGGACACTGTTGGGCTCAGGGGCATGGCTGGCCTTGGGGATGTGGCTGGGGACATTGTTGGCCTTGGGGAGACAGTTGGCACTAGGGATGCAGCTGGCTTTGGGAAGTGATTAGCCTTGGGGACACAGTCGGCACTGTGGACATGATTGGCCTTGGGGCTGTGGTTGGCCCTGGGGACATGGGTGGCTTTGGGATGTGATTGGGCTTGGTCACAGGGTTGTCCTTGGGGACACAGTTGGCCTTGGGGATGTCATTGGCCCTGGGGATGTGGTTGGCACTGGGAACATGTTGATGTGGTCAGTCAGTCTTAGGGACATCATTGGCCTTGGGGACATCACTGGCCTTGGGGACATGCTCGGCTTTGGGGGTGTGGCCACGGCACACTCCTCCCCCCATCTTGGGAGAGCCGAGGAGTCCTGGTTCCTTGAGATTTGGAGGAAAACCTCCTGGTCCCTCTGGAGGGGGCAGGGACGGCCAAGATGGCGCCTCCTCCCACTGAGCCCCCAGAAGCCACGCCTGCTTGTGCCACCATTCCAGCCCCCCCACCCCACACATGGTGATATCCTCACCTCGGATCTGCAGGTTGGAGAAGCTCTGCACGGGGATGGTGATCCTGCAGGAGCGATGGGGAGTGTTGGGAAGAGCATTGGGGTCCTGCCATCCCCCCGCACATCATCTCAGCCCTGCCCAGGGCTGGGTCAGGAGGGCTGGAGGGTGGTCCCCAAGCAGGTCAGGCATCCCAGAGGGACCACGAGGACTGGGGGATGGTTTGGGACATGGCCAGGGAGGGGGAGAGGGGCAGAACGGAGCCCCCGCTCTGCCATCACCTGCTCTCCTCGCCCTCCAGCAGCTTGCGGTACGTGGCAATCTCAATGTCGAGGGCCAGTTTGACGTTGAGCAGATCCTGGTACTCCTGCAGGTGCCGGGCCATCTCCTCCTTGAGGCTGCGGATGTCCTCCTCCAGCCGCACCACCGTGTCCTGGTAGCCGGCTGTCTCCAGGGCGTAGCGTTCCTCCAGCTCCCGCAGCTGCCTCTCCAGGGACTCGTTCTGGGGGGCCACAAGGGGAGGTGACGCTGTCCATGGCCACCTTCTCCCAGGAGCTAGGGGCTCTCCACGGTGCCCATCCATCTCCCATCCTTGGGGACCAGCCATTCCCCCAGCATTGGGTGGTGGTTCCCACCGTTGTGCCAGGGAACCCCATGGTGGTGGCAGCTCCCCGAGACCATGTCCCCTGCCTTGCACCTCACGGCCATCACCTACCGAACCCCGCAGAGCCTCCAGGTCACAGGTGAGGGCCTGGAGTTGGCGCCGGTACTCGTTGGCCTCCTGCTTGGCTGCGCGCAGAGCCTCTGCATGCCGGGCAGCTGCATCCGTCAGGTCTGCAAACTGGTGGGGGGGACACGTGCCATGGGATGGGACCAGGTGGCAGGGATGTGTCTCAGTGGCATGTGGCACGGGGACGCGACCCAGCTCTGCTCCATGGGAGGGATGTGGCCCCAGTAGCACATGGCATGGAGGAGCGCTCCTGCTACTGCAGGGTGGTGGGACAGTGCACGTGGGACGTATCCCCAATGCTACATGTCCCTGCTCCCACGGCAGGAGGGGAATGGTGCACATGGGACGTGCACTTGATGTGGCACTGGGGACACGTCCCTGTTCCCACAGCAGGAAGGGACACATGGGACATCCCCAAAGTCACGTCCTGGGGCCACAACCCAGCTCCCGTAGGTGGGCTGTGGCCCCAGCAGCATGTGTCGTGGGGACACATCCAGCTCCCACAGGAGGAAGGGACACCGCACACAGGATGTGCCCCCAACGGCACATGGTGCTAGGGACATGTCCCAGCTCTTGTGGGTGGAAGGGACAGTGCATGTGGGGCATGTGGCCGATTGCACATGTCGTGGAGGCATGTCCCTGCTCTCTTGGGGAGGTGGGACAGCGACCATGGGACACACCCCTGATGGCAGGTGTTGCTGGGGACATGTCCTTGCTTTGTGAGTGGGAGGGATGGTGCTGTGGGATGTCACAAGGGACACGTCCCTGCTCCTGTGGGATGGTGCGCGTGGGCCATGTTACCGTGAACACAACTCCTTAGGGACCGTGCCTACGTGACTCACCACTGGGGACACATCCCTCCTCCCCACAGGGATCAAACCAGGACACGGGACACGAGCAGGGACAGCGGGGATGCCAAACCCCATGCACCACCACCAAGCAGAGCAACCCAACCCCAGGAGGGGTTAACCCCAGCCCCAAGAAGGTGACATCCTGGGAGGGTACGGCCAGACCACCCAACTGTTGGGTCGCTGGCTCCCACCGCACCTTGGACTTGTACCACTCCTCAGTCTCCTGGACGTTGCTGGCGGCCATGGCCTCGTACTGGCTGCGGATGTCGCGCAGGGCGGCTGTCAGGTCCGGCTTGCTCGCGTCCACCTCGACGTGCACCCGCTGCCGGGCCAGCTGCTCCTGCAGCTCCCGCAGCTCCTGGGGGGACAGCGGGAGTCAGCCCGGCCCCCCTGAGCCCCGGGACCCCCCCCTGAGTGGGGTTACCTCCTCGTGGACCTTGCGGAGGAAGGCGATCTCGTCCTGCAGGGTCCCCACCCGCCGCTCCAGGTCCAGACGAGCCAAGGCAGCAGTGTCCACGTCCTGCCACCACAGGGGACAGGAGGGACCATCCCCAGCACTGGCCACCTGGGTCTGCTCCCTCCTGAGCTGCCTGGCCCTGCCTGCCCCTGACCATCCCCACCTCTTTCCGCCCTGTTCTGCCCATCATAACACATCCCAGTCCCTCACTGCCTGCTCCTGTCCATCCCTGCCCTGTCCTTGCCTATCTTTGCCCCATCCCTGTCCCATCTGTCCATGCCTATCCCTGCCCATCCCTGCCCATCCCTGTCTCACCCCTGTCCCATCCCTGCCCCATTCCTGCCCATCCCTCCCCATCCCTACTCCATCCCTGCCCATCCCTGAGGGAGGCTGAGCTGGGGGCTGAGCCTCTGGGGTGCAGGATGGGGGATGCAGGATCCGGCCCCTGCCCTCACCTGCCTGTAGGCAGCCAGGTTGCTCTCAGCCTCCATCCGCAGGGTCACCTCGTCCTGCAGCCTGCGCCGGAGCAGAGAGGCACTGTTACTCATTTGGCATCATTACCCGTTCAGCATCATTACTCATTAGGCACCATTACTCATTAGGCACTGTTACTCGTTACTCCCCACGGCCCCACGGATGGACCCCCCGGGTCGACACCGCCCCACACCACAAGCAGCCGCACCCCGTGTCAGTGCATATGCCCATCCCACCCACCCCCCTGCCACTGTCCCACACAGTTCCCAGAGGTCACCCTGGTCCCTGTTGCCACCCATGTCCCTGTCACCACCCTGGTGCCCAACAGTGCCTGGTCCCCAGGGATACCCTGGTCCTGGTGGCCACCCTTGTCTCTGTCTCAGTGGCCACCCTGATCCCTGGGGAAACCCCAGTCCCCATCCTGGTCCCAGGAGTCCCCCTGGTCCTTGCCACCACCATGGTTCCCATCACCATCCTGGTCCCCAGGGCAACCCTGATCACCACCCTTGTGGCCATCCTGGTCCCTGCTGCCACTCTGGTCCCAGTGACCACCCTGGTCCTGGTAGTCACCCTGACATCCATCCCAGTGGTCACTCTCAATCCTGCTCCTGGTGGCCACCTTGGTCCCTGGGGCCATCCTGCTCCTGGTGGACACCCTGGCCCCCAACACCACCCTGGTCCTCATCATTACCCTGCTCCTGGTGGCCACCTTGGTCCCCAGGACTACCCCAAGCATGGCAGCGCCTTACTTCTGCTGGAGGCTGCCGAGGTCCTCGGCGAGGTTGTCCCTCTCGATCTCCAGACGGGCCTTGGCGGTGGCCAGCTGCTCCGCATGGCGCCGCAGGTCACGCAGCTCCTCCTGGTAGACGTCGGCCAAACGCGAGGGCTCCTGGTCCCGCGCCTGGTTCAGCTCCACCACCAGCACCTTGTTCTGCTGCTCCAGGAGCCGGACCTTCTCGATGTAGCTGGCGAAGCGGTCATTGAGTTCCATCATCTCCACCTTCTCGTTGGTGCGCGTTTCCCTGAACTCTGAGTTGAGTGCCGCGGCCAGCGAGAAGTCCATCTTGCCCAACCCCAGGCGGGCACCCATGCGGGGACCCGGCTGGGTGCTGCGGGGGGCCCGGAGCCGGGCTGGGGGGCTGGCAGGGAACACCCGGTACACCGGGGTGGCTGGGCCGAAGCGGCGGCCGTAGGAAGACAGCCGCTGGCTCTCCATGCCGAAGGGGTGGGTGTGATGTGCCCGGCCCAGGGGGTTTTATGGAGCTCGGGGGCCCCTGGCCCTGCTGGCCGCCCC
>WAAD01019203.1:467390-482832 GCA_013389945.1 Fregata magnificens | reverse complement strand
TGCTGGCCGCCCCGACGCTGGCCACTGGCCAAGGAGCCAGAGGGCCAGCACAAAAGCCGGACTTTGTGGTGCCTGGCAGGGGCGGATGCACCCTGGCACCCAGCCCGGGCGCCGTGGCATGGCCCCCTGCCCACCGCCTGCCCCCCCGGCAGGCACTGCCAGGGCCCAGGGGGGGCCTGGGGCACACGCCAGGGTGGGAGGCAGAGTGGTGGCCACGGGCACCCATGGGGCAGCTAGTGGGTGGGTGCTGGATACAAGGCTGGGTGCAATGCCGTGGGGCACCACAGGCACTGGGTGCAACATTGCAGGGCACCGTGGGTGCTGGATGTACTGCCATGGGTCACCGTGGGTGCTGGGTGCAACGCCACAGGGCAACACCAGTGTTGGGTGCAATGCCATGGAGCACCATGGGTGCTGGCTGCGAGGCCGGGTGCAGTGTCATAGGCTGCCCTCTGCAAGGGCCTGGGCTGTATCTGCACCCCAGGGATCCATCCCCATGACACCCCTGGCCCCAGCGGCATCTTGAGGTGCTCAGGGCAGAGAGACACACTGAGCAGGCTCAGGTGTGTGTGTGCACGGCCACCCCCCTGTGCACACACACCTGCATACGTGTGCACACCCCCTGCCATGCACACCCCCCCGTGCATGCACCCCCATACACACTGCTGGTATGGATCTGTGCGTGCGCCCCCCCCCCCACACACACACACACTGTCCTGTGCACACATCCATAAGGAGGCATCCACACACATGCATGTGCACATCTACACACATGCACGTACACATCCACTCGTATGCGTATGCACATCCACATGCACACACATGCACATGCATGCACATGTGCACCCACAGAGATGCACATGCATGTCTACCCATGTCCACGCACACATGCACATGCACGTCCGTCCCTCCATGCTCATGTGCACACACACGCCACATGCAACGCACACACGCGTGCCTACCCTTGCATATATGTGTGTACACACACAGAGTGCACAGATCCGCACATATATGCTGCTGTCCCTGCACACGTGTGCACACGCACAGAGCTGCACACGCCCATCTACCCTTCCACGTATACACAACATGCACATGCACGGCCATCCTGCTATGCACACGTGTGCACATCCACATGTGCGCGCGCGCACACACACGTGCACACACACCCACGCTCCCCGTGTCACATCCCCCCCGGACAAGCCCTGGTGCAACCAGCCACCGAAGCCCTGTCTCCCCAGCGGCCCAAGGCACTTTGCAGGCAGTCTGGCAGCGCGGGCAGGCTGCTAATTAAGGCAGGCTGCTAATTAAGTGGCTGAAGCCTCCAAAGTCCTTTCCACCCCAGTGGGTCTGTAAAAGTGCTGGCCGGTCACTGCTGGAGCCTGGCCGGGGCTCAGGATGCCGGGTCCCCTTCCCAGCTCTGGGGGAGCCTGATCCTGCCACGGCCACGCTGCGTGTGCGTGACCATGTCAGCAGTCACACGCGCACTGAGTTTGGGGGGTCTTTTGTCCCCCGTTGGCCCATGGAGGGAGGGTACTGAGGGCCAGGACCCTCCCCGGGCAAGGACTGGGTGCCAGGGGCTTTCCCGGGTGGCTGAAAGGAGCTTTGTGCGGGGCCGGAGCCAGCGCTGGCCGGCACAGCCGTGGGGTGCCTTTGTGCTGGGCACCACGCTGCCGGGAAAGGCGTGGGGACAGATCCAGGCACAGCGGTGGTCATGGGCACAAGGCCACCAGCAGCACTGTCCCCTCCGAGCCACGGCATCATGGCCACAAATGGGGGCACGGTCAGGCCTTGGGGACAGCCCGGGCAGGTGATGGGGTGCTCTGGGGACATGGTGACAAAAGGGACACGTGGTGACATTGGGGTGGGTGCCCCGAGAGGCGGCTGGGACGAAGCCGGGGGACAGGGGGTCCCTGGGGTGCTGGTGGGGATGCTGTGGGGACAGGGATGGGGACAGGTCTCGCTGGCTGGCAGCTAGATGGCAGCCGATGGCCGGGAAAGGCTCTCTGTCCGCTCAGGGACAGGGACAAGCGGCCAGGCCCTGCTGGACCACGGCCACCTTCGCTGGGCCACCAACAGCAGCCGGTCAGGGAGGGCTCTGGCAACAGCCCTGTCCCTGTGGGTGCAATCTGTGGGGACCCAGAGCCACTGGTGGGGACATACAGGTGGGACTGGTGGCACTGGGGCAGCGCTCAGGGACAACCTCTTGCTGCTACATCCCCCTTTAGTCACCAGAAGCTCGTTGTCCCCAGCCAGTCCTCCATCCCCAAGCTGGGTGTTCCCATGTCCCGCCAGCTGTCCCCAACTAGTGTCACCATGGGCAGACAAGGTTTTTTTCCCCACAGAAACACCTGGTTTGGGGCACCTGCGTACCCCATACGTGTCGCTTGGTGTCCCCAGCCTGCCAGAACAGTGACAGCCCCTGGGGACACGTGCTGTGTGACAGTCCATGGTGACAGGGGACTTCCATCCCTACAGACTTTCTGAAGTGGCGCGGGGGCTTCGGGGTCCTGCACGAGCCCCCGCACCGCTCCCCAGCGATTTATTTTCTCCCAGCTCCTACGCAGCCGGGATCAAAGCATGAAAAGCTGTCACTCCCAGCAGCTGCGGGGAGGCAGAGCTGGGCTCTCCCCCCTCCTCCTCCCCGGCCCCCTCTTAATGAGACAAATGAACTGGGAGCAGGCTGGAAGTTTTAATTAGAAGCTTCCAGCCTTTGAGAAGACAAAGGCAAGATCTGCCGCTGCCAGGCAGGAAAGTAGAGCAGGAAGAACTGGTGACCCTGGTCCCCATGGGACAGCAGCACGCCTGGAGCTGGGTCCATCGTCCCTGTCCTGCTCCTGCCACGTTTGGTCACCTCTGATGGTGGCTACAAGTAGCTGGTGCAGGCAGCCAGCTGTGCCAGTGCCCAGATGTGCCCTAGCATGGCAGGAAGCGGGTCACAGGGGTGCTAAGGAGCAGTCACAGTCCCCAGGTAGGGATGCTTAGAGGTCTCTGCCCCAGGACTGGGGGATCACAGGCAGCTGGAGGGGGGAATCCCAGCGGGACAAGGAGACAGGGGTGGCAGGGAGAGGGTTTTAGCAGGGGGAAACAGCACAGAAATACTCTCCTCCCTCTCCAAGCAAAGCAGCAGGACCCTCCACCACCCCTGTCCCCTTGGACACTGAGCAAGTGGCCCAGACCTCCCCCCAGGCACAGCAAAGGGGGCAGAAGGCACCCACAGGGCCCCCACGATGATGAGAGACGTAGGGTGAAGAGGGAAAGCCACGACAGAACCCACCCCCAGGAGCAAGGGCCTTTTCCAGGCCCGCTCAGACAGGAGCCACTACCCAACCCCAGCTCCCCGTGCGAGGCGGAGGCGAGAAGAAACAGCCGCACGTCTCCCCTCGCCCCTCTGGTTTGAAACGAAAGGATTTATTAAAAGTGTGTTATTTCTTAGCATCACCCATCTGTTAGCACTCGACACCCCGGCGCAGATTAGAGAGGGGCTGAGAGGGAACAGCAATAATCCATCTGCTGCAAAAATACACAGGGCTGTGCCAAGGGGGGTACACACAACAGGGGACGCAACCAGGACCCTGGGTGGCTGGGGGTGACTTCAGGGGTAGAAGGGCTTGAGGGGATGGGATAGAGCTCCCAGAGAAAGGAAGAAGTTCGGCAGCTGGGTTTGAACATTGGGAGGGATCCTGGACGGTGGAGCCATCAGCATAAGAGCTTCATTGGCTGGGGGGTGGGAGCAGGGGGGGCTCTGCCGAGTGCCACAAGCTCTTTGGCGGTCCTCTTCCTGCCCTTCCAGGCAAGAGCACCCGAAAGAGGTTCTGAGGATGGAAAGAGGAGAGAAGCAGATGAGGCAGCTCTTGGGTAAAAGCAGCAAACCCGGGGCCCCTTCTATCCCTTCCTATCCCTCTCCAAGCACCCACCGCCCTTCCCCAAGGCTATGGCTGCAGCCAGGAAGCAGCAAACCCCAAACAGCATCTTCCACCAGCACCAAACGTCCCAATTCCAGGTATTTCCCCCTACCCCTCAAACTGGAATGGGGCTGGCACAGCACCAGTTTGCTACCTGCCCCAAGGCAGGGATCACTCCTGCAGCCCGTCGTGCTACAGGGAGAGGGGTTGCCCAGGCACCTGGTCAGGTGCAGAGGGGTGCAGGGCTCACCTGGGATGCGGGAGCGCTGCGCAGATCTCTGACCGCTGCTTGGGAGTTGGGCAATGCAGCTCTGGAGCCCACCCAGGACGGGGGAAGCAGTGCTGTGAAGGAGAAAGGGGCCATTTTAAACCCCCAAAGCTCAGGGCAGAGGGGCCCCCATCGTCCCCAGATGTCACAGGCGAGGTGGAGCTGACGCAGGCAGGGATGGGGGCTCGAGGCCCAGAGGGGAGCACAGGCAGGAACTGCCAGCCCTTGCTGCCTGCACAGAGTGCTCTGGGGCACAGGGTGCCGGTGGCTGTCTCACCTCTCCACTCGCCTCTGCTTCTGTGCAGGTGCTTGGGATACCGAGGAGGGCTTGGGGATGGAGGAACCCCTCATGGCAAACACTGGGATGCAGGTTCTGCAGCCAAGGAAAAGAGGGTTAGTGCCAGGGTCGGATCCTGACCACCTGCTCTTGTGAGGCTGGGAGGCAACCGGGCCAATGCCATCCACTTGCAGGGAACAGAAGTCACAGGTAACCTGCCTGGTTTTATAGAGGAAAATGATTCAAATAGGGATAAATCCTCAGGAGATCCGCACAGGAGGTGGCAGCCACCCAGGCACTGCTGCTCCCTAAGGTGGTCAGGCCATTCCCCTGTACCTTAGTTTCCCTGGTTACCCTCTATAGGAACTATTTCCTAGAGCTATAGGAGGAGACAGGGAGACCTAAGGCTGTCCTGCATTACCAGTGGCATGTTGATCTGGTTTTGGGTGGTCACACAAATTCACATAGTTCTGTAAAAGCCAGAGCCTCTTTGAAGCACCAGCAATAAAAACACACAAAAAACACAAAACAAAAAACCCCACACTGCGCAGTCCTGACCCTCACTCCAGCCTCTCTGGGAGGAGAGGCAATGCCCCTCCTGCTTCCCAACCAGCATTTGGGGCTCCAGAAGCCATCTGGAGGATGGTCCTCCATGTCCAACGGAGAAGGAGAAATAGATTTTCTTGGAATGCTTTTTATATCTTTGCAAGCGATTCACACACAAGCTCGGCCTGCTGGCTGCCCATCCGCAGGCCAAGTGTCTTCTGTCCAGTCTCCCCTCTTAGCAGAACTGCAGTGATCCACAAAGGATTCACCCAGACAGCGAGACCATGGAGGGGGGATCCCCGAAAACATGGGTAACCCATCCAGAGCAGCACTTACTTGGGCACGAAGGGGCCGTCCTGCTTGTTTAGGAGGCTCTGGACATTCTCGCAGGCAGGGAATTCAGGCAGGCTGAAGGCAGCTGGGTTGGCCACGCCAGGTGAACCATCATCCTTGCAGATCTCAAAAGTCACATTTAGATCGTGGACGGGCAGGGCAGGCAGGGTGCAGCAGTTTTGGGCAGCCGACATTGCCAGGGGCATGCGGCCTTTGGTGACCGTCAGCGGGCAAATTTTGGGGGTGCAACATGATGGCACCGGGGAGACAGGGGGTGCCTGGGCTGCTGCTTTGAGACAGGGGGTGCCTGGGGTCTGTGTCACCCCGGGAGCCTCTGCTGCTTTCCCACCTCTCCGCTGGCGTTTCATCCGTGTTTTGAGCCTGCGGGGAGTTCCTGATTGGGAAGTGCTGTTCATCTCAGACCTCCTCTTCTTCTTAATCGGGCTGGGAGCCATTGGTGTGGGACTGGAGAGCGGAGCAAGCTGCTCCAAGCATTGCAGGGTAGCACTCGTCATAGGGTCACTGGGCACAGCGACAGACCCCCCTGCTAAAGGAGCAAAGAAACAGAGTCATCTTCCTGTCCACAGTTCTCAGGCACCTCCAAACCCCAGGGCATCCCCCTCTGCCTGTCATCACAGCTCAGCGGAGATCTGCCCAGCAAGCCCTACAGCAGCCGTTTGCCGGTGGTTGTTTCCATCAAATCGTGTTAAACCCAGACGAAAAGAGCCAGCACAAATAGTCCTATGCCTTGCCAGCCTAAATGCACTAGGCTGGTCCCAAAGCAAGTGCCCCGTGGCAACGCCTGGTCTGTCCCTGGAAAACAGGGTCTGCAGAGCCCACAGCTTTGCTATCAGGCTCGTGTGTTGGCACTGAGGATGAGGAGGAAGAGCTCAGCCCTGGTCAGACACAGGCTGCCAGCTGGGAGGCTACAGCCAGGCTGACTTGGGCAAATGTACCATGGAGGAGTAAAAAAGACAAGAAAAAATTAGGATCAGAACTGCTGCTTTGGTCTCCTGAAGCAGAAATATCACTCACGTTTAAGCTGACTTGCACACACATGCTGAGCTCCCTGGAGACAAGGGCTGCTCACAGCTCCTGCCGTGCCCCAGGCTGCCAGAGATGCTGGCTAGCCTGAATCGCTCTACAAAGTGAGGCTGGAGCTGCTCTCAGCACGCCCCGCTGGCCACCACGTCAGGAGAAACTCGTCTCTCTGCCCTGTGCCCACAGCTGGGAGCTGCTCCCCGCTCCCCCCCCCCCAGCTCCTCCAGCGCACACTGAGACAAAGGAGAGGGGACAGCACCGACTGTCCCAAATCCAAATCCTCACCGTCACAGCTCTGCTGCATCCTCTGGGCTGGGGTGGCCCCGCTGACCTCTGCGGGTCCATTCAGAGGCGTGGCTTGCTCCAGGCTTCCACCAGTCTCCTGATGGACCAGGCGCTCCAGTTCCTCAAACTCAGAGACCATGTCAGGAGTTAGGAGGTTGGCAGCCTTCAGGAGGGAATACTGCTTTCTGACAGTGCTCAGGATAGCAGCTACAAGCCTGGGACAGAGAGACAGACCCAAGAACCAGTTAGCAGGTGAGCTTGAACCTGTGTCACCAGTACCAGAGGCTCAGCACCACCAGCATCACCTCTGAGACACCTCCTCAGGTGGAGCAGAGCCTGTTAGCAGAGTTTTGAGGGAAGAGAGGCAAACTTCTAAGCTGCGAAATACCCAAGCTGTAAATCTCTTACTGGAGAACCTGGGCTGTGAGTTGTGTTCACCTGTTGGTTACAAGGGACCAAACGGCATCCACAGACTTTTTGCTGGGCCTCAGACACTCGTTAGCTCAGCTAGAGGCAGGCAGAGATCCAGGCACACATCAAGGCCAGCCTCCCTCAAGAGACCTTTCTAAAGAGGTTCATTCTGCCAAGATGCTTGGGGCAGAGACATCAGCAGATGGTGCCATGGGAGCCCTGCCAGGGCAGGACCTCAGGGAGGCGAGGCAGGAGGAAAGACTTCATAAAGGTAATTTCAGGACTTAAGGCTCACACAGTTGCTGTGCCTGGAAACCTTCATTGCTGGCATTTCCAGGAGAGATTATACCATGGGATTAGATCCCCAGGAGCCAAATCCCTTATTTTACAGGGCAGGCAGGCAGTCATCTGCAAGCAAAGACTTGGTCCCACGTCCATCTAGACCATCCCTAGGATGGCTACATGCAACACAGGAGGGTGGACAACCCATCCTCTATAGCCAAACAAGAGGAAGTGGCACATGGGGACAGCACGAGGACACTCACATCTCTCTCTGGCTGCCAGACAACCCCTGGCAGCTTGGTTTCTTCGGTTCCAGCTGGACATCTCTCTGGTGGGTTGCTCTGGGGCTGCTGGGAGGCATTTCCTCTGGAGCCTGGACCAATCACCCAAAAGCCCAGGATTAGCCCATATTTGAGCTGAGTTTGGTCCCCAAACTCCCTGTTAGCTGGGAAGTTAAGGGGTTTTGCTAGCAATCCACAGCCCAGCACATGCTGAGCCAGGACCCCATGGATCGGCTGAGCTCCTGCCCTCTCCCAGCATGCCCAGTGTACCCCATGAGGGTATTTGAGCCTCCCAGCCTCTTCTGGGTCCTGCTCGTCATGCCAAGCCCTCCTGCGCTGCCCACCCCTTCTCTCACCTCCTCCTCCAATTCCAGCTGCAGCTGAACAGGCCATCCAGCTTCCAGCTCCTGCTGCTCTCCATCATTCTCCCTCTGACCACCCAGGGCCAAGTATGTCTTCGGGACAGCTTCCTCCAACCTACATAAGCCAGAGATGAAGCCACTGAGCTAGAGAACCTCTGGTTAAGCTGTCATTTTGCATAAGGAGTTTTGGGATAGATCAAAAAGATTTGGCCTTTGCAACCCAGCCTCCCTTGGTGCTTGCGCGCTGTGGTCCATCGGGTTTGTAACTATACCCAACCATAGCCAAAATGATGGTGCACACCAGCAGAGAAGCTCATCTGCTTTCTGTCAGACACCTAGGCTCTGACCGACAGTAAAACCCAGGGGACACCAGGAGGTTACGCCAAGCTCTGTCCCTCCTCCCCACCAGCCTCACCTGGGCAGCCCCACTGGGCTCAAGCTGAGGGGAGCGAGCGGCACCAGCACCTGGTTCTCTGCCTCCCGGGCAGCGTCCTCATAGGCACGAAGCTTCGCCCGCAGATCTGCCACCTGCGAGGAAGGATGATCTGCTGCTCAAATGGTTTCACGACCCCCAGGATCTCAGAGGTCCACATCCCAAGCAGACCACAGCTAAAGACAGAGCCCTGCCCTCCCCGCCAGCATCTCACCTCTGCTTTCAGCTGCTCACAGATCGCGGCATATTTACTAACATGGCAGTCAAAGCTGAGCACATTGCTCTTCAGCTGCAGAGATGGGGACAAGGGAGAGGTTAAAGAAGCACTGGGGCCGCACGTACCCCTCTCCCAGTGCTGGAGCAGCGCAGCTACTCAGCCTCCTCCAGGCTCCAGCATCCCCAGGGAGGCTGCAGTGGACATGATCTGTGCTCAGGGATCCGCTGTTCCAGTCACAAGCCTTTTTGGGCTCTAGGCTGAGGACCTTTAGCAGTGTCCACAGCTTCATCAGCTGCTTTCTGCCCAGAGCGGCACCCCCAGAGCTGGGAAACTCAAACTGGAGAAGGAAGGCACCCACTAATCTACCCCAGCATGCACGAGGCTCCTTCCCACCCATCCCCAGCAGCTCCCAAACACACAGCAGATCACTGCCACTACGCGAGGTCCTCACCGACAGCTTGATCTCCTTGGCCCGGTTGGCGTACTTGAGCGTGTTGTAGGTGTCCTCATAGGCCAGCATGGAGGGACTCACAGCAGCGATCATGATGGTGCGGCAGTTGCCGCCAATGGAGTCTTTCAGCAAGCGCGTGAGCTTGCTGTCCCGGTATGGGATGTGGCTTTTCTTGCTCTGTACCAAGAGATCAAGGGTCTACTCAGCTTTTGGCCCTTGGGCGCTCAGCTCCAAATCCTGTGTCGCAAGGGGACAGCCATGCTCATCCCACGGCACCTCTCAGAGTCCAGCCCAGGTTCCTGTCCTCACTGCACCAGCTAGACCATCACTTGAGGACACCCCTCATTCACCCACCCCAGAGAGCCAGAGCCCAGCAGGGCCACGCGAACAGCATTACCTTTGCATCAGCCAGTGCGTTGATAACATTAATGAGGGCCAGCAGTGAGCGGTTGATGTTGGCACCCTCCCGGAGCCGCTCTCCCTTGGTGTTGGTGACTGAAGCTCGCTCCGAACCTGCCAGGTCAACCAAGCTCATCTTGGCCACTTGCAGATCCCGAGTGAGACCGCCAACACGGTCCTGCTGCTTCACGTAGATCTGCAAGGACAGAGATCAGTGAGGCTGCAGTTCAACAAGGCACACGGGGTTGCTGGTTGGAGCCAGCATCACCAGTTTCAATGTTTATAAAAGGATGGTGAAGAGGATCACACAGGCCATGAGATCGAGCAAGGGGAAAAGAGGGGCCCAGCACACCGAGAAGACAAAGCAAAAACTCAGCAATGACACAAGAAGCAAGGCCACGGAAGGGACCTCGCAAGAAGTGACAGAGCTAAGGAAAATAATCAGCATCTCCTATGCTTGGTGAGTGAGCAGGGTACAGCTGGGCAGGTCCCCAAAGGGCAACACACCAACGCAGAGCCCGGCATGCCCCGAGAAGTGCTCACACACAGCGGTAGCCCCAGCCCCGACTCTGGATTTTGCCAGCAAAAAATCAGACGTCAATGGGGGCTGCAAGCCTCCAGACACAATCTAGCAGTGCCCCCAGGGAGGCATCCAGCCAGGGCTTTCAGTGCCAAGCCCAGTTCCCGGCTGGTGCAGGCAAGGAGGGACACAGCCCCCAAGACTCACCTGGCAGCATTGCTCTGTAACTTCCCCTTCTGCATCCCTAAAGATCTCCCAGGAGAAGCAAACACTTCCCCCACCATCCTATAACACCCTCAGCCCCCCGGGAGCAACTCCTGCATGGACTGGAGGTGCCAGAGAGATGCTGGAGGCTGGTAACTTGTCCTGCATCCTCATCAGACTGTGATTTGCCTGCTGGGAGACAGACCCAGCAGCAGGAAGGGCAGATTTCCAGCACAGCTAATGGATTCACGGCAGGCAGGAATCCAGCACCCACCGACAAACCCAGCTGGGAAGCTGGCTGGGAAAGCATCCAGACACCTGGACTTCCCCCCTGCAAGCAGTAACAGGCAAGGCACCAGGTTCAGAGTGACATTAAAGTCAGAGCCCCCCGTCTCCCCACACAGCTGTGACAGCCCTGCTAATTCAGGGAAGGGCCTGGCTGGAATTGAAATCAACCAGCAGGTTTGCATAGGAGAGCACTGAGAAACTAGGAGGGACAAATTTACAGACCCCCGGGGAGCAGAATTCCTGGCTCAGTGCTGAGGGGGACATGACTGAGGAGACAGCCTGCCCGCGGCACCTGAGGGGAGGCACAAGCAGAAGCCAGCAATAATCGGCTCCCTTTGCTCTGGGTCAGGTTTTAGGTACAGCTCCACCAGGCTAAGTCGACAAGAGTCAAAAGCACAAAGTGAAATTTCAGCCCTTGGGAGACGTAACACCAAGCTGGGAGTATGGGGCTGTCCAGGAGACGTGGCCACCAGCATGACCAGTACATGCTGTGCTGCTGCAGCACAGGCTAGTGGCCTGCCCAGCCCTGTACCTCTCGTCTTGGAGCCACGACCACCCTGATTTTCCCTGTGGCACACAAGGAACAGCAGCAGGAACGCCGCGATGCTGGTCCTGGCACGGTCTTGCTCCCTAGCCCCCTTTTCAGCACAGATCCTGAACAATACCGCAACCACCAGCCCTCACCTGGAAGACAGCATGCGAGCGGGAGGAGGTGGCATTGGCATCAGTGGGATGCTGCGTCCGGTTTTTGTTGCCATTGGCCAACATCTCCAGGAGCTGCTCTGCCGACGCAGGCTGGGAGAGAACAGGCAGAGAGGAGGTATCAGCGCGCCCCATACGCAGGCACCGAGACAACCCAACACCAAGCAGCCACAGTGACTCAGGCTGAGAGATCCTGCAGCTCTGTGGGGCTCGCTTCAGCTCGGGGTCATGTTTGCTGCGAGCCAGGAGCCCCGCAGACAGCACCCTGTGTCTTCACACGCATCCGTGTCCCCAGGACTTGCATCTCCTTTCAGAGCTGGTGTAGGCGCAGTGTTGCCCAGACCTTGTGCCCATTTTTATACCCACCTGGTGGAACGAGAGACCCTGAACCACGACTCCTTTCTCGGGATCCTCCCGGATGGCCAGAGGGCCCTTGGGCTCCAGCAGGTCATGAATCTGTTCATTGTACACCTGGAGCAGGGAACTTGATGTAAGGCTCAGGTTTGGTTCCCCAGCGGCGAGCAGGAAGAGGAGCTTTGTACCCCAGGGTCACGCACAACCTGGTGTCCGCCCCAACACCACCTCTGGGACCTTGTTACACCAAGAACAGCTGATGGTGCTCTAAATGCAGAGGACAGCTTGGGAGGGCCTTACTGGCAAGTCACTGTGCCACCGCTTCTCTAAAGCCCTTTCAGCCAGGAAGCCCTCATTGCTATGTGGACCACAGCAAGGAAGAGAAAATTCCCCGATTCCAGATGGGAGAAACCAGCAGCACCAGTTCACCGAACTGGGTGGGTAAGCTTGCTTCCAGTGGGGCTCTAGGGCCGCCCTGGGGACACTGGGCACAGCTGGCAGCACAGTAGGTACCCCAAGCATGGCACTACAGGGTCCAGATCAACCCCAAATCTTAGCGACGGTGACCTGGAGGCAGGAGGGGATGTGGCTCGGCCACAGCATACCTCCTGGTAGGAGACTAGGACCTCACAGCTCTTCTCCTTCTTTCTGGCCTCAATCCTCTTGTACAGCTCTACCATGGTGAGGTACATGATGCCAGGGCTTTTCTCCGAGCCCAGCATGGTGTAGGTTTTTCCTGCTCCTGTCGCACCATAGGCAAACACTAGTAGGAGAAAGGGTGGATGGTTGAAATGATCATTAATTAATGGAAGTGGCATAACGTCCACTCCTTGTGGAGAAGAGAGCTTCCCGCAGCAAGCCCTGTGGTGGGGGTCGCTCGCAGGCTTTGCGGAGACGAGGCAAAGCTAATTACCCTCCGTGCTGGCTGCACTATCCTTTAGTGTATTTTTTTTTTTCCTCGTTTCAGCCTCTCTAATTTAGCAGACACAGACAGAACGAGTCCCCAAACCACCACCCGCTTGGAGGCCATGCTCGAGTCACCCCTGAACCTTCCCTTTAACAAGCCAAGCAGCCCCATTCCCCCATCTCTTACCAGAAGGTGTTTCTTCTTCTAGACCTTGTAATTCATGTCATTCTTCCCCCCCATCTTTCAACACCCTCTTTGAAGCATCACCATCAGAGCAGGACACACTAATCTAGAGAGCCTCAGCCCTTCTCCCCATTAGCAGCACTCGGTGCTTCGTGACTCTCTCATATGAGAATCCTGGAGTTATTTTATGCTGATAGAGACACGAGACGTGCCTGCCAGGTGGGCACGGTGACAGAGGCAGCCTTCAGCAGCTCGCAGAGCATGCTGGAGAGCCAGGAATAGCATCCTCCGGTCCCACTGCCCGGCCCAGCACATGATTAGACAGGAGAGCGGTTGTCTCCCGCTCAGTGCCTGCCTCACAGAAGTGATGTGCTCGTTAAGCCGCTCATCCGCTGACAGCCTGCGAATGGCACGAGGGTCTGCGGCGTCGGGTGAGGAGCTTTCCAGACCCGGCTTTACAGCGCTGCCAGCCTGGGAGATGCTCATGAGGGGCACAGCAGCCCCCAAAGCACCCTAAGACATGTCTGCTTCACCCCAGATCCCGCTCTGAAACTTAGCATCCTCCCAAAGCTCTGCCCATCACAGCAATTTGGGCTATGAAGGGATGGCAAAACCAAGGTGCTCTTTGTGCCATGGATCCACCTGATTTCTTCCCATCCTTCCCGCCCCAGGAGAGTGGAGAACAAGTGATCCTTGTCCCTCAAAATGCCTGGAAAGCACCTGCCCAGCCCCATTTTCTACCCCAACGCCCACCTCCATCCTCTTCATCACATCTCCTAAAGTGCTGAGCACTGTTGCAGCCCCCGTTATTGCAGAACCACAGAACAGCCCAGGCTGGGAGGGACCTGGAGAGATCATCTGGTCCAAGCTTTCGTGGGAAAGGGAGCCCAGATGAGATTATCTAGCACCCTGTCCAGTGGCATCTTGAACACCTCCAGCCATGGGGACTCCGCTACATCCCCGGGGAGGTTGTTCCAGTGAATGTTCTCACTGTAAAGAATATCTGTCTTGTATTGACATGAAAACTCTCCTGGTGCAACATGTACTTGTTGCCCCTTATCTTCTTGTGACCAGAGAGCCTCCATCCTCTCCGTACCTGCCCTTTAAGTACTCAAAAACTTATGAGGTTCCCCCCAAGTCTTCTCTTCTCTAGGGAGAAGAGACCCAACTCCTTCAGCCTTTCCTCCTAGGGCAGGTTCTCCAGCCCTCGGATAATCTCCATGGCCCTCCTTTGGAAACTCCCCACTCTGTCCACACCCTTCTTTACTTGCAGGGACCAGAGCTGGACACAGCACTGGGTGGGATGACCACATCTCTATCTGAGCCAGAAATGCCCCTTTGGATGCAGCCCCAGATCCAACGTGCCTGCGCTGCTGCCACGGCACTCTGCTGACTCCCATTCAGCTCATTGTCCACCAGGACCCCCGGGTTCCTCCCAGCAAGGCTGCTCCCCAGCCACACAGATCCCAGCCTGGGTTATTCCATCCCAGGTGCAGGACTTTGTAATCATCTTCTTAAACTTCACACTGTTCTTGCTCATCTGCTCTTCCAGCCTGGCCAGGTCTCTCCCCACCTGCTCCACAAACCCCCTCCCACAAGAGAGGATGGGACCCCACCTGGTCCAGCTCTGGAGACCCCCATACAAGAAAGACATGGACCTGTCAGAGCAGGTCCAGAAAATGATCCAAGGGCTGGGACAGCTCTGCTATGGAAAAAGGCTGAGAGAGTTGGGGTTGTTCAGCCTGGAGAAGAGAAGGCTCCAGGAAGACCTCATTGCAGACATTCAGTATTAAAGGGGGCTTACAAGAAAGACAGAGACACACTTTTTACCAGGAACTGTAGTGACAGGACAAGGGGCAATGGCTTTTAACTGACAGAGGGCAGGTTTAGATGGGACATAAGGAAGAAATATTTTACAGTGAGGGTGGTGAGACACTGGACCAGGTTGCCCAGAGAAGTTGTGGATGCCCCATCGTAGGAAGTGTTTGGGGTCAGGTTGGACGGGGCTTTGAGCAACCTGGTCTGGAGGAAGGTGTCCCTGCCCATGGCAGGGGGTTGGAACTAGATGATCTTTAAAGGTCTCTTCCAACCTGAACCATTCTGTGATTGTATAAGAGCACTTGTGTTTCGCTTCCCCTCATTTACGCACCGAGATTAGACAACATTTCCACGTCAAGAACGTCCCCGTCCTGACCACACTTGCAATTGCCCCAACTTGGTACCACCAACAAGTTTAAGGCTATTTGTTCTTGTGTTTCTGTTGTGTCTCCCCTCTCCCTAACTGCTTGGGGGCTTCCAAAATAAATCCATGGCTCCGCTAAGCCCACCCAGCCCAGGAGCGGATGGGGCAGGAGCTCCTGCAGGGATCAAAGGCATTTGCTGGGTCTTACCAGAGCAGTTGTAGCCATTGAGGACGCTGTCCAATGCATCGCGGGTGGTGTGCTGGAACACCTCCTCCTGTGTGGCCCCCTCCCCGAAAACCCGGTCAAAGACGAACTTCAGGTCCTTGCCCTGGTGCTTGGGCCCGCGGGCAGGCAGCAGACTGCCGGGGGGGCCACTGGGCTCCTCGGGGTCGAAGATGAGGATGTGCTGGTCAACGACGTGCAGGACGCGGTGCGTGGCCCGCTCTCGCTCACAGGGGGCGGGGGGCCGCACGCGCACCACGACAGCCACGGTGCCCTCCTCGGGCTGGATGCCCAGCGCCATGGGGATGGGGGGAGCTGGGGTGGGGGCACGGTGCTGGCTGGAGGACACGGTTCTGGGCTCGAACGTCCTGAGGAACCTCACTCACTCTGG
>WAAD01019203.1:441905-458910 GCA_013389945.1 Fregata magnificens | reverse complement strand
GTCCCCCCCTGCGTGGACCGTACCTGCGTGGTCACCCCGAGCCACGCCCTGTCCCCACGGGGCCCGGGCCACGCCACCTCCATCCCCGAGCGCCCGGCGGCCACGTCCCCGCGCGGGCTGGAGCTCTGTCACCTCCGTGCCCGGGAGCTGGTGGCCACGTCCCCGGAGCTGGGGACAGCCCTGGCACCCGTCACCTGTGTCCCCATGGGGGCAAACCCACGGGTGACAGTCCCCAGAGCATCCCCAGGGCCCTTCCATCCTCCCTGCCTCAGTTTCCCCTCCCACGGGGGCCAGGGTCTCAGGGGACCCACACTTCGGGACGGCCCCGGGTGACACCCACGTGTCAGCCAAACACCCACCACCCAGGAGCACCCATCAGGGTCAACTGTGGGGTCGCGGGATGGGATGCCACCACGGGTGGCAAAGGCCATGGTGACAACGGGGCACCCACGGGTGCCACCGCAGGGACGGCCGGGCCGCGCTAAGGGGTGACGGCCATGCGAAAGAGCCATCCCCGGGGGGCTGAGCACCAGCGGGCTCGTGGCATGGGGCTGCGTGGCTGCGCCCGCTCCGTCGCCTGCCATCTCCGTCAGCCTTGGCGGGGACAGCAGGACGCGATGGCAAGTGACAGCCGCCGCCAGCGCCGGGGGTGAGCGAAGGACACGGGGCCGGGGGAGGGGGGACATGCAGCAGGGACAGGGGGGACACACACAGGCGTAGAGCAGCCCGGGGGCTGCTCCCAGTGCCGCCCACCGCAGCGCTTTGGTGGCCCCGGGTGACAAGGCTGAGGTGGCATCAATCCCGGTGGCAGTGATGCCACCCCACCCAGCGGGGTGCATCCTCATCATCATCCCCCCCCTCCGCAAAAACCCCACCCTGGGGGTGCGTCCCCTTCCAGCGCCACGGCTGTGCAGTGTCCCCAAACCCCGGGGACACACGGGGGACAGACCCCAGCCCCACAACCCAAAAGAAGGGGGACCAAGGGGACACTTGGCAGCCCATCGATCGCCCCCGTGTCCCCCCCCAGCTCCCGCAGAGGCTTTAATTTAATCAGCATGCAAAAATCAATTAGCTGGCTTTAAGGAGGCAATTATTCCTGGGGGCTTAAGGAGGCTTGGGGGGGGCAGAGTATTTTGGGGTGGGGGTGCTGCCAGCCCGGTGTCCACCCCCAGGCTGTCACTGTCATGTCACCGCTCCTTCCCTGGTTCTTTTCTCCAACGTTGTGTGTCGTCCCCCCCCCCCAACTCCTCGTTATATTTCTTTTTTAACGAGCGCCTAAAAATACGCCTCGCCGAGGTCACGGGCTGTGTGAGTCACCCACCGGCGCGGTGTCGTGGTGGCCCGGGTGGGCAGGGGGCTCTGCGTGGGGATGGGGTGGCCGTGGTGGGGACACGGGGGGGACGCAGACAGGCGCTGGTTGCATCAGGATGCTCGTCTCACCTGGAGGGTCAGGGGACATCCCTGGTCCTGACCGCTGTGTCCTCATGGTGGGGCCACAGCCCCATGTCGCCTCATTGCCACAGGCCATTGCGTCTTCATGCCATGGCCACCACCCCAAGCCACCTCACCACCATGGGCCACCAGGTCCCCATGGCATGGCCACCACCGCAGGCCACCATGTCCCTATTCCAGGCCACCTCACTACCACAGGTCACTGCATCCCCATGTCATAGCCACCACCCTGGGCCACCTCGCCACCCTGGGACACCATGTCCCCATCCCAGGCTACTTCACTACCACAGGCCACCGTGTGCTCATGGCATGGCCACCACCCCAGCCCACCTCTCCACTCCAGGCCACCATGTGCCCATGGCATGGCCACCACCCCAGCCCACCACATCCCCAGGCCGTGTCCCTACAGCCTGGTTGCAGAGCTGGGATGGCTTCAATGCCACCCTGGGGCAGCAGCACCCTACGGATGGGGACAACCTGGCCGGAGACCCCAGGGTGCTCCCTGTCCCTGTCCCCAACCCCTGCATGGGGAGTGGGTGCAATGCAGCCCCCCGAGCCAGCTGCATCCACATGGGGACGAGCAACCAAGCGGCAACCCCCGAAGGACCACATTTGGGAGTGCAGGAGGGGAAAAGGGACGCAGCCGGGAGGTGATGGCAGTGGCGGCAGTGGCAGTAGTGGCGGCAGTGGCAGCAGTGGCAGCAGTGGCTGTGGTGGTTGCGGTGGCAGCAGTGGCTGCAGTGGTTGCGGCGGCAGCTGCGGCGGCGGCTCCGCTCGACGCCAGCCGCCGCCGTTCCTCTGCAAAGGTTAAGCAAACAGCAGCTCCCGCAGAATCGATGCGCGGCCGAGCCCACGGCTGTTTGCTTTGGCAGCATGACGTGGGGAGGTGGGTGGGCGACGCTGAGGGGACGCCGGCAGCTGGCGGGGGGGCCCGATCGATGCTTCGCGGGCACGGGTTCGGCCGGGGGGGGGTGGCTGTATCCCCAGCCCGCCACCCACCGCTTGCTGGGGAGCTCATTAAGAAGGATTTGGGGAAGGGCAAGGGCGGCCGGGTCGAGATGGGGGCGTTCGTGGGGGTCGGCGCTGTGCCATGCCTCAATTTCCCCTCCCGGTGCTGTGGCCGGGCGGGAGCCGCTGCCGCAGCTGCGCCACAAATGCTGCCTGTAGGACCATGCGTGGCCGGGGGGGACACGGACACTGCACCCTCGTGGCACCATTGCACGTGCCGCCCAGCCCCACAGCCGTGGGTTAGCTCGGGTGGGTGGCGCTGATGGCTCAGCAGTAATTAGGACTCGGAGACAGAAATAAATAACGACTCCGATGTCAGCCCACACTGATGAACTTGGGGAGGGGGCTGGCGTTTGCAAGCCGTCCCTGATGATTTTGGGTGCTGTCCCCCAAAATCATGCTGTGTCCCCGGGATGGGGCCTGGGAGGGGCCGTGGGAGGGTGTGGGCACTCGGCTGTGGACAGTGAGGGCAGAGCTGGGCCCTTGGCCCCCCGGCCGGGGTGGGCAGGACACCCTGGGGCAGTGGGAGCCTGAGCTGCATGGGCTGGAGCAGAGCTAGGAAGACAGCCAGGTCTCCTGAGCTCCCACCTGGGACTTCCTCTGCTGGTTCCCACCACCTTGGGGGCATCCATCCATCCATCCATCCATCCATCCATCCATCCATCCACTCACCCGCACATCCATCCTTCTTCCATTTACCCACACACCCACCAATGCATGTGTTCCTTCCCGTGCACCCATGCATATATCCATCCATCCATCCGTCCGTCCATCCATCCATGCAGCCATCTGCACATCCTTCCTTCTCCCCATGCATGCTTCCATCCATCTTCACATTTGTCTATCCACACATCCATCCACCCATGCACTCACACATCCATCCATCCATCCATCCATCCATCCATCCATCCATCCATCTATCCCCACGTGTCCATGCATCCATCCATGCATCCATTCATCCAGCCAGCCACCTCCAGGAGCAGGGCAGGAGGACCAGGCTGGGAGCCCCTGTCCAGGCTGTCCCCTGGTCCCAAGAGAGGACACCAGCCGCACAACATCCAGACCGGCATCGCTTCCATCCCTGAGAAAGTACACCATGAGCGCCTCGTTGGGAGGCAGAGATGATTAAAAGGAGGAATTAATGAGGAGTTTTCCAGGCTGTGGATGCCTGGGGAGACACGGCAGCAGCACGGATCAGCATGAGAGGAGGAGAAGGCACCACAGACCGAACCTGAGGTGGAGATGATCCCGGCAGGAGCCAACACTCACCCCTCAGTGCCATGCTGGGCAGAAAACAGGCTCAAAAACCCCAGGGCTGGAGGTGCCTCTGGCCAGCGATGGGCTGGGAGATGTCCGGTGCCCCGCTTGCTGTGATGAGTGTGTGAGGGCTCAGCAGGGCAGTGGGGAGGTGACCGGTGCAGGCGCAGACACACAGAGGTGTCCCCACTCAACACACGGCCCAGGAGATGAGGGACACGTGGGGACAGGGCTGCAGGACAGAGGTGAGGTCAAGGCAGGTCCCAGCACCTGGCTGGACGTGGGCAGACAGTGGTCCTGGTTGGCTGCCTGGCCGCTGGCTGGTTGGCTGGTGGCCAGATGGCTAGCTGGCTGGTTGGACACATGGATGGCCCATTGGCTGGTTGCACACTTGGCTAGAGAGTTGGCTACCCGGCTAACTGCATGGTTAGATGGCTGGTTGGCTGGCTGGCAGCTAGATGACTAGCCAACTGCTTGGCTGGCTGGTTGGCCAACTGGCTGGTTGGTTTGAAGGCCAACTAGATGGCTGGTTGGCTAGCTAGCTGGCCAGTTGGCTGGCTGGCTGGTTGGTTTGTAGCCGATTGGCTAGCTGGCAGGTGGCTAGCTTGTTAGCCAACTAGCTGGTTGGCTGGTTGGTAGATGGCTAGCCAGTCGTCTGACTAGATGGCTAGGTGGTGGGTTGGCTGGCTGGCTGGTTGGCTGGCCAGTTGACCAACAAGCCAGTTGGCTAGCTGGCTAGCTGGCTGGCCACTTGATCAACAGGCTGTTTGGCTAGCTGGCTGGTTGGCTGGCCAGTTGACCTGTTGGCTGGTGGCTGGCCAGTTGACCCAGGGGGCTTGCTGGCTTGCTGGTGGTGGGCTGATGGGCTAGCCAGCTGGCTGCGTTAGCCCTGGCCCTGGGGACAAGGTCATGCCAGCACGTCCCAGCCCAACGCCGGGCACCGTCCCTTGCCCAATGGGGGGAGCCCAGCTGCAGGTGGGGGGGGCAAGGCAGGGGTGGCACATCCCCCCTGTCCCTGTCCCCGTCACGCTGCCTCTCATTACGGACGCGGCGGGGCCTGCCACCCTCCCGCTGCGCGGCAATTAAGGGCTGCCAACACCGATGCTTAATTAGAGCCTGGCTGATGGGGCCGGCTGGTGAGTGATGGGAAATGGCTGCTCACCTGGCAGCAGCCGCGGGGCTGGGGGGGGCAGAGGGGACAGGCTCCGGGACATGTCCACCCAGGGGGATGTGCGGTCAGGAGTAGCAGGGACTTGGGCTGCTGGGACCTGCTGTGCTGTCCCCAGGGTGCCCCACGGGCAGTGGGGACGGGGTGTGACACAGCCGGGGGGTGCGCAGTGATACTGGGTGACAGCCCATGGGGTGTGCAGGGGGTGGCACTGGGGAGTATCCTGCACAGTGATGGTGTGTGGCACCCCAGGCCACGCAGTGACGGTGACAATGGGTGACACCCTGTGGGCCATGCAGTGACAGTGACACTGGGTGATACACCGTGGGACGGCAGTGACGGTGACACTGGGTGACACCCCGTGGGCCATGCAGTGACATAGCACTATGTGACATCCCATGCACCAGGCACTGATGATGACTCTGTGTGACAACCCACGGGAGCTGCAGTGACACTGTGTGGCAGCCGGCGGCCCCGCGGTGACAGTGACACCCTGTGCACTGCGCGGTGACAGTGACACCATGTGACACCCTAGGGAGCAACAGTGATGCTGTGCAATACCGCAGGGCTGCAGAGCAGCACAGTGTTACATGAGTGGGACTGTGCAGCCACGGTGACACTGTGTGACGCCCCAGGGGCCACGCAGTGACAGTGACACTGTGCCACACCTCAGGGACCATGCAGGGATGGTGACACCTGTGACACTTGGAGTCATGCAGTGACAGTGACAATGTGCCACACCCCAGGGACCACGCAGGGACAGCGACACCTGTGACACTGGGGCCATGCAGTGACACTAGTGACACCAGTGCCATGCAGTGACACCACTCTCAGCCCCCTCCACCTGTCCCTCAGGGGGTCCATCCCTCCTGGTTATTGGGGCCCCCACGCAGCCCACCTTTGGGGACAGTCCCCACTGGGGGACATCACCCTGTCCCTGCAGACCTGTGGGGGGCACCTGCCAGCTCCAGGACATCGGCACCAACCCCCACCCGCCCGGTGGGTGCCCCGTGATGGGTGCTGGGGAGGGGGTGCGTGGGGGAAGGGGTGCTCCAGGGAGGGGGTGCTCTGGGGATGGGGTGCACTGGGGAGGGGGTGCTCCGTGGAAGGGGTGCACTGGGACAGGGTGGTCCAGGGAGGGGGTTACTTTGGGGAAGGGGTGCACTGTGAAGGGGGTACATTGGGGGCGGGATGCTCCAGGAAGGAGGTGCACCAGGGGAGGGGTGCTCGAGGAAGGGGTGCACAGGGGAAGGGGGTGCAGCGGGGAGGGGGTGCAGCAGGAGGGGTGACCATCTGTCACGAGTCCCCGACAGCCGCAGCATAATTGATCCAGCCGCCAATTTGCAGCAGTTAAATATTTGGCTTGTGCGCAGCGCGGGGCCGGGCTCCCTGCTCAAACAGCCCCCGGTGAGAGGAGACGGATGGGCCGTGGCGAGCGGCTGCTCCAGACGCTGCCCGATCGATGGCAGGAGGCACAGTGAGCTGGGGCGGCCTCAGCACACGGGGCCGGGGCAACGTGCCGGTGCTGGGGGACGTGGCGCAGCGCCCTTGGGCCTCTGCTGGCACCCGTGGGCCATGGGAGCCCACGCGGAGGCAGTTCAGGGGGGCAGCATCCATGTCATGAGCGCAGGGGCCTCAGCCAGGGTGACCCCCCCCCGGCTGGACATGCGCTGCCCTTCAGGCCCCCTCCATGGCCATTGATAGAGCTGTCAATGTCACCCAGCAGCCCACGGAGCTGAGCCACCCGTCACAGGCTGCGGGCTGAGCCACGCAGCCACCGCCACGGACACAGGGTGGACACTGGCTCATCTGGGAGGGGGTTTGGCTGGGGGGCGGGATGGGCTAGGGGCTGGCCAGGAGTGGGACCTGGGCAGGTCTGTGAGTGCCAGGGCAATCCTGGGGCAGCTGCCATGGCTGGGTACCACGCAGCACCCACGGGAGGGACTCTGTGGCCAAGCACCAGGCTCAGGAGCCCTTCCCCAGTGGGTGCCAATGCCCAGACACGCAGCCCACGGGAGGGGGCTCAACCCCCAGCTCAGCCCAGGGCACCAGGCACCCCCGAACTGGGCACCCCAAGACCACACTAGCCCTGGCCGGCACCGTGGGGAGCCCTGTGCCTCACCGTCCCCCTGAAACCGCTCGCTCCCTCAGCCCTGCTAAACTCGTTAGCAGCTGGCAAACGTCAGCAGGGCAGGAGCAAAGCGCCAAATGCGATTACAGTGCCCGTCTCGCTTTCTCCTTCCCCCCTCCCCGGCCTCATCGCAGCCCCATTTATCGCGGAGGCGAGGAGCCGGGAGGGAGGAAGGCAATCAGAGCTTATCTTGGGCTGAGACTGTCCTGCTCCAGCCCTGATTTATAGCTGGCTGTGAGGGACTCCCGGCATCACCACCGCAATTAAGGGAGCATTGAAAAGCAGGGGAGTGGACCAACAGAGGGTTATCGCTTGCATACGGCTCCCCCCAGCACTGCCAGAAAAGTTGGGGTACCCGGGGGGGTGCTGGGTGGGCAGGGCTGTGA
Source organism: Fregata magnificens (assembly GCA_013389945.1). Taxonomy (NCBI): domain Eukaryota; kingdom Metazoa; phylum Chordata; class Aves; order Suliformes; family Fregatidae; genus Fregata; species Fregata magnificens. Next base: position 451,508 of record WAAD01019203.1, on the reverse strand, counting down.
CACCCTGGGAAAGGTCCCTGTGCCCAAAGGCTGGTGCTGGGGACAGCGAGGACGCTGCCTCGCTCTGCTGTGTCCCTGTCTGCTGGGCCAACAAGCCCAGGCAGGAGGGTTGGAAGGGGGATCGGAGCCCAAGCATCCCGGAGGACCCCAGGGATCACTGTGTGCAGGCAGGAGGTAGACAGGGGCTGGCAACACCCACCTTCCTGAAAATGCCGGGACAGTGGGGTGGCAGCAAGACAGGGCTGCACCATGGTGGGGAAAGCGCTGACCACCGAAAACCACATCCCGGGAAGCCAGACCCGCACTGTAGGGTGCCCAGAGCCAACACGAAGCCATGGACCCCCTCAAGGAAGCTCACAGCAGGGCCGATGCTCCGAGAAGCTCCCTGGGACCAGTATGGGAACGTGTACTTGGGAAAAAAGCACAAGCACGCTCATCAGCTCTGCTTGCGTGCAGTGAACTTTACAGAGCGCAGCCATGCCCCGGCATAGGAATGACCTGGGAGCGGACCACGAAAGAGCAGCGCTGGCAGCCCGCAGGTTGCAGAGCCACGGGGAACCGGCTGCTGTTTAACACTTTATTAAAACAAACGTGAAAAGCCAGCACCCGCTTTGCTCAGACTCATGCTCTCCTGCAGGGAAACTGCTGCCAAAGGAAAACTCAAACAACAGTAAATGAGCTTCAACGAGGCAGGTCCTCAGTCTCAGCCTGCTCCAGGGATGTATCAGACCCTCAAATCCAAAGCCAAGGGTGACCCACAAGTGATGATGGCAGAAATAGAGGACTGGAAGGAGGGCGAGCAGCCAGCCACCTAACCCATGTGAAATGAGATGCTGTCTGTCCCCCCCCAGGCAGATTTAACACATTTCCATTAAATCAACGTGAAAGAAGGGGAAATCGCATGTCTAAGTTCAGGTTAGCTGGGGCTGCCAGCTAGGAGGGGATCAACCTGGGGACACCTGCTAGCTGAAACAGGACCCGAGAGGCCACCTACTCCCTCAGTGAAGAGATTGTCCTTGAAGACACTAAAGTGCCTAAATTCACTCAAGTCCCACTGTACAGACCCATGGGGGGACAATGAGCACCTCATCCCCTCCACGGGCCACAGCCACAAAAGGGGAGCAGTCCCATCCCACAGGCACAGCTGGTGGGTAAGAACCTGAGCACCAAGAAAGGAGATGGGAGACGGTGTCAGGAAAAAAACCCCTATCACCTTGGGAAGTCTGCAAGGAGACGCCTCATCCCACTGTCTGCATTCAGCTGGCAAAGCTCATTAAAAGAAGTGGCCTTTCACTGCCCTTTTCAAACCTGGAAATTCAGGCCTCTTCCATGACAAAAAGAAAAGGTGAATTAAGAGATGAAATGCGAGAGGAGGAGGTACACCACCCCTCCAAGCCCGGCTACAACTGTGCCCACCGCCAGCCATGCCCAGAGGAAATCCAGGGAATCCTCCAGGCAGGCGTGCAACCTCAGGACCTGCTGGCGCGTGCTCTCCCGGTCCCCGGAGTTGTCAATGATGTAAGTCGCCAATTTGCGCTTCTTGTCCAGCGGCAGCTGGGAGGCGATGCGAGCTTCTGCCTCTGCCTGGGACAGCCCGTTCCTCTTCATCAGCCGATAGAGCTGCATTGGTGGGTCACTGCCAGGACAGGAGGGCGACACTGAGATGGGGGTGTGGGAGGGAAGAGGGGGTTTGCCTGCCTTCCTCAGCACGAGGGGGAAAAGCCGGGGTGAAGTGTAGGGAAGAGATGTTCCCCACTTCATTTTGGATCCAGCGCAGACATCCTGCCCTTGGATCAGTGGAGCCAGCACCTGCAGCGCTGCCCAGGCTGACCCTGCTGTGTGTTTTCGGCATTCCCATGGCCCATAACACTGGAGGAGTGCCCCAAACCCTGCCCCAGCCAACAGAGCATGGGTTGTGGAAGGCCCAAAGACAGAGATTTCCCCTGTACAATGGTGCCAGGTTTCAGAGAAACCTCAGTAAGAAGCCCCTCGTACACCAGGATAAAGGAAGGTGTCACTTCTCACGCCTACAGAAAAGAGGTGGCGTTATCGAAAGGCCTCACGCCAAGGCCAAAGCTAAATCCTCACCAGAGCAGGAGGGACATAATGGTCCCCTCCAGCCTCTAAGAGAGGTGGCAGCATCCCGGTCCTCGTGGTTCATGTGGCACTTACCAGTAAACCAAGACCGTGTATTTCATAAACTTGGTCAATCTGTTGGTCTCAAAGAGCAGAGGGATGTCGAGGATCACGTAGCGGTAGCCTGCAAAAATGACAACACCCACCCTCAAAAAAGGGAATAGCGTTACTCAGATTCCCAAATCCCTCGTGCTGCACGTGCACCACAGCCACAGCTGCTCCAGCAAAGCAAGTGGGAGAGCTCTACAGCTCCGCGATTACAGCCGAGAGGAGAGCAGAGCCTGCTTGCCCTCCTCCCTCTTGGAGGGAAGAAATGGTTTCATTCCAAGTTTCCAGAGGGGAAAAAAACAACCCAAAACAAAACTAAAAACAAACCCTAACCTGTATGATCTCAGACCAAAGGTGAAGCTGCAGAAATATAATGAGGAGCTGAAACAAGAAGCTCAAATGAAAGCGCCTGTGCCTGGCTGGCGAGAGCAGCAGTCACGCCATCATTGCTGGCCTCTCCAGGGGAGCAGTGCCCACAGCAGAATTTGCTCTCCTCTCTTTCACTTGTCGAAGACTTCGCCAGGCTGCAATCATTTGAGCTGCTGTTTCCCAGCTCAGTTTTCTTCCCTTTATGGAAACCTTTGGCTAAACAGTTCCCTTTTTCCAAGGGGAGCAAGGAAATCCTTGCAGGCCTCTCACAGCCGTGACACTGAAATGCAGGGGTGCCTCGAGGCACAGCCCCAGGGCCTGAAACCCCACAAAACTGGCCAAGTTTCATTCAAAACCGTCGTCACCACGCAGAGCAGCTGGCAGACGAGAGCTCGTAACTGCCAGTCGCTGTCCTCCCGGACCCTGCGGCCCACCCCAGGCTCTCCACATGCCTCTGCCCTTCACAAGCATCAACTCCCCTGGCAGACAGCAGTGTTTGGGGACTTGGGGGTACGCCCCACTGAGCCCAGAGGAGCAGGCGAGGGTAAGGTAAAGCTGCAAGTCAGGGTCTCGCTCCCCTGTGTATGTCCCAGCTGCGGGGACACCTCCAGTTTTGCTGGTGTCCCCTCTTTATAACCCAAACCCCCTAACCGAGCTGGCTACGGCAATAAAAGTCTTGACAAAGACATCATCATCCAGCAAGCCACCATTTTACCAGCATCTCCGTCCAGAGAGACTTCTTGCTGCCCTACAGTTTGATCGATAAGAGCTTTCCTTACACAGCAATCCTTAGAGACAACATCCAGCTATCCCAAATCATTAAAACCTGACTAATGAGGACACAGCAGCCTGCTGAAGACACACAGTGCTCTTGCTGAGGGGCAGGACAGCATCCGCCTCCCAAGCCCGCAGCCTCGGGTTCAAGACTCCATCTCTGGCTCCTGGCTTTCCTGCCTGTTGCTTCCTTTGTGATTTCTCCTCCTCCTCGCCCCACAGCAGAGCACGGCCCCCACGGTGCCACAGCACGGGCCTATTCAGCTGTCACAGGGCTCAGCTTTGATAAGCTCCGCGAAACCAGACTGACTCTATTAAGACATCCTTCCGTCTACACGGAGACCTCCGAAACAGCTGGTGATCTTATCTGGCATTTGATTAGACCAAGTTTGACAGCTGTATTTGTTATATTTATCAGGGGAAAAAGCGGGACTTTGGAAACCACAGCTGTCAGCCCATTTCTCACCTTATTGAGACTAAAAGGGCTCCGCAGCTTTCACTGAAGCCCGGGGAGGCTGGGGGCAGGGAAGAATATTTGGCCGTTTCAGAAGGTATGACATTATCCAGCAAGTAATCTCAGAAGAGGCCACACAATGCTTTTCTCAGGCCCTACAGATGTACTTTAAACCACAGAAGAAGAAGGTGGTGAAGGGCAGCAGCGAAAGGCAGGAATGAATCCTCCAAACACCAACGCAAAAGGCCACCGGTGGCAGAGCACAAAGGCCATCACTCAACGTCGGTTCCTTTTCTCCTTCCCCGTCCCTCTCCCCACTTTAAAACCAAAGGCAGGGCGAGCAGGGACAGCTCCTGCCTGAGCAGGAGTCCCGGTGTGTCAGGATGCCAGAATTGCCTGGCCTCTTACCTAGCACAAAGTACTTCAAGATCTGCTTCAGCATCTCCTTCTGGATCTCTGGGTGGGTGATGGCGTTCAGCAGCTGCCGTTTCTCCGGGTGGGAGAAGATAATGTTTCCTAGAGCCTCACGATTTATCTCTCCATTCTCCAAGAGGATCTCAGTGCCAAAGTAATGCACTATCTGCTGATAGGCCTTGAAGTGGGGCTGCACCACTGATAACATTAAACAGCCGGAGGTTAGAGCCAGTTCTACAGCACAGTTGGTGTTTGCATCAGCGATCGGCCTCAAATGAGTTTTGTTCATTAAATAACCAAGCTTAGTCTCCTCGGTGGGCAGCACATCTGCCTGCCAGCACACGCTGAACAGAGACCGGCGTGGCTCAGCGCTGCAGCCCGGCAGACACCTGGCATCAGTGCTGCAGGAAAGCATCTGCAAAAAAACGCCTCTCAGCCCAAGGTCCCTTTGAGGACTGACACCCAAGAGATCGAAACATCCTGCAAACATTAATTCAGCGCCACGACCCTCCTCGTGCATGTTGCTGCTCGGGGTTAGAAGTGAGCAGGGCGGGCGGGAGGACTTGCTGACGGCTACCAGCCAAGACACAGGCAGGAAGGGGGGCTGAGCTGATTCCTACTGCCTGCAGGGCGAGTCCTCGAGCAGGGAGATCCTAAAGGGACAGGGACCAGCATCACGTTTATTTTAGCTGAAAACTTCAGCACTAGGTGAATACAGCCTGGCTGCTACTAAGGGTTTTTTTACTGTCTTTCACCTTAGTCACCAAATTCTTCACGAGAACGAACACAGAAACCTTCTAAGAGATCAACTCCCAATAGGTATTTGCAGGGACTCTGATGTAACATGAACGTATAATTTTAAAGCCACCAAAAAATCACCAACAAAAAGGATGCTGTAATAAAACCATAATTAAAATCAAACTGAGGCTAACCACAGAGCATGACAGGCCGTATATAATTTTCTCTCCAAAATCCAGGAATGTTGCCACAGGTTGTAACCTCAGGCCAACCTAATAAAAGTCTTTAAGACCAATTTCTTTCTCCCATGGAATTTCACATTGAGGTAGTTTCAGGATGGGTGAAATCCATACAGTAAATAAACACATATAAAAAAGGACTTGGAGAGAAATGAATTGATTGGTAGAAAACTGACACTGAGTATCTGTAGTGTTTTCCTATCGTCTCTGAGGGTTTTTAGCACCTCCAGCAAATTTTCCACACCTCGAGGGGAATTACAGTGCAATAAAATGTTAAGAACATCACAGCTTTGAGTGGCTACATGGTAAGTTCTTCACCAAATAGAAAAGCACAGGCACTTCAAAATGACACCGCCTGCACCACTGCTCAGCTGCAGACCCAAAACCTTCCGCATACAAAATCAGCAGCCCTTTCTGGAGCGAGTGCTGCTCTCCTCGTTATCCTGGTGGTACAGAAGAATTAACATCTCACTCCACATCGCGCAGGTAATCGGGGACAGCAGGGTCTGCTCCAGTCCTGCTGAGGCAGCAGATCTGGATCTCTGGGTCTTTTCTGTAGCCAGGACAGATAGCCAGACAGCCAATGGCAGCCAGACATTTCCAGAGCAGTGAGAGGCAGGTGTGCTGTGCAGAAGCACAGACCGAATTCCCTCTGATCTGGGATACTTAGAGCCTCTTTTTTTTGAGTGCATTAAGGCACAAGTAATTTCGTGGACCAATCTCTCAGTGTTTACAACCAAGCAACATCCAGCACAGAGGGAAATTCTCTTTCAAGCTAGGTGTTAGTGATCCCACCTAACATAACCACATTACAGAATCGGTGTCCTGGGGCTTAGGGGGGACATCAGATCAGCCAAGGGAACCCGCTTTACAGAGAACTGCATTTATTTTGCCTGGAGTTGGCTTTCAAAGCTGGGAAGCATTGCACTCCAGGAGAGGGAAACTCAGGGCAAGATCTCCTCATGGTGTTTATTAGGACATGATCTTATTTTTTTCCTTTATTAAAAATATATCCTAGTTCCAATCCCCGCCGAGGCAGCTGCTCCACGCAGCCTCAACTGCGGAATGGGAGGGAAACACTTATCTAACATACCCAGAGCACCCTCTGCCGTCTGCACTTCCCCGCATTAATCCCAGTTGTCAGAGGAACCTCAGGGAGAAAGACCAACTATGCAAAACTCACCCTCTCTGGCAATAACATCGGCATCAATCACGGCACAGCCCAGTTCCTGGAGTACGGCCACCACCGTGCTCTTCCCCGTCGCGATTCCACCCGAGAGTCCAACCAGGAACATTGTGCTCTGAAACAGAAAGAAAACAGCTGAAAACGCACCAGGACAGGGCCGTTTTGTTCATGCTGTGCACATCAAATATTTATCCCAAACAGGCAACTTCATTCAAAGCTCATTTTCATATGTTTTCAGGGCATTACCGAGACATGACATGATTTTGGCACCCTTCTGAGCTGGGTACCCCTGTTTTACAGGCTGAAGAACAGCGTTGGGTTAAATGAGCCTTCCCTGGACCCTGCTAACTCTGGATGTGCAACCTGAACCAGCCCTAAGTTCCGCCAGCTGGTTTACCTGCAGCTCCACGCAACTTGCTCCCCTTTAGCATCTGCGCCCGTCAAGCCACAGTCTCACGTACAGTGCCCTAAATCAGAGGAAATTTCTGGCAGGGTTGTCGAGTGTGACCCAGGATCAGTGACAAAGGGGAAGAATTCAGACAACATCTCAGCCCAGACTGTGAAACACAAGGACTGAGAGGGAGAGCCCTGCTTGATCTCTAGAGCCGGGGTGTAAGGGGAGATAAGCTACCTCTGTCGTAATCGGGATGCAAAGCACACAAGCCAGTAAGTAAATTGCATCCCCACGTTACCCGGAAGCCAGCACAGTCATCAGCAGCCCAATGGACACAAGAAATCATGACTCTGAGCAGCAAACTTGTGTCTGTTAGCTTGAAAACAGCACTAAACACAGAGTCTGCACTTGCCGATGGCCTTGAGGCTGGGAGGGAGCTGGTAACTCCCCAGCCGACCCAGAGCAGACAACTTCTGTCACAGTTTCTGCACTGAGATCTCTCCCCACTCAATCCAAAACTTGCAACCCTCCAAATCCCGCTTACACACCAAAAGGCTCAGCAACGCAGAGGCAGCTCTGGACAGGAGTGGGGACTCCCGTGAGCAAGGTGGTATCTGCATCCCCAAAAAGGCAACAGCCACGGCAGGCTGGGAAAGCAAGAGTCATGCAGGACCTGGGGCAGCCATGGCAGTGTGGGGAACAGACCCCAGCATCCCCTCTCCAGTCCCCATGGACCAACACCACCCCCAGCCAAGGGCATCCAGGGCTTTGTGCAGCCAAATCCTGCAATTCCACAAGGGTAGAGCCTCCAACTTTGCCGTCACCTTGTCTAGGGTGATGCCACCTTCACAGACAAGGAGCCTGAAGCTCCCAAGCCCAAGTCTGTGGCTGTTGCCCCTTGCATCTGAGAAGAAACTGGCTCCACCATCTTTGGCCAGGAGCCACAGGCTGCTGGTAGACACCCCTCAGCTTCCTCTTGCTCAGAGGAAGGGAGACCCAGCTCCCACTACCTCTCCCGGTGAGCCACGTACCCCAAAACCCAATGATCTCAGTAATCATCACTCTGCCTAACCTGGTTCTGGTGTCACACCTCCCTCCAGACACCACAGCCACCAGCCCCAAAAAACTCTTCACATACAGGAACCAGGTACCTACTGCCTGCACCTTCCCCCACAAACAGGGACCACGCCGCTTTGCACCCAAGGGCAGCAGTCAGGAACACGGGCCTGCAGGGTGCCTGAAGATGGGTGAAAACACAGCACCACTTCCTTTTTGCTAGAAAAAAAAAGACACTTTTGTCATAACTCAGTCTTATAAACAGGACCCAGACCCATGGTCTGGGGTTGAGGAGGGGGGTGAATAAGTCCTTTGGCAGCTGGAGGCAATTCAGCAGAGGGAGGAACCAGGAGTTAGAGCAAAAGCCAGCAGCACCTGCCAGCAGCGTCGTTTGCTTCGTGGCTGCCGAGAGCCAACGCCAGCCCGCAGCAGCACCACGTGCTCTTTTCCCTTCCAAGACGCCAGGCGAGCAGATGGGTTTAACTCGAGCAACAACAAGGGGGAATTCAAAGGGAATCAGAAAGGGCACTTACAATAAACATCAGTGCTTTGCGGGAGGCTGACGTAAATCTCAAGCTTTGTTGCCAAGTGAGTACCCGGTCCCCATGGGGAGCCTTTCTCAGCACTACGGAGGGCTCGGCATGACAGAGGGTCTGCTTCTTCTATTTATAGCAGCAGGTTAAAATCCAGCCCTCCCTGGCAGGATTTTATACACCCTCCGCAACAGCCTAGAAGGGCTAACGCTGCACAAGGAGAATCAGGCCTTTGGTGTGCTGCCTTGCAGGGGTGGAGGCTCCATTTGCGTGTTTTTTAAAAATACATAAAAATCTCTCCTGCCCGTATAGAATAAATACAGGGTTTTAAATACAGTAACCTCTACACTCTGGCCTCCAGCTGGGGCTTGGTCCCCAAAAAAACTGCTATATCTGTCCCTCTGTTACATACCTCCGCAGGCAGGCGGCTGCTGTGAGAATTACTGCAGAGGTAGAAGAGGACTTGGAAGGGTTAGTCTAGAAAGCATGGCCAAACGGGGTCTGAAAACACTTGTGCTGTCACAGGGCCTGTACAGATAGAAGACCCACGGTACGAGGTATAAATATTTAACGAGCTTCGGTTTGAACTGTACACAAGGGTAGAGAGGCCAGCCCGTTCCTGCAGATGTTACAGCCAGGAGCCAGAACCAGTTTTCCCCAAAACACACTGGTTTTTTGGTGTATTTGGCCTGCATCAGGTAATTAAAACATGGGGAAAGCTGAAATGCGAGCCACAGAGGCTAGTCACACTGGAAAACTCGGCGAGTTATTCCTGCCATGAGGAATGGTGCCCTGTGAGATGTAACCCAGAGCCCCAAGGAAGTGGTTTTTAAAGACTGAGGTGCCCAAATTTCCCCCGTGTCCCGACTCCTCTGGTTTTTGAGCACAGCACCAGTCACCCGCCTCAAGCCATCCATCCGGCATGCCACAGGGCCAAGGACAGAGCTGAAAGGCGTCCTCCAGCACCATGCTACACCCGGCCCTCCTGCCACTCCCATCCTTGGCTCTGACCGGGGCCTGGCACACTGACGGACCTGGTGTTTGGCTTGAGGAGGCTGAAATTAAAAGGAAAAATCATAAAATACATCATTAACTTGGTGGAGAAAAAGCCGCCACCACCACCACCACCACGAACCACCCCCCGGCCTTCCGGCTGGTACCGAATCAAGCCCCACATGCCGACAGTTTTCGCCGGACAGGGCCCTGACTGCAAAACGGCGCTTCCCCGGTGGTCCCGAGCCCGGCCCCGGGCCGTGGCCACC
>WAAD01019203.1:408264-441327 GCA_013389945.1 Fregata magnificens | reverse complement strand
GAGGGCAGCGGCCGGGAAGTGAGCGGCGCCCCGCCCCGCGGGCGCGCTGATTGGCCGTCGGGCAGCATCCCGCGCTACGATTGGTCGAGCTGCCCGTCAGTCTGGCGGGGGGGGACGGGCCCGCTGGCTACCATTCACGCCTGTTGTGGGAGCGTGTCCTGAAGCTAAGCAGGGTCGGGCCCGTCCGTGGCGTGGATGGGTGACGGCGTGCGCGGTGCCTGCGGGGCAGCCAGAAAGGGGCCGCGAGTGCCTTTTTTTGATATAAATGAGCCCAATTCGCAGCTCTTATTGTCCTTGCGTTAGGGTGTGTCTCCCCGCGTTTCCCCTGTCCTACAGCACAAGCCCCATCCCCCTCCCGGCATCTCTGGCACCGCGATGGCACCCAGGATGGTGGCATGGTTGGGTGCGTTATCCCGCTCCCCGGAGCCTGTGGCCTCCCACAGCCATCCCTGCACCCAGAGAGAAGCCCAGGCTTCTGTACACACATCCCATCGTTATCCTAAACACGGCCCAGGGTTTTGCAAAGCTCAGCCTACGTCGTCTTGTGGTTCAAGGAGCGCGGCCTCCAGAGGTACAAAATGGTGAAATAGCAACAATTAGTCTGGGAGCAAGTGCGTGCGGCGAGGCAGGTCCTTATCTAGGTAGGAGAGATCTAAAATCTCTAATGTAGTACCCGTGTTACTCACTGTCTTAATTAACGAGGCACAGAGCTGCCTTGCCATGCCTGTGGTTTGCAGGAGAGGCTTCGTCCTCGTTTCTGCTGGCTTTGCATGTGGCAGGGCACGTCAATGTGTGGCTTATGCCACATCACGTGTTTCCAGAGGTTTCCACAGGTTTTGTGCCTTGTGCTTCACACACCTGAGCCTCACCAGGCTCCTCTTCCCACTTGCCCAACACCCCAGCAGCTGCTTTCCCAGCCCTGCGACGCGGAGACCATTGGCTTGAAGAGCTGTTCTCCCTCCGTCGTCAGCTTTCCGTAGGCAATCCTGCCTGTCTGGTAACGGAATTGAATAAAAGGTCACGCAAGAAATATCACGGAGGCGCTTTTTATGCCTGGTTATATTTTATTTGCCCCCTGGGTGTGGCACCGTGTCTCAGTTTAATAGGTTTAGCCATGCTTGGGGAGATTTTTCTTTTCTTTCCCTCTGACATGATTAGGTTTGTGGAAACCAGAGCCAAGCAGAGAGGAGACGCGGTGCTTAATCACCGTCATTTCCCAGCCCAGAGGTTCAGCCTGCCCTTTGCCAGGAAAAGGTGTGTTCTTGAGCCTTCTTCATATCCTAGCACAGGCATCGCACCTTCTGCAACCCTGAGGAGTTAAAATGCAGTTACCTGCCCCGACTAGGGCAAGCGTTGAAGCGCAGCAAGCTAACCAAGGCAGCCTGGGAAATGTCCTGTAACAAATATACTTAGAGAGTATGGATTGCTCGGGAAATAACGTTAAAAGAGTGGCTGATGGGCACAGCGATGATAAGCACAAGCCAGGGAGGCTTTGGAACTCTCTGGCAAATCTCCTGTCCCCCCCAAAACCTAATGGGGGATCCACCTAGGTGGCAAAAGACCAAGCAGTAGGAACGGTGGTGGTTTTCTTTCCTGATGCACATCGGTTCCGTTGGTTTCGTACTGTCACGTTACGCTGGGATGTGGGAGTGTTTCTGGTCACCCCACCTGAATGCTGTCCCCAAAAATGGGGCAGGGGAAGTGCTTTGAGCTGCTGGGGTTTGCAGAGCAATGCTTGGAGTCCTGCCTCTGCCCAGTTCATGTTGCGAGTCACTGGATCTTGGCTCTGAGATTTAAAACATACAAATATCACTTAGCGAGAGCAATACTTCCTTTCCTTTTAAGGACAGGAAAGAGGAATTGAGCTTCTTCCACCTCGGTCGTGTGTCAGCACTGGGAAGTAGCTGCACCACTCTCCACTGCGGCCGTCTGAGTTGATTTCCCAAAGAAAAAAAAAAAATCCCACTTTTGTATTTGTCGCGATTTCCTCTGTGTGGAGAGGGCTTCTGTCGTGTCTCCGGTGTCTGCAGAGATTTTATTCTCGTGATAGATAAAAGACTGGAAAGACAGAGATGCTGGCACAGGCTCTGCTCCCCAGAGCTGCTACAAGCCCAGTGGGATTTGTCAGTTCACAGGCAGCGAGTGGCAGCGGTGAGACCAAGGATTTGAGTGTCCCAGCCCTGTGAAACAAGTCCATCATTGGCAAAACCACCCAGGGAAGCGGTTCTGGGTGGGAAACATTCAGGGATGGTCCTGCGGCATGAACTGGGTTGTTGCTGGATGGGGTGTGGGGAAAGCAAAAGGGCTTTTCTTGGTGGGACAGCAGGCAGCTGCCTGGTTTGGCAATCCCTGCCTGTGCTTAGACCGTGAGAGGATGTTCCTGGGACAACCGCTGTGCTCTAACATGCAGAATTTAGTTTTAGGTATTGTATGGAGCACAATAATGGCACGCTCTGCTTTGGGACCTGTGCTCTGCCATCTGCAGAGCCTCCTTCCTCGCTCTGGCTCCTAATGAGATTACAGCCTAAGTACCACGCCTGATTAGCCCCAGGTTTGGCAGAAGGATTTTCCAGCACCTAAATACAGAGCAGGGATCTACTATTTCTCATCTGACACCTTTCAGACTAGGAAGCAAGGCTGTGCAGTGGAGGAATTGCAAACCACCCAAGACCTTGTCTGAATCTGCATTTCCAGTTTGGGTTTTGAGCAAGAACCAGCCATATTTGGTACCGTTTGCTATCGTAGGTGTGAGAAGGTCTGAGAGCCCGAGTGCGGCATTTCAATTTGTGTCATGAAGGATGCTTTTTGATCGCTGCAGTGCATGCGCTACGGGAAATAACTCTCAGCCCCTGCTGTCAAAATCCCCCCGTGTCGATCCAGAGCTTCCCACCGGGCTTTGGGAGCTGAGGGAGCCGCGGGGAGCCGGCCACAGCTGGCGTTGTCCTCCCATGTGCTTTCTTCCCCCACCTTGCAAAAATAAAGCTCTCGGCTCTGGGAATACAGCGGGAGTGCACATGGATCCAGGTGATAGATAAGTGGGTGCCGAGCACCAGTTTGTTACTGCATGCGTCTGGTGTTTTCCAGCCTCCAGAGGGGTTGAGCTGGTGGAGGACAGTTAGTCTGAGTGGGTCTTGCCTTGAGCAAACCCATCCGGTTTAGGTACTTCCAAAAGTCAATAGATCGCTCAGGTTATGGGTATTATTTTCTGTGTAGTGGTTAGCACTGGCTCCTTTCCCTCGAACTCAAGGAGCTGAACAGTAGCGGGGAAGGGGCATTGCAGCGAAAGGTGGTGGCCATGGCAGTGGTGATGCCTTTCCCGGGATAAGGGAAAAGTGTTTTCCTTCATCGGAGAACGAACCGTTGCCACCTTGCGGGTAATCGAAAGACATTTCACATAGCGCAGCCGATGTGCCCTTCTCCACCCCCTTTATCACTCAGAGCAGCTCAGGCTAGAAAGGAGATACAGGAGGGAAAAAGCCATAAGTGCAGCCTTCCTGTCAGACAGGAGCTGGCCTGGCAGTTAACCCTTCCTGGGGGGTGAAACTGGCTTCAGCCGTTGCAGCTTCATGGGTCACATCAGCTGCGGTAGTTGGGATTTTGGACAGGGATGGCTCTGTCCCAGGGCACTGGTGGGATGATGCCATTAATTTGGGGAGCGTCCAAGGGGCTGCAGTTACACTGGAGCATAAAGAAGAAGATATTTGCTTTCCTAAATGGACTTTAAAATAGAAATACCTATAATTGTTGCTTCCCTAAGTGTAACAAGATGGACCTTCAGGTTTTCCAGTGTTTTCCTACATTTCCTTTGCCAGTGACTCGTCTGCGGGTCAATTTTCATCTCCTGGCTGGAGCAGGGCTCTTCCCCATGCCACAGCGCCTGGGGATGCAAAACCTCATCCCACCTTATGCCACCCTGATTTCTTCCAGGTCACGACGGCTTTGCTCATAAATCAGGGAGGATTTTTCTCAGCACTTTTACCTGTGAGTCCGGTGTGGGGGGGAAGCAATATTGGTTGGGCTGAACTCATTAGCGGCAAGCTGGGAGTTGGCAGCTCTGATTTATGAAGCAAAGCAATGCCAACTGAATACGCAGGGACTGGGAGGATTTTGTTTGTCACATCTGACACCCGCAGCACCCCGATGTGGATGTGACCTGGGAAAACGTGTCTATCTCCTTTGGAAGGGGTGGCTTCCAGCATCTGCCCTCGGACGTGCTCTCAACCCTCCCTTGTGCCGTCAGTTTGTGGTGTTAAAATTGGCAAGAAATCTGTTGAATGTGTTTATCGCAGCTCCACGGTGGATGGTTTGGCTCATCCCCGGTCCTGGATGCAGCCGTCCCAGCTGGTTGGGGATCTGCCAGGTCTCACCTGTGCTCCTCCACAAGGAGTTAAAAAAAACCCCATCACGTATTTGTCACCACAATCTATAGTGGTGTCAGCACCACTTTGCTGTAATTACTTTTGCTGTCATGTCAGAGCTCGCGTCTCCCCGGGTGGAGGTAAATCCCTTTCCTGGTGGTGGGAAGAAAGGTGAGGTGTGTCCCCCCAGGTAAGGTTCAGCAGCGCTGCAGGATGCTGATCCCCACAGAGCTGCGGCTTCATGGCTGCTCTTCTCTCTGCTCCACTGCAAGTGCCTCATGTGCTGCTGGAGAAGAGGGGGTGCTTCTCATCGAGCCCCCTTTTGTGGAGCAGCTCACCCTGCGCAACTGCTTGTTCCCCGTGCCGGTGAGCAAACGCTTGCTGTCTCCTAGTGTTTCACGTGGGGTTCTGCTGGTAGATGGAAGGGAATCTTTTTCCCCAGCAAATGCCGTCTGCAGAGTCTCCACTGCTATTCAGGTTTTGTCCAGAGGAAAACCTTCCCCAGCTCAGCTGCTCCGTGTCCTGCAAACCAGACGTCTCTGCTCCACAGGGCGATGGCTGCCCGTCATGTCGGGTTTCTGCGCCATGCGCGTCAGTGGCCTCGCCGTCTGCAGGCGTCTCCACACTGAGCCCTCCCAGCTTCATCCCTCAAAAAACCCATTTATCTAACTGCTTTTCCCTGGTTTCAAAACTCACTTGCTGCTCAGCTCAGGGATTTTTTTAAAGCTTATTCCCCTCCCGGCTCTCTGCTTTTCCTGGTCTTGCTGAAAGAAATAGTTGGATGCTGCTCCAACATATTTTCCAGCGTGTTTCTTCTTTCCTTTCCCTGCTCCACCCTCTTCACCACTATCTTGTGTTTGGTAAAGACATTAAGCTGGTCCGGGAGCAAGTGGTACTCGGTGAGGGTTTCCAGGCTGGCTGGTGCCTTCGGTTTACTGTCTACCTCTGGGCAGATCAGAGCTGTGCAGTTGTCCCTGCTGTGAAAGCGGCAATCGTTTTGGGGGTGCAAGGAAGGAGATGGCTTGCATCGTAGAGTAAAAAACACACTGGCTTTGATCCCGAAGCTGAGATTTGGGGGAAGAAGAGGATGAGGTTCCCAGGCACAGGAGGGCAGGGAGACACATCCCACAGCATCCAGGCTGATGGGGGGGTCCCTGGGGCAGGTGGGGCAGACCCAGTCCCACAGAGCTCGTACCAGTTTCCAGCCAGACCCGCTCTGGTGTGGGTGATGGTGCCCACTGGTGGTGGGCTTTGCGGTTTTAGGTGCTGTGGCTGTGCCACTTGGTGCAAAGAGCAGCTCCCACCCGGGATTCTCCATGGCTTTCCTCGCTCTGGCCTCTCCCTGTTGAGCCAGACGCAGGTTATTGTCCTCAGAGAAAACAGAAGAGGAAAGATGCTGCAGTTTTACTGCAAAACAAGCTCGGCAGCACTGATGGGGACAGGACAGAGCTGACTGATGCTGCTGGTGTGCACGCTGTCCCCGCAACTTGCTTTGCAGAAGACCCTCATGCATGTCAGCAGCTGGCAAAGCGCCCCTGGCCTGGTGTCCCCCCCTCTTCCCCTCTCATCACTCTGCTCGGTCCTGCTCCGGCTGTCTCTGGGGTTGAATTTCCACCTGAGCCGTGACCCCCTTGTTTTGGGGACCACTGGCAGGGAGGCTCCCAGCTTGGGGTGACCCAGCTCTGCAGAGGTAACGTCGCCTGTCCTGCGTCAGGGTATCTCACTCAGAGGTGAGATTACATATGGCATGCTGGGAGCAGGCACTTCTCCCATGTTTTGGCGTTGGGTCCCTGCTGGACTTGCCTATCAGCAAGGCCGGGCTCGGTGCAGGGTTTCACACCTGCAGCTGCTTTGGGGTGATCATCATCTGGATGTCCGGGGCTGCCCTGCATCCCTGGAAGGAGGAGTGATGCCCTCGTGCAGGTGCTTCCCACCCTGTGCTCCCAAAGAGATTTGCTGCTTGATCTAGATTTTCCAGCTCCAGCATAACAATATCATAATTTTCCAATATAACAGCCACTCATTTCCCTAGATCATCACCTCTGCAGGTGGGGTGACATTTGGCGCAGTGTCCTTGGCCACCGGCCCTTCCGTGGTGCCTGGACCTGCTGCGGTACCTCATCCCCAGGGCTGGACCAGCGTTTGTTGCTCCCGCATCCATCCTTGGGATCAGAAAGGAGGAAAAAGCCTAAGCCTGGCATCCCTGCCACTCCATGCGGTGGGTTTGGGCACATGCGGCTGAGCAGGGTGATGTGATGACAAAGATGTGGTCACCTGTGGTGTGGGGCATGCTCCCCACTGCTGCGCAAACCTGTGGGGTGGGAGGTGTTGGCGCTGGTCCCCTTTTGGGAGCTCGCAGAGAGCTCGCTGCTGGGAGGGATGCCGGGGAGAGGGCACATGCCTGCACCCTCCATGCACCAAGTATTCCCCCTCCTGGAGACTTGGACTAAGAGCAGGGAGCTTGTATTTTCTTTAGAGAGCTTCAGAAACCCTATAAATGTTCTCCAAAAGAAAAACCCAAGGCTCCAATGATGTTTCTTTTGTTCCCTAGTGGCTTGAGTCCAGCAAATGACAGCGGAGCCAAAAAGAAGAAAAAGAAACCCAAACGGAAGAAAGAGAAAGGAGGAGATCAGTCCGACCAGGCTCAGGACCAGCCAGTGAAGGTGACCAACCCCTTCCTGGAGTCGCAGTCCCACAGAACAGCCAGCCCTGTCCTGAACCTCTCTCATGTAGCTTAGGGCGAGGAAAGAGTCTACCGGTCCTGATTTTAGGCACTTGGCTGCTCAAAAACTTTAAGGTTTAAAGTAATTTCCCAGCCTGGCTCCATGCGTGGGAATTCCCGTTGCTGCGGAAGGTGTTTGCGGAGCACTCCAGGGTAAACCCGGTCCTTGGCTGGATATCCCAGCCAGTTCTTGCGCTGCAGTGAAAGGGTCAGACTGGCGTCTCCAAGTTCTTCTTTCCAGACACCAGCTGCCTCCTTGCAGGCAGGGAACCGCCATGCTGCCACCTGCCAGCTTCCTCTCCTGCCCGCAGCCAGCACAACAAACGCGTTCTACTTCTTGGACGACATCTGATGTTGATTTTTGCTTGATTAACATAAGAACAGCAGCTGGGTCAGAGCAGGGTCTGTCTTACCCCTCTTGGCTTTGCCCGATCCTGACTAGCAGCCAGTGCTTTGTGAAGGAGCATGGGACATGGAAGGTTTGTCCCTCCCAGCGCTGGCAGTCACCCCTATGGCCTGTGGCAGGGGACACACACAGATCTGCACATCAACAGAGGCTGTTTTCTGTCCGATGCTTGGTTCCCATCCAAATATTTCTAATATTTTGTTTTTCTGACTGTGCAGAGCGTTAAATTGGGGCTTTGAGTGTTTCAAACTAACTTCACTGGGAATCAGGGAGGAGCTGGGGTTGTGAATTTGGCACAGAGCTGCCCACCCTGCCAACGCCTGCCAGGGGAGGAGGAGGAAAGTGTCCTTCATCTTGACACGGCCTCTCTGCCTTGTCCTGGTCCATGGTGCCCAGGGACTCCTCTGGAAGCTGCCGTTTGCAGATACGGATCCAGCTTAGATGGAGGAGGCCGAAGCAGTGAGAGAGAAAAGCCACAGCGGAAAGCCCAAACGCTGGGTGTGGATTGACCCACGGTGTCTCTGCATGGGTGTTAGCCAAGGTGAGGCAGGGAGGTTTGCTCTTGGGGCTCACAGCGCCCTCCTTAACTGAAGCTTAAAGCATTTTAAGGCACTTCATCTATCCCCTTTGACCCAGGAGTGCCTAGAAACCAGGTCTAGGTGTGTGGCAGGTGCCTGGTAAAAGGGTTCATCCATCTACTAGAGGGTTATGTGAGGGTCTAGGCTGAGAAGTGACTTTTCTCCCTGCTATCCCCTTCCTGTCAGGGTCAGCTCCAGGTTCCCCTAATGAGGAGCTGAAATACAGACCTGGTGGCTCAGCTTACTCATTTTGTCTTTCCACCCTTCTTTTCTGCCCTCAGGTGAACTCTTTACCTGCTGAGAGGATCCAGGAGATTCAAAAAGCTATCGAGCTCTTCTCTGTAGGTCAGGGCCCTGCCAAAACCATGGAGGAAGCCAGCAAGAGGAGCTACCAGTTCTGGGACACACAGCCAGTGCCCAAGCTAGGTATGTACAGCCCCTCACCATTTCGTGCTCCTTGGGCCTTGTGGTCCCCAGGCTGCTCAAAGAAGCCCTCAAAGAAGCTCAAAGAAGCCCTCAAAGAAGCCCATAGAAGCTGGTCTCTGGCCAGAAAGCAACTGCCTGGACAGCCCCTCACTGCTGTCCTATCTGGGCTTCAAAGTCATCAATGAGACTTGTCCACCATTCAGCGTCATGGGCAGAGCGGCCAGCTCTGCTGCCAGAGAGCTGTGCAGGCGGCTGGGGTGTCGAGAGGGATGGGGAGCTGTTTCAGACATCCAATTTGATGCCTCCTTCATTTAGGCATCATTTAATCTCAGTCTTTAGCCCTTGAATTGGGTCTCCCCAGCCTTGTGTGCCCAAGTTTCATGCGGGGTGTTGCCAGCCTTCCTCTTGCCAAGTCCTAGGGGACTTGGAGCTAACCAGGTCTCCCCTTTCTGGGGGTTGAAGCTTCCCAGCAAGGGGTCGTTGGTGGGGAAGGTAACTTGGTGTGAGACGGGGCCAGCCAGTGATGGGAGCCGCTCAGGGAAGCGGGTCCATGTGCGGAGCTGCCACATTGTTGGTTTGCTGGGCTCACATCAGCCTCTGGCACGGGCAGGCGCTGAGGCTGAGCCAGGAGAGCCGGGAGAGGGGAACCACAAACCTCATGAGCATCTGCACCCCCAAGCTGCCATGCGCGTCTAAAGATGGGGAATCCTATCTCTTTGTCCCCTCTTCGCCCTGCAAACAGCCTGGCTGTACTTCCCAGCTCTACTCCTTGCTCCAGCCCTTTCTCCAGTTTGCTCTTGACGCTGTCAGCCTGCGTCAAAAGTGATCTGCTGTCAGTAACAAGGCGTTTCTCAGTGTCGCAGGAGCGCTTGGCAGCTGAGCAGATCTGAAAGGAAGAGGGGCGCACTGACACAGAGCTGCATGGCAGGAAAGCGCTTGTTCCCAAGCTAATTGGAGCAAACCTGCAGTGCTCCCGGGGTGCCCAGGATTGCTTCGCTTAGTCTTTCCACCCCTGCATCCCCCAGCAAAATCCATGCAGAGCTCAGGAAAATTAGAGAATGAGTCCAAGCCCATAGTTTCCAGATTTACCCAAAGCTTGTCAGGGCTTCAAATTGGCTGCTCTTCAGTGATTTCCTTCATGGGGTTGTGTCCGACCCCTCTTGCTGCAAACACCATGTTTGATTCCCTTTTCATGTTGTCAGCACCAGTCTGAGGCTTTCTTTGGTCTTAAAGACTGTTTGCTGGGACCGATGGTCTCAGCTTTGTGCTGGGAAGATCATAGTGAGATAGCACGGGGTTATGTGAGAGAGCAAAGCCTGATCTTGCATTTGTCCTTTTTCTCAGAGGATGCTGGACATGGCAAACTTCATTTCTGCTTGGGTAAACCCTGGAGGAAGAGTGGAAAGTGTCTTCTGGGGAAGGAGAGGCACAAAACAGCCCGCTCCTCCGTACACCAAATTGCTGGCTGTGCTCTGGCTGCCAGCCCCTTGCTGGGTCCCAGCGTCTCTCATGGGCCTTGCTCAGGAGCACACTCTGGCACACAGCATTACGTAAACGAGGCTATTTAGGGTCGGGTAACAAAAGTGCTGTGGGATTTTTGGGGCCGGATTTCAGAACAGTTCAGCACCTGCTCAAAACAGAGAGGACAGCCAGGGGCGAGCATTTCTGGAAGCTGCCCTGGGTGGGTGTGATGAGGGCAGTTCTTGCTCTGGGCTTTCTTCACCTCCCCATTGCCTGGTAACCTTTTCAATCCCTTTTTAAGGGAATTCCTAATTAGCGTGGCTTGCTTCTCTTGGCAGCACTCAAATGATGCTGCTGTGTTGACATCCCCAAGAAAGCCGGTGCTCCAACCAACATCTCTTGGCTGAATCAGGGGCTTTAGGAGTCAGTGTTTTTTCAACAAAAGTTGTCTT
Source organism: Fregata magnificens (assembly GCA_013389945.1). Classification (NCBI taxonomy): domain Eukaryota; kingdom Metazoa; phylum Chordata; class Aves; order Suliformes; family Fregatidae; genus Fregata; species Fregata magnificens. The sequence goes on along the minus strand of WAAD01019203.1, from coordinate 430,924 downwards.
GTTCGCTGTAGCTCTTCTTTAAGCACAGTGGGAAGGAAACCCTGATGCTTGCCAAATGGAAGGGGCCAGAGCTGGCAGGGAGAGAGCCACCATCCGATGGAGTGGCTCATGGGAAAGTGCTGGCCGAGGCTGGGATTGTGGGGATGGGGAAGGATACGGCATCACATGTGGACCTGGAGGATGTAGCTGTGGCCCTGAAGCTCTGATCAGTTTGGTCACCTCCTCTCTGCTGCCCAATTGGCTCCACCATTGCCCTGGAAGGAGTTCTGATTCTCTGCCCCTGTGTCACAATGAATGCGTGGCACATCCCAAACCGGGTGGCTGAAATGGCAATCCCTGACTGCCTGCGCCAGGGACCTGAGGTGGGAGACATGAGGCACGTTGGTTGCCAGACTGAGGTGTTGTGGAGACTTGGCCTCAAACAGCAGGAGCCATATTCATGGCTCCCTGCTGTCTTACAGGAGAAGTGGTGAACACCCACGGTCCCGTTGAGCCGGACAAAGACAATATTCGTCAGGAGCCATACACCTTGCCCCAGGACTTCACCTGGGATGCCCTGGACCTTGGGGATAGAGGCGTGGTGAGTACAGGCAGCTCAGCGTGTGTGTGTTGGAGGGTGTCTCCATTGCATGGTTGGCAGTTCCATCCTTGGACTGCCGAAGATGGTTTTGGGGATGGGAACATGTCCTTCACCACATCAGGCAATTCTCCAGCTCAGTGGTCACGCCATCTCCTTGGAGTTAGATGGGTCTGACTTCCCCCACCGCGCAGTTACCTCTCACCCATCCCATGTTGGCCTGGTTTCTTCATGGGGATGTAAGGATGCCTGAAGCCAGGAGTTTTCCCTTAGGAAGACCCTCCAGACCATGACCCACCTCCCTGGGAGATGACCCAAGGGCAGCAGGATTTATCTGTGTGTCCTGCTGCTTACCCTGCTCTGCAGTGGCAGCGGTTCAGGAGCCCGGAGCAGGGGGACATGCTGGTAGCAGGGACGTGGCTGCACACGGCGCCCATTGCTGTGGCCACACAAAAAGTGTTTAGGGTCCCGTCTCAGGGCAGCTGGGGCGTGTGATGGCTGAATAACTTTCTTAACCTGCTTGGTCTCTCCTGCTTTAGCTGAAAGAGCTGTACACGCTTCTGAATGAGAACTATGTGGAGGACGACGACAACATGTTCCGGTTCGATTACTCTCCCGAGTTCCTGCTGTGGTGAGTGGCACCATGACCATGGAGCAGAGGGTGTTGGATGCTGGCAAGCCTGATCCCGGTGACAGCGCTGCAGCTGCCTTTGCTTATCCCGTCTCGCTTCTTTCCAAAATCTCCCTTCCCCATCTGTCACCATGCGCGTGTGTGGTGTCCCAGGTACACTAGAGGGGTCTCTCGCCCAGCCCTGTCTGCCTCTGGCTTCTTTGAGATATGGGAGCCTAAAACGAGATTATTTTCCTCTTTGGTTTGATCCCTCAACTGTTTGTAAAAATCCTGGTAGCTGAGGAGCTTCCCAGTGCCCTGGAGCTGTAGGATGAAGGTGCCTGCCAAGTAATGTTGCCAGCAATAACACTTGGAGACCTGTTGCAGCGGAGCTGCTGTTTCCTCAGGGCGTTCATGAATCGAGGAACATGGATTTCCTCCTGTGTCACTAGTGAGAACTGCCCTTGGCCACAGAGTGCAGGAATTGCCCTGGATCCCGGCGGTCCTGCCTTGTCACGTCACTGTCACCTTCTCATCCTCCTGCCTGCAAGCCCACAGCTGCGTTGGGCAGCCTGGAGCAGGACACATGGCATCCCAGGACAGGGTGGGGAGGCAGGAGCAGGTACACTGGGGACCTTTGATGGGAACGTGACTTCTGAAGTGTGTCTCTTCTCCAGGGCACTGCGTCCTCCGGGCTGGTTGCCCCAGTGGCACTGTGGAGTCAGAGTTGTCTCCAGCAAGAAGCTGGTTGGATTTATCAGCGCGATTCCAGCCACTATCCACATCTATGACACGTGAGTGCTGCTCAGCTGCATTTCTCATCCTGCCCCTTGATGGCATGTGGGGCTTCCTGGAAGCGCTGAGGAGTTCTGGCTACGTTGTCCTCCCCAACCAACTCAGCCAGACCTACGTCATTCAGCCATGGAGACGCTTTGCTGCTTGGAGGAGAAGGTGGGGGATATTTAAGGTGGGCAGTGAAGGTCTGTGCAAGGACATCTTGTAGTTAGCAGCTGTGAAGGCTGTTTTCCTCAATGAGTGCGGTCAGCTTAAAGGTCTGGCTTACAGAAATCCTCCAGGGCCGAATGGAGACCATTTTCCCTGGGAAAACCTTGGGTAACAGCTTAAGGGAGAGTTTTCCAAACCCAGCCCTTGCCCCTTGGCCTTCCCCAAGGCTTTGACTCCTGTTTCTCTTGAAGGGGCTGGAGGTAAATTGCCCAGGGCGTTGGACTGATCCTCCCAGGTCAGGACAGTCAGCTCTCATGTTCCGCATTGTTTCTTTCCCAAGAGAGAAGAAGATGGTAGAGATAAACTTCCTATGTGTCCACAAAAAGTTGCGCTCGAAACGGGTGGCTCCAGTTCTGATCCGCGAGATCACGCGGCGGGTTCATCTGGAGGGGATCTTTCAGGCTGTTTACACTGCGGGAGTGGTGCTGCCAAAGCCTGTGGGGACTTGCAGGTGAGTGTCTATGGTTCTCCAAAGAGATTTTGGTCCGCAGACCTTCCCTTGCTGGGATCTCCTCTGTGGCGTGTAGCGGGTGTGGGATTCCCCAGGACAGGAGAGATCGATTCCAGCCCAGGTTTCTCCTCCCCACACTGTCCTTCCAAGATTAAGTCCAGTAGCTTTGCTTAAGCTGCTCATATATCGCAAGACAGGAGACTTTTTGCAGCGCAAGCACTTCAGGCCACCCTTGTTTTTCTCTGCGGGAGCTGCTGGCCTCTTCGCGAGCTGGTGTGATGTTCTTGCTTGCCCTCTCATGGCAGCTATGAGAACCTTGTGCCTGTGCAGCCATCCTGCTGCCCAAGAACAAGTCTCCCCACCGTGAGTGTGTTTCTGCAGGTACTGGCACCGGTCCCTGAATCCTCGGAAACTCATCGAGGTCAAATTTTCCCACCTGAGCAGGAACATGACTATGCAACGTACAATGAAGCTTTACCGGTTGCCCGAGGTGGGTGCCAGCCGGGGCTGTGAACCGCAGAGGCAGAGCTCGTGAATTGCTCCTCACTGAGCAAGGGGTGAGGCTGGGAATTGGAGACACAAACATCTCGTCCAAGGTTGAGTCCTCTGCCTGGAGAACTGGAGTTTGTTTCACGTAGTAAATGACTCTGTCAAGCCATTGCGCTTTGTTTAATCTCTATTTATTTTTGCCTGGGTACCTGCATTTTAAGGGCAAATTCTTGCAGCTAGAGGACCCTGTGGGCTTTTGTTTCATGGTGAGTCATATCCTGTCCTCCTGGTAAAACAAGAACGCAGATATGACAGCCTTCATCTGTCCAAACACAGCCTCGGAGTGACCTTGAATTGGGTTAGTCCCTCATTCTTCAGTCAAACTGATCGGTTCTGTCACTGCAGTTGTCCTGCTGGGGAAGTTCCCCAGCTGGATATGGGAGAAAAGACAAACAAAGCATTAAAATTACCACCACCTTCCCCGACCTTGTTGGCTTCCTTCTGTCGGTCAGAGCTGCTCGTTTCAGTTGGAGAATGCTGCTTTAGTGCTGGGTAGCACATGGCTCCTGTCTCCTGCCTCCCGCCTCAGCAAAGGCACCAGCTGCTGTTTTGTAGCTACCGATTTTTGCGCGGAAACGCAGACCCAGAAGCAGTCCGTGCTGCTTGATCTGGGCTTTGCTGAGCAGTGCCAACCCTAGATTAGAAATCGAGTCCAACTGGAAATAATATCACGTGGTTCCTTGCAGTGCCTGGGACATGTCTCCCAGCCCATCCCTGCTGTGAGCAGGAGCAGGGACCTGGAGGGAAGCAGAGATTTTGTGTCATTAGTGGGTAGGAGGCCACTTCCAGAGGGACTTGACCTGGCACGTGGGGCTTTGGGACCCGCTGTACTTCTCTGCGGTCTTTGCCATCGGTGTCACAGCTGATCGCATCCATCCTTCTGCTGGGCAAGTGGGGCTGGGAGGGAGAGTGCTGGGTTGTGGGACTGAAAGTGGGCTGATCTAAGCAGAGACCATCTCTGTGCCGCATGTCAGAGAGCCCCTGAGTGATAAAAGCCACTGTGCAAGCAACGCAAATGATTTGTCCTGCTTTCTGTAGACTCCCAAGACTCCCGGCTTGCGGCCAATGGAGCATAGAGATATCTCCGCAGTGCACAAGCTCTTGACCGGGTACCTGAAGCAGTTCCACCTGATGCCTGTCATGAGCCGAGAGGAGGTGGAGCACTGGTTCTTACCTCAGGAGAACATCATCGACACCTTTGTGGTAGAGGTGAGGGGGCAGGAGCAAGATGGGGGTTGTTTTCCTGGGCTTCTTCCTCCACTGGAAGAGAGTGTGGTGAGCTGTGGGAGCGACTGGGGAGGTTGCTGCCCCGGGCAGTGAGGTGCTCTTCCAGGGTGGGAGGTTTGAGCTGCTGGAGGATGGTGCCTCTCCATCCTGAGCTGCCCCGAGTCTTCTCACAGGGAGCCCACACATCACTCAGACTCAGCCCCTCTAAGGCTCTGACCAGGCTTTATCCTGGCTCTGACATGTTGCGGTGTCAATTCTGGCTTCCAGAGCACCCCAGGGGAAGTGACAGACTTCCTGAGCTTCTACACACTGCCCTCCACCATCATGAACCACCCAACTCACAAGAGCTTGAAAGCTGCTTACTCCTTCTACAATGTTCACACCAAGACGCCTCTCATCGACCTCATGAGTGATGCTCTCATACTCGCCAAGTCGGTGAGTGATGGCGGGGCCAGGGCAACACTGCTGGGCACCGGGCAGCTCACCAGGCACCGGGCAGCTCGCCACTTGCCTGGCAGCCCTTGGGTTTATGGGGAGGGCCGGCCATGGGGCAAGGCTTGTGCCCAGGGCTGTACAAACCCAAATCCTAAAGGATCTCCCACCCAAGAGAGGGATGCAGGGGTAGCCTGAATGCTCTGGCTAGCATTGAGCTGAGCTCAGGGTGTCTACTCATTTCTTACAGCAAAGTATATTGCTGTATGTCCGTAGCGCTTGAACTGAGGGTGGGTATGCCAATGCTAAGTTCTTCCACATCGGCCTAGCTCCCTTCTTCTGGGGGTGCAAAGTCGGGCAGGAGAGGGGGCAGGCAGCTCACAGATGGGATGAACTCCCCAGCATGTAAGCTGGAGGAGCTGATGGCTTCGTGTCTTGCCCATGCAGAAAGGATTCGATGTCTTCAATGCACTGGATCTCATGGAAAACAAAACCTTCCTGGAGAAGCTGAAGTTTGGGATCGGGGACGGGAACCTGCAGTATTACCTGTACAATTGGAAGTGTCCCAGCATGGCACCAGAGAAGGTCAGTGCCTTGGGGTGGTGGGGTCCTCCAGCGCACGGGAGGGGGTCTTGTCCCCGCAGGCCCCAGGGAGATGAGTGTGCTGTCACAGACACCTTGGCGTTCCCAGGCCAGCAGTACACACAGTAATGGGTGAATCCAGTGACAGCTCCTCTGTGCTCTCCCCACTGTGCCTGCACAGGGGGTGTCCCCGGGGAAAAGCACTCACCACTTGTCTTCCCAGGCTCGTTTTATTCTTGGACTAGTGCAGGTTCAGAGTCCTTAACCTCACGCACATCCGCACGGACGACCTCTTCCATGTGTGGAAGGAGGCCAGGTACAGAGTGGAGACAGGCAGAGGGCTGTAGGCTGACAGATGTGACACTGGTGGTTGCGACAGTCAGCTGGGAGGTGGTTGCTGTGCCCTGTGAGCCTGCACAGGACCCAGGTGTCACTGCACAGCCCTGTAGCCTGCGTAACAGTGTGTTGTGGTGGGACAAGACGAACAACAACCCCTCCAGAGAGAACAGATGAGCTTGAGAGCCATTGGGTCACTGTTGAGCAGGACCCTGTGACGACGGGTCTGCGAGTGCAGTTGCTTGTAGCATGTGTGGAGCAGCTGAGCCATGGCATCGCTGGGTCGTCACCTTGTCCCCACGGGCAGCAGCTCCAAGCACTGCAGCTGTAGACACCCCGTCTGCCTGCCCTGGGCCATTTTTAGGCAGCACCTGGTTGCTACCATGTCTCCACCCTGAAGATGTGGTTCAGCATCTGTCTGGTCCACAGCCGCCTTGGAGAGGATGGTGCTTGAGAACCAGAAGCCGCCTGACTGCGCGGTGCTGCAGCCTGCCCGGGCTATGTCGCAACAGCTAATTTATGCCTTAACAGCAGTAATGGGGCTTTGGTTCCCTTCGCAGAGCATGTGAAGCCAGGTCTCTGTGGGTACAAGCCCATGTGCCTTAAGCCAGCCTTGCTGTGCCACTGAGCCTTCCAAAAAGCTCCAGGAGGTTGCCAGGAGGTTTAAGCAATCCTGTTTCTCGCTAGGAGAGCTGGTGGGTTGGAGAGCCTGGTGCTGGGAGCCGCTCTCTGGCCATACCCTGCAGTGGGGCTGCCCGTGGCTCCAGCGGGTCAGAGCCCAGGACCAGCCACCAACATGTCCCGTCACACAGCGGCCAGAGAGCACCCAGCAGTGCTGGCTGCCTGCAGAGCGGCCTGTCCCAGCACCAGGCTCTCAGGAAGCAGCTTCTTCCAAATCTGTTGTTATTTAGCTTAGAAGCAACCTTGGCTCATAAATCAAGGCTGTCTTGCAGACTGCCTGGGCTTGCCACACCCCAAACATTGGTCACCTCCCCAGATTGGAGCTGGGCAGGGTCCGTGCGCTCATTCAGCCGCATGCCCATGGCTCTCCCTGCTCTCAAATATCCCAAAGCCGATGGGGAGACCTGTAGGGACAACGCTAAGCCCTCCCAGAGGGCTTGTGAGCGGCCCAGAGCCAGGTCTGGGGCAGAGGACGCTGGCAGTCAGGCACATCTTGACCTACCGTTCTCTCTGGGCTCCCCCAGGTCGGACTGGTGTTGCAGTAAACGAGCCCTTGCCAGGAGAGCGCGGCACTACCGAGGAGCCGGGCCTGGCGGAGATGCTGCCCTCGTCCTTTCCGCCAAAGCTGGACCCACACCGGGAGAGGTGGAACCGAACCAGCCGTGCAGCCGCCCACTGCCTGGATTCACCGACCGTGTCCCGCAGCGCCGGCCGCCGCTCCTCCGCTGGCGTCAGCGGTCTCCTTTGTTTTGATTTAATTGCATCCTCGTAAAGACGTGATCAAGGGAATGTAACTGCTGAAACTAGCTCATGATTGGCATATAATGGAGTTAACGGGTGAATAATAAAAGTATATATTATATATATTTTAAATCTTTACTGTTCCAAACTGACATGAGTTGCATTCATCTGCTGAAGGCCACATCCAGGTCGCTGGACCGTGACTTTTCTCGACGGGGCCAACTGAGGTAGATGCTTGCTGCGCCGAACGGCTCGGCGCCAGTGCGGTGGAGCACCGGGATGCAGTGGCCGGGCTGCCGAGCCCTCGTGCCTGCCTGGAGGGTGTCTTGGGCTCTGTCCCCTGCTTGGCTGTTTTCCCCTGGTTTGCTTCCTCCTCTGTTAAAACTTGGTCCTTCCTACGGGTGCCTGGAGAGGGAGGATGGCATCATCCCTCCCCGTGGGCTCGGGAGCACGTCGAAATTTCTTTCTAAGGGCTATTTGTGCAAGCGCTGCCTTGTCCCTTCTCTTCCCCAGCCTCGGAGACTCAAACCCTCTCTGCTCAAGGGCGCAAGCGCTGAACTGAGGAGCAGCAACGCCCAAAGATACAGGGGGACTTGGCTCCTCGCTGCCTCTGCAGCTTGTCTGGCGCACCCCCCTCTGCTTGGACTCCTGGGGCTCGTTCCCCTCTGCCATCCGCTGTGACGCTGGGGCTGTGGGCATCGGGGGGATGCTCTGTCACTGCTGCCGCACCTCAGGGCTCTCTGCTCGGCTGCTTTTCTCTGGAAGCATGGAAATACGGATACACATGCAAGCGACTGCCCTGCAACGCGCCATCGGCATCACCCTGGGGCTTCAGCCTCTCCAGTCGCTCCGGTGCCTCTTCCACCAGGCTCATCATCTTGTGCTATGGGAACTTCTGAGGTAAAGGATATGTTTTCTTTCATGGAAAACCTTTATCCCATCAAGATATCTTGGGAAAGAAGCACCCGGGCAGCCTGCCGCCTCCCACTGTGACATGAGCCGTGTCCACGAAGAGCTCCGAGATGCTCCTGCCCTCCTAGCCAAAGGTTTCCAAAGCTGCACACCAAGGCTGACACCCCATCTATGCACTCACACGCCTCCCTGGCCCTCTGTGCCCCGTCATGTCCTGTGGCACACCACGGACCCTGAGGGGCTTTGCCCACCCCAGCCTGGACCTGCGGAGCCTTGGTGGGAGGCCAGGAGCCCAACACATCCCCCCCAGCAGCGCCATCGCATCCCCCCTGCTTGGGGTCCCGTGTCACCTATGCAAGCACCTCTGTGTCCCCTCCTGTGCCCCCGGTGTCCCGGGCTGGGGGAGGCTGGATGTGGTTAGGGGGGTGTCTGGCGGGACCCTGTCCCTGAGGCGGTTTTGAGGGCTGCTCCAATGAGCCCCCCCCGGCCCCCATGAGTGCAGCACCCATGGGTGCTTGGCAGCTCCCTGGGGCAGTGCTGCGCTTAGGGTGGGGGCTCCAGTCCTTATCCCCCCCGGTCTCTCCCCCCACCCAACAGGCCCTGGGAGGTGACGGGGATGCCGGGACAGGCTCTGTTAAAATAAAACCTTTATTTGACTGGCTTGACACCGGGGTATGAATCTGTGACTGTCGCCGGTGCCGGAGCAGGGATTGGGAACGTGGCCGCCAGCCAAGCGAAGCCTCAACGCTGTGGGAGTGATGTGGCACGTGGTGGCAGGGTCCCCTTGCAGACCTCATGGTGATGGCACTGTCCTTGCGCCCCAAGGCAGGGCTGGGATCAAGTGTGGCCGGCAGTGGTAAAGTTCGGGGGTTGCTGTCACCCATCTCACCCCCCTGGGGCTGTGCTGGGCTTTCAGTGGCCCAGCCACCCTGTCCTGGTTGTCACAGCATCCCTGTCCCCTCGGGGTCACAGCCAGGGAGGGGAGGAGCAGGGCACGTGGGCTACCAGATGGGGGGGCACTACGGGACATGGAGGGGGTCCGCTACTCCCTTGGGTCCCCCAACCAGCCCTGCTGTCACCGTGGCCAGGCGAGTGGTGTCCCCAGGCTGTCCCCGCACAGGGATCGGGGTGCCTCTGGTGCAGGAGGGTGCCCACCCCATGGAGGACCACGTCGTCCCCCACACAGGGACACGACGTCCCTCCCGCTGGGACTGCAGGGACCTCACAACCTCTTGCATCGAACGTGCACGAAGAGCGTGGCGGGGGACAGGGACGCCCCGTCCTTGGAGAGCAGATGGATGTGACGATACCCTGGGGACAGAGATGGGGGCTGAGCAGGTGGTGGGGGACCATCCCCGTCCCCAGGGGCAGCGGGGGGAGCACCCACCCACCTTCCCTCATGCTGGCCAGGGGCAGGGTGAACTGCCCCACGAAGTCATTGCAGGAGGTGCTGTCGTAGTCCTCCACCACAAAGCGCACCAGGGCCAGCTCGGGCACCCGCAGCTGGAAGCTCAGCGTCTCCTCCCAGCGCGGGTTGAAGCCTACGGCACCGGGACGGGGGGTGGGCACTGCCACCGCAGCCACCGCGGCCACTGGGGCCACCCGCCACCCCAGACGCAGGGACCGGCTTGACCCACCAGTGCGCTCGCCCCTGCCCCAGCTTAGCTGCCATCCTGCACTGGGGTGTGTGGGGACTGGGGCAGACGCAGGGAGTGGGGGTGATACTGGGGCTGGGCTGGGCTATACTGGGGGAACGGGGGTCATACTGGGGCCGTGGTGGGGTATACTGGGGGAGTGGGGGTGATACTGGGTCTGGAGTGGAATATACTGGGGGAATGAGGGTGATACCAGGTCCGGACTGGAATATACTGGGGGAATGGGGGTCATACTGGGGCCAGGCTTGTCTATACTGGGGGAATGAGGGTGACACTGGGGCTGGGCTGGGCTATGGTGGGGGAATGGGGGTCATACTGGTGCCATGATAGGCTATACGGGGGGAACTCATACTGGGGCTGTGATGGGGTATATTGGGGGAATGGGGGTCACACTGGGCTTGGGCTGGGTATACTGGAGGGCAGGAAGGAGCAGCACTGGGGAGAACTGGGACGTGCTGGGGCCCTGCCACTGGTGGGGATCAGACTGTGCTGGGGGCAGGACACTGAGGGAGTAGGGTGCACTGGGAGGACTAGGATGCCCTGAGCACCAGCTCAACTGGGGGCAGTGGCTGGGGTGCAGGGGGCAGCGGGTGCCCAGGGTATTGGGTGCCTGTGGGCTCTGCCATCCCCCTGGGCCTTAGGGTGCCCTGGGGATCTGGGTGCCTTGGGATGTCCCTGAGGATCAGGGTGCCCTACGGTGTCCCTGGGGATTAGGGTGCCCTGAGGAGCCCCAGGGATCAGTGTGTCTCAGGGTGCCCCTGGGGACCAGGTGCCCTGAGGTGCCCCTAGGGACCGGGTGCCTTGGGGATCAGGGTGCCCTGGGGTGTCCCTGGGGATTAGGTGCCCTGGGGCACCCCTGGGCATCAGGGTGCCCTGGGGTGCCCCTGAGGACTGGGTGCCCTGTGGTATCCTGCGGACCAGGTGCCCTAGGGTGTCCCAGGGGACCAGTGGCTGGGCCGTGATGGCCCGGCAGGCGCTCACCGTTGTTGAGCTTGTGGTGGGTCTGCTGCTTGCTGCAGTCGGCCGGGACGCCGTGGATCTCCACGCGCACAAAGGGGTCCACGATGGAGCTCCCCTTCTCCCTGTTCAGCTTGGGCAGCTGCTGCGCCGTGATCACCTGGGAGCAGAGGGTGCTGGGGGCTGGCGGCACGGGGCACCGCGGGGTGGCGGGCCCCAGGAGAAGGGATGTGGGTGGCACATGGCTGCATGTGGGGACAGGGCTGGTGCCCCCAGGAGAAGGGACGCAGGTGGCACCTGGCCAGGAGTGGGGATCGGGTGGGGAGGAGGTAGGTGGTTGGTGCCACCTCAGAGAAGGGACATGGCTGATATCAGATGGGTTTGGGGACAGGGTTGGTGTCACCCAGGAGAAGGGACATAGGTGGCACAAGGCTGGGTGCAGGGTCAGAATTGATGTCCCCAGGAGAAGGGACATGGGTGGCACTTGGCCAGGCATGGGGATGGGGTCAGTGTCACCCAGGAGTAGGGACATGGATGGTACCCAAACAGATGTGAGGACAGGGTCAGTGTCCCCAGGAGAAGAGAGGTTGAAGGCACCCAGAAGTTGTGCAAGTGGCACCTAGCTGGACATGGGGTTGGTGTCACCCAGAACTGATGTGGGTGGGACCTGGGTGGACATGGGGTTGGCATCACCCAGAACTGACGTGGGTGGGAACTGGCTGGACATGGGGTTGGTGTCACCCAGAAGGGACATGGGTGGCACCTGGCTGGACAGGGGGTTGGTGGCACCCAGGAGATGTTGTGCGAGTGGCACCTGGCTGGACATGGGGTTGGTGGCACCTGGGCAAAGGGACGCAGGTGGCACCTGGGCAGGCATGGGAATGTCATGGGTCACCCAGCAGGGACGTGGGTGGCACCCACCCGGGCATGGGGCCGGGGGAGTGGGGTGCCCTCACCCTGACATGCAGCGCCAGGTGACGGGGCCCCTCTCCAGGGGGGCTGCGTAGGCAGGGGGGCTTCAGCACGTAGCCACAGCGCCCATTGCCCAGGAAGCGCCCAGCATTCAGGTCCATCTCATAGCCTGGCGTCTGGAAGTTGAGGGCCACTGTGGGGACAGGGGGATGGGGTCTCAGGATGGGTGATGGCTCCAGGGGGGGTGCCAGGTCATGGGGTGTTCCCCGGGGCCCATGGGGTCTCACCCAGCTGGCAGCCGGCGTTCCACATCTCCTGGGGGTTGTAGTTGGAGGAGTTCATCTTCAGCCCCAGCGGGTAGATGCGGCTGAGCTGCCGGGCATTGTACCGAACCAGCGCCGGGCCTGGAGGAGGAATGGCTGAGCGGGGCCACTGCACCCATGGGTGCCAGTGCGGGGCCCTACCAGTGGGTGATGGTGTCCTGCCTGCACCCGTGTGCCTGGGGACATGGACAGGCCCTGCCCGGCTGGGTGGACCCAGAGCCTGAAATGTGACCCAGACCCTGAAACCAGACCCTGGGGATCAGACCCCAACCCTTGATCTTGGATCTCTGACCCCAGACCCTGACCCCAGACCTCAGACCCTGGATGCTGACCCAGATCTTAATCCCAGCCCTGGACGCCGGACCCCAACCCAGATCCCAGACCTTGACCCTAGACCCCAGACCTTGACCCTGGACCCCAGACCCTGACTCCAGACCTTGACCCTGGACACCAACTCCGATCTTAATCTCAGCCTTGGACCCTGGACCCTGACCCCAGACCCTGACCTCAGATCTTGACCCTGGACCCTGGACCCTGAACCCAAATCCAAGAGCTTGACCCCAAACCCCACACCTCAGTTCCTGGACCCTGACCCAGACCTTAATCCCAGCCCCAGACCCCAGACCTGACCCTGGACCAAGATGCCACATGCCAAACCCTGACCCCAGCCCCTGACATCAGACCCCAGTCCCACCAGACCAGAGCAGCCAAGCTGAGGCCAGTGCGCCCCCCGACCACCACCCATGGAGCCACCCCGGTGACACAGCCCATCGGTCTCAGCCCCATCCTGCATCCCAGTGAGGTCAGGAGCATGAAGCCACTCTGTCCCCATTCCCGTCCCCATCCCGTTGCCCTCACCCGCCTCCTTGATGAGCTTCCGAGCCTTCCTCTCGCTGAAGGAGGACATCTCGCAGGGCCGGGGGTGGCGCAGGGCATGGGCCAGGCCAGGGAAGGGGACAGCCTGGCAGTACACCACCACAGCCGACAGCTCTGGGGCCACCTGTGATGCATCCTTGGCCTGCAGGAGCCACCGTGGTGTCAGGACCACCCTGTCTCTGATGGCCACCCGCCTGCCTGAGGGTCTACAGACCCCCCTACCATGCTAGTGCTGAGCACTGAGACCCCCAAGGCCATGGAGACCCACAGAGTGATGAAGAACCTGAGGCAATGGAGTAATGGACCCTGAGATGAAGGAGAAGCCAAGCAGGTTGAGACCCTGAGGTCATGGAGAACCCAAGGTGATGGACAACCCAAGATGTTAGAGACCCCAAGGTGATGGAGACCCTGAAGTGATGGACAACCCAAGATGATGGAGAACTTGAGGCAATGGAGAACTCGAGGTGATGGAGACCCTGAGGTGATGGAGAACTGAGGCAATGGAGACCCCGAGGGCTCACCCTGGAGGTGATGGAGACCCCAAAGTCATGGAGACCCAAGGTCATGGAGTTCCCAAGGCAATGGAGACCCTGAGGTGATGGAGACCCCAGAAATAGAGCACCCAGCCCAACGGGGGAAGAGGGAGGCACAGCCAAGGAGTCCCTAAGCTCAGTCCCCTCTGCCGGGCAGTGACAGCCGCTCACCACCCCCATGGTACCTGACCAGCCCACCCAGCTCCACCACACGACCCACCTGCAGAGGTTTGATCTCCTGCAGTGACTGCAGTGACTGGAAGAGGAGAGAGCAGGGCTGCATCGGGGGATGCTGGCAGTGCTGACCTGCCCCAGGCCCCAGCACTGCTGGGACACAGTGGTCCCATGGCACTGCTGGATGCCGTGGTCCTCCAGGACCACCAGGACGCCATGGTCCCCCAGGACCACCAGGATGCCATGGTCCCCCAGCACCATCAGGATGCCATTGTTCCCCAGCACCACCAGGATGCTGTGGTCCTCCAGGACCACCAGGACGCCATGGTCCCCCGGCACCATAGCCCTGGGAGAGTCCCTTACCTGCCGGCTGCTTCTCTCCTGCAGCTTCTCCTCCTCTTCCTCTTCCTCCTCCTCCTCCTCTTCCTCCTCCTCAGGGTCCGGAAGGGAGGTGACACCCAGGGGCTCATGCCACAGCTCTGGCAGCTTCTTGCCCTTCACCAGGACCTTCCCCTTCAGCTGCTGCAGGAGGAAGAGCCGAGCTCAGGGCTCAGAGGGGACACAGGGACACCGTGGTGGGTGGGTGGGTGGCCTTACCTCTGGGGATGGGAGGTCGTGGGGGTCCTGCCCCTCCAGTGGCTGCGTCAGCAGCATGTCCCCCAGGATGGCCTTCATGTGCCGGGCCATGGTGGCCTGCTGCTCCAGCCCACAGTGGTTCTCCAACGACAGGATGACGGGGTAGGGTGATTGCTGGGGACAGGGACAGGCAGCGCTCAGCACCCAGCACCCAGCACCCGTCCCAGGGCTGCTGGCACCCGGCTCACCTTGAAGGCATAGTCGCGGATGCTCTCAATGACATCGCGGAAGAGGATTTTGGAGGTAAGTGTGTGGCCATGGTAGACAACAGGTTCCCCGTCAGAGCCCTCCCAGCAGTCCAGCTCCACGCAACGGCATCCCGCCATCAGCGCCCTGCCACCACACCATCACTGGATGAGTCTCTGTGCTGCCCTGGCACCCTCAAGCCATGGGACCATCCAGGCATGGAGAATCTGACCAGGGGCCCCCACCTGACATAGGCTTCAGTGCTGCTGGTGCCACCGATCTGGTTGCGGGTCAGGTAGGTGTTGTGGGAGGAGGAGATGAAGTAGTGGCACAGGGGCTGGCTCATGTCCTGGTGCACCTTGGTGTGCTCCTGGTTGAGGATGTCACCAGCAGCTGAGAGGAGGTACATCATGAAGCCATCCAGCATCATCAGGTCCTGCTGCCTGGCTGTGGGACACAGCGGCGGGGTGTCACAGAGGGCTGGCACGCTGCTGACAGGGTGGCACCCCGGGGACTGTCCACACCTGGATGTCCCCTGTCTCCCAGCAGTGCCATGTTCACCCTAGACCTGGCACTGCAGCACCCAGGGGACATATAAGTTCCCTTGAGTGTCCCATCTCCATCCTGATGTTGCTCATCCTGCTAGTGCCACATTCACCCTGGACCCGGCACGGTGGCACCCATGAGATGTGGAGGTTCCCTGTCCCCACCCTGACGTCCTCTGTCCTCATAGTGCCATGTTGACCCCAGACCTGGCACTGGCACCCAGGGGATGTGGAGGTCCCCTTGGTGTCCCATCTCCACCCTGATGTCCCCCATCCTGCTAGTGCCACATCTACCCTATCTACTGTGATACCCAAGAGACATGGAGGTCCTTCATCCCCACCATGATGTCCCCTGTCCTAGTGCCATGTTCACCCTGGACCTGCCATGGTGGGACCCAAGGGACATGGAGGTCCCCCAGCAGTGTTACATTCACGCTAGGGCTGGCGCTGCATCACGCAGGAGACATGGGGGTCCACCTGCTGTCCATGCCCACCTTCACATCCCCTGTCCCCACAGTGCTACAGCCACCAGGGACCAGCAAGACCACATGTTACACTGCTGACATCCAGTGCCACCCCGGGGAAAGGACACAGGGACACTCACCCAGGCCTTGGAGGACCCCATACCAGCTTGGGGGGTGACACCACCAAGCAGAGCCCCATCCCCACGCCGTCCATGACCTCCCTTGGCTCTGGCAGCGCCCATCCCACCATCCCACCACCACCCGAGTCGGCCATCCTCAGCCCTACCCTTCTCGTTGAGCTCGTAGGCACGGATGATGGCACGGGCCTGGCGCAGGCTGGCATCCTCGCCCTGATCCTGTAGGAAATCCCGCAGCTCCTCGGCCGACAGGACACGGTCCTCACCCGAGTAATGCCCAAAAAGCTCCTCCAGCTCCGGCCGCCGCAGCAGCCTTCGGCAAAACTCCTCCAGCTCCCGCCCCTCCAGCCGCTCGTCACCCGAGCAGTCGCACTCCTGATGGGACCGCAGTCCAACCTTGGGGACTGTCCGCTGCCCGTTGGGAGGGGGAATGGCCACCCCCTGCCTCGTCCTGCCTGTCCCTTGGGGTTGGCAGTGTGTGCGATGAGTTTGGGGGGGCTCAGCTACTGGCATGAGGGCTCAGGGATGGGTTGTGCCTAGGGGGTGCGGGGGCATGTCCCCTCTGTCCCCCCACCCATAGCCCTCTGACCCTCCAGTGTGGGATGGGGCAGAGCAGAGCGCTGTGCCTCAGTTTCCCCAGGTGAAAAGGGACCTTGGGAGATGCCCATGGGGACAGCACGCCATGGGGGAAAATGTCACACCTTGGGGACCCACAGAGCAGTAGGAGGGACAACTCACCCCACCCCATCATGAGCTCCTGCTCATGATGGGACCCAGCCATTCGTGGTGGACCCAACCATTGTTGATGGTGGGTGGCTTTGGGTGTGACAAGTATGACAGTCCTCTGCACTTGGGAAGGCAGAGAAGGAGCCAGCATTCCCTCCCGGTGACAGCAGCAGGGGACAGCAGGTGATAGAGCACAGGATGGGTACCTTGAAGAGCTTGTAGGCATAGACATCATCCATGTCGATGTTGATCATCCTCAGCATGCTCTTCACCTCCCGGAAGGACATCTTGTTGTCCTTGTTCCTGTCTGCTCGCTGTAGGACCCCATGGATCCAGCTACACCAGGGTAAGGAAACCACCCGGCATCACCCCCACGGCCATCCCCAACTTGTCCCCAAGCCCCCATAACTCTGACAAAGGATATTGGTCGAGCTTCTCCGGTTGACTCATGGCTTGCAGCCGCCCCATCAGCTTGGTGAGCCCTTGCACCCAGTGGCAGGCATCCTCCTCGCCCCGGGCGGCCAGGTCGAGGTTCTTGCGCTTGCCCTTGAAGACGACGGTGAAGCAGTGCCTCTCGGGGAAGGTGGCACCGTACTTGCGTAGACCCTCCGACTGGTGTCCCTCACGCACCCCCTCGATGTGCATCACCGAGACTGCAGGGACACGTGCGGTGATGGGGCCACCCTGGGGATGGAGGTGGTCCCTCGGCATTTCCCCCACCCATGAGCATCCTGCAAGACATCCTGGCTGCTGATGGACAACCTACGTGTCCCCAGAGGGACCCCAGGGGACCGGGGCTTGGCTCCTGTTGATGCCGCAGCCAGGCTTAACCCACTAATCCCAGGCGAGACAGGAGCCATGGCCACTGTCCCCTGCGGGGATGGGGATGGGGACAGGGACGCCGGCAGGGGACGGAGCTGTCTTGCAGCGGTGTCAGTTCTGGGCACCCGTCCCAGATGAGAGGGTGAAAAGAGACGGGTGACACCAGGGAGCGGGGACAGAGTCTGGCCAGGATGGAGACAGGACCTCGTGCTGGTCCCAAGGGGGCTGGAGAAAGGTGTGGGCTCTGGGGTCTCGACCTGGGGTGCACTGGGAGGCGCTATGTGCACTGGGATGTAATGGGATGCACTGGGAAGCACTGGGAAGCACTGGGAAGCACTGGAAGGCGCTGGGAGGCACTGGGTGCAGTGGGTTGGGGTCTGGGTCCCGGGTGGGGGTCTGGGTCCCACATTGGGGTCTGGGTTCTGGAGGGGGGGGGGGTCTGGGACCTGAGTGGGGTCCGGGAGGAGGTCTGGGTCCTGGATTGGGGTCTGGGTCCCAGGGTTGGCATCTGGGTTGCACGTGGGGGTCTGGGTCCCAGGTTGGGGGCTGGGCCCTGGGTTGAGGTCCAGGTCCTAGATGGGTGTTTGGGTCCTGGGTGGTGGTCTGGGTCCCAGGTTGGGAGCTGGGTCCTGCGGTGGGGTCTGGTTCCCAGCTCATGCCCAGGTCCCTACGGGTAGGTTTGGGGCACTGGCAGATCCCAAACCCTCCTTGGAGCTCAAGGCTGTGCACGATGTGGTCCAGGGTCCCCGAGCCCCCGGAGGACGGTCCCCAGCACCAGCACTCACAGCTCCGCTGGGAGCGAGCGTGCCCGAAGCGTCCCTCGAAGCAGACGGTCGCCCCGTCCTCCTGCAGGCGGAAGAGTCGCTCCCTGGGGCCCCCCCGGGACTTGATCTTCCGGAGCAGGGAGCCCCGCAGCATCCGCTGGATGTCCTCGTCCTCTGTCAGGCCTGTGGGGGACCAGCCCATGGGCACCCTGTGCAGCTACCGGGGGGATACTGGGGGGCACTGGGAGGTACTGGAGGCTCTGAGGGTGTACTGGGGGTACTGGGTGGGAGCGGGAGGGCTTGGTACACATCTGTATGCACACCTGCATGTGTACACCCCTGGACATCCCATGGGATGGGATGGGATGGCATGGCATGGCATGGACTGGACTGGACTGGACTGGGACAGACAGGACAGGATGGGACAGATGGGACAGGACAGACATGATTTGATGGGACGAAGCGGGACGGGTAAGGATGGGGTGGGATGGGATGGGATGGGACAGAATGGCATGGCATGGCATGGGACAGGATGGAGGGATGGGACAGGACAGGATGGGATGGACAGAAGAGGGCAATGGGATGGGATGAGATGGGCCACATATGACAAGATGTGACAGTACAGATAGGACATGATGGGACAAGATGGGACAGGTAGGATGGCACAGGACAGGGTGGGGCAGACAGGACTGGACAGGACAGAGTTGGGTGGGACAAACATGACAGGATGGGACAGGATGGGATGGGATGAGATGGGACAAACACGATGGGACATGGCAGACAGGACAGGATGGGACAGGACAGGATGGAACGGGATGGGATGGGATGGGACAGGACAGACAGGAGGGAACAGGCAGGACAAGCCACTGCCCTCAGGCCCCTTTGGGGTACCACGTGGCCAGCCAGGGGGGGCAGGGCACTGCAGCACGGTGGCAGAGCCCTGCTCGCACGGCACAGCCCAGCTGCTAAACCCCAGCAAAGCCACCCAAATCCCGCATGGGGACAGTGCTGGCACTGGAGGTCAGGCCAGGCACACTGACAGAGTGGCCTCGAGGGACCTGCGGGCCCACGCCCGGGCTCATGGCGGGGCCGGGACTTTTCCGTCTATTCTCCAAAAAGCAGTTATTTCCTCCCTTTTTGTTTTGGCAACCACTCCTTAAGAACAGCCCCAGCGGCCATGTCCCCACTCCGGCCGCAGACGCTGCTCCTGGGCTGGGAAACGGCAGGTTTGGGGCCGAGCAGGGACATCTCGAGCCGGCCACGGCCTCAGGGACGTGGCCACCTTCTGCCACCACTTCCTGCGCAGCCACGTCCTGCCCGCAGTGCAGAATTGAGGGCACCTTCAGAGGACAGATACAGACACACGGACACATGGATGCACAAGCATATGGATATATGGATGTATGGATACAGGCACATGGGCACACAGATGCACGGACACACGGATGCTCGGACACACGGGAACATGGGATCACAGGTGCACAAGTGATGCATGGACACACGGGTGCATGGACATAGGGATGCACTGATACATGGACACACGGATGCATGGATATACAGATGTAGGGATGTATGGATACATGGATGCATGGATGCATTGATGCAAGGACACACGGACGTGTGGATGCACAAACGTATAGATGCATGGATGCATGGACACATGGATACAGGCACATGGGCACACAGATGCACGGACACATGGATGGTCGGACACACGGGCACATAGGGTCACAGGTGCACAAGTGTCTGGATCCATGGACACATGGACACATGGACACTCGGATGCATGGACACTCGGACGCATGGACATATGGTTGCACTGAAACATGGACACATGGATGCATGGATATACAGATGCAGGGGTGTATGGATACATGGATATACGGATGCAGGGATGTATGGATACATGGATGCAGGGATGCACTGATGCAAGGACACACGGACACACGGGCACGTGGATGCATGGATGCACAAGCATATGGATGCATGGAGACACGGACACACGGACATACAGATGCACCAATGCACAGGCACAAGGATGCATGGACACAGGGATGCAGGGGTGTATTGATGCATAGACACACAGATGCAAGGACAGACGGATGCATGGACGTACAGATGCACCAATGCATGGACACATGGATGCATGGGTATACAGATACAGGGATGTATGGATATGTGGACACACAGACACACAGGCACATGGATGTACTGATGCACAAGCATATGGGTGCACAGACCCACGGATGCACAGACACATGGACACACAGACATGCAGAGCTGCAGCAGACACACAGCCACACCAAGCCATGCAGCTCTAGGAACACAGCCGCATACCCAAAGCCACATGTGGGCCAGCACAGCAGCGGGAGCAAAGCCCTCCCTCCGTGGCACAGGGCCAGCGCCTGCCCTGCCCACTGCGCCCACGCAGGATCGGGCCCGGCCGCCCCGGCAGGCGCACCCTGACTTTCCCGGGCACCCGTTCCTCCTGCCCACGCCTCACGGGCAGTTCTGCCCCGAGCTGCTGTGGGGTCAGCGGGGCCCCGAGCCGACAGCGCTGTGGGCAGCACCGTTGTGTGGGGAAACTGAGGCAGGGTATTAGGTGAGGGTCCCAGGGAACTGGAGCTGAGCCTTGGGGACAATAAATACCATGAGCGGCTTGTCCCCAGGGGCCCACGGGAGAGCTCCTGTCACCCGTGGTGTGGCCAAACCCCGGCCCCGTTGCCCCCCAACATCTGGGGCAATACATAGCTATTCCGGGGCTACCTTGGGGACCCCTCCCAGCCACGGGGACCCTTCCCTGCTGAGGGGGAACCCATCCACCTCAGGGACCCTTCCAGCCACGGGNTGGGGCTGGGCGGCCCCGCCGGGACCGGGGCCGGGGGCGGGGAGGTACCGGGAGGAGCCACAGTTCAGCCCCGGCGGTGTTAACCGTTTGTGCCGGCCCGGGCCGAGCGCTGGCTGCCGGTGGTGGTCTGCACCGGGGTGGGTTTGCACCGGGGTCCGGTCTGCACCGGGGGTCGTTCTACAGCGGGAAGGGGCCGGGGTCCCGGTGTGCACCCGGGGAGTTGTTCTGCAGCGGGAACGGTACGGGGGGGTCCCGCTCTGCACCGGGTATAGCCCGAAGGACCGGTCCGCCCCGGGACGGACCGGGGGTCCCCACCTCCCACCGGGGGTTCTCCCGCACCGGGGACCGGCCCAGGGGACACCCCGGTCTCCGCCGGGGAACCCCGCTCTGCCCGGGGGGCACGGCTGCCTGCTGCCGGTGCCACCCTGGTACCACCGGTGGGGACCCAGGGGACCCCCTCCACCAGCCTAGGGACAGGGGGACCCACGGGATTCCCTCCGCCTTCACACCTGGGGACAGTGGGGGCCCAGGGGACCCCCTCTGCCATCACACCTGGGGACCCAGTCCTGCCGTGCCGGCTCTGCCTCCACCCCATGGGCAGGGTGGCACCAGGGCTGAGGGGCCACAGGCAACTGGTGGGACCCCCCCGGTGACTGTCCCCACTGGTGGGACAGCAGCAGGATGCGGGGACTGGCAGCAGCATGAACCGGGCAGAAGGGATGGCAATGTCCCCTGTTAGTCCCCAGTCCCGGAGCCCCACACAGGTGTGCGGGCCGGTACACGTGTGTGTGTGTGTGTGTGTGTGTGTGTACATCCATGTGTGTGTGCACATGTGCATGCAGATGTGTGCATGTGTGTGCACAGCCGGGTACGTATGTATGCATATGTCTCTGTGTGCACAGGCACACACGCATGTGTGTGTGTGCAGGTGCACATGTGTGTGCAGCCACGTACATGCATATGCATGCATTTATGTGTGTGCAGACACAAGAGTGTGTGCATGTGTGCGCGCAGCTATGTACACCTGTGTGCATGCACAGATGTCCATGCACGTGTGCACACACAGCTGCATGCACACATATCTGTGCAGCCATACACCTGCCTGTGCAGCTGTACCTGTGCACGTGCCCTTGCCTGTGCAAGCATGTGCATTAATTTACCCCAAATCCCTGCAATTTCACACATCCCCACCTTTCCCACAGCCACTGCTTGCTGAGGGCAGGTGGGGAGGGGACGGGTCAGTGGCTGCGGGGGAAGACGCCCTGTCCCTACCCCGGGGTCCCCATCCCCGCTGCCTGGCCAGGGCGATGAGTGACGGAGTAGAGGCAGAGCCAGGCTTTGATTTCAAGCCTGTAGCTGGGCACGGGGCCATGTCCTTGCATCAAAGGGTTATTTTTGACTGCCCAACACTGCTTCTTGCAAAAATCAGTGGTGCCCAGGGGGACGCAGAGGCCACTCCAGGCCTGGCCGGGCTGCGGGGACCAGGAGCCGCAGCACAGGGAGAGGAAACCGCGACCGCAGGCACTGACTTCTCCCAGGGCCAGGGCAGCGGCGGTGCTGCCAACGGCTGTGAGACCCAGCGTGGGATGGTGGAGTACCCAAGGGTGATGGCAGAGCAGCTGTGGGCAACATCTGGGTACCCTAGGGCAACTTCTGGGCACCCTGGGTGATATCTGAGTATCCTGAGGCAACATCTGGACACCCTGGGCAACATCTGGGCACCCTGGGTGATATCTGAGTATCCTGGGGCAACATCTGGACACCCTGGGCAACATCTGGGCACCCTGGGACAACATCTGGGCACACAAGGTGATACCTGACTATCCTGAAGCAACATCTGGACGTTCTGGGGCAACATCTGGGCACCCTGGTAAACATCTAGGCACTGCAGTTCAAGACCTGGGCAACCCATGCAACATCTGGATAGCTGGGGCTACATCTGGGCAGCCCCTTGGTTGTGTTCGGCGGGGGGGGGGGGGGGAGGGGCCCCCCCCGAGCC
>WAAD01019203.1:369781-383553 GCA_013389945.1 Fregata magnificens | reverse complement strand
CCCTTGTGTGTCCCTTGCGTGCCCCCATGTCCCCTGTGTGTCCCCACGTGTCCCTGCGTTCCCACCAGGTCTCCTGTGTCTGTCCCATGTCCCCTGTGTGCCGCCCCCCCCGTGTCCCTCTGTGCCTCTGTGTCCTCCAGGTGTCCCTGGACCCTCCAAAGTCTCCTGTGGTTTCCATGTGGCCCCGTCCCTGGTGTCCCCAAGGTCTCTTGTGTCCCCCCATGTGCCCCCATGTCCCCTGTGTCCCCCATGTCTTCTGTGTCCCCCATCTGCCCCCCATGGCCCCTCTGTGCCCTTGTGGCTCCCATGTCCCCNTCCACATGTCCCCATGTCCCCCACGTACCCCCATGTCCCCTGTGCACCCCATGTCCCCCATGTCCCCACGTCCTCCATGTACCCTCATGTCCCTTGTTCCCCCCATGTCCTCCATGTGCCCCCATGTCCCCTGTCTCCAAGCCCTTTGTGTCCTCCATGTCCCCACGTCCTCCGTATTGCCACATCACCCATGTCCCCACAGGCCTGGCCCCCGCACACACACTGAGAGCTGTGTCCCCAGACGATGGGGAGCAGGGACTGTGCCACCCCCAGGGCGATGGGGAGTGGGAACCGTGCCCCACCCCGGGATAACGGGGAGCAGGGACTGTGCCCCGCCCCAGGGTCATCCAGCTCATCCCTCAGGCACGATGGGATCATGGAGAGACAGACGCCCAGATCCGGGACCCATGAGGTGGCCCCATTCCCCCCGTCCCCCCAAGCCACGCTGTCACCCGGCATCAAGGTCCACCGTCTGAACCCTGCAGCGACACCGTTTATTGTAGGGCCTACAAAAAAGCAGAGGCAGCTAAATCTGCCCAGCGCCCCGCACAAAGGGGGCCTGACTCAGCCCAAAGGCTGGGGGGGGCTGCACGGAGGGTCAGGGTGAACCCGGGGGGTCTGGTGGGGCACCCCATGGGGAGGGTGAGCGAGTTCGGGATGGGGGATGTCGTCTGGAAATCCCGTCTGGGCTTTGCTGGGGGCTCCTCCGGGCAGACAGGGACAACTTGATCACCCAAGCTGGAACCCATGGATGCCTGGGTGCAAGTGCTAACGATTAATTAATTAATTTTATTAATTAATTTTATAAGGCACAAGAAGAGGATGTCCGTGGTGGGTAATGCACCGCTGGACATTTCGGATGGGCCACCTTCCCAACCCTGAAAGTAAAGGTGCGAGAAAGGACCAGGGGTCGGTGGCTGTTAAACGAAGCGCTGTCGGTAACGAGGTTCGTTTTGAAGGCTGGAAAATATCGAACGACGGATGGATCTGCTCGCCCATCCCTGGATGGCCTCGTTTACCCTCGCTCCTTAAAATCCTTCCAGCTTTTCCCGCTGTTGATCTTAAACTCCTGGGGATGCTCCAGTAGACGAGATCGAGGGGAAATTTGGTTTAGAGCTTGAAAATTAAATGCTGTCCTTACGCAGGCTCGGGGGAGGCTGAGCCAGGCTCTCCTTCCACGGGAATTAAAGGCTGGGAGCGGGATAACTACCGGTGCTGCGTGATGGAGGGATGGAGCTGGGAACAGCCGTGTTGTCCCAGACCTCTGCTTGGCCCCGAGCCGCTTGTTATCCTCATCGGATGCTGGGAAAAAAATAGATTTATGTCTGTTGGTGGCAAGAAGTCGAGCCTGGATGGTGCCCCGGGCGGTGGCCCATCACTGTGTGGGGTCACCCAGGTGCCCCATGGCAACCCCAGGGACTCTGGCCTGGTGTCGTGGCGTTGTCCCAGGGATGCGACTCTCCATCCAGAGGGGTGGGAAGGGAAGCGGCTCAGAGGGATTCACCCTCCAGCCAGGCGCTGGATCCCGGCGCATCCTCGCAGGGACGGCAGATGCTGCTGCCCCTCCACAGGTCCCCCCAGACCCCAAATCTTTTTTCCCCTCCTGGCCTTTTTCTGCTCATTTTTGCTGCTCGTCACCGGGACGAGCATCAGGCCAACACTGACATCAAGTGGCTGCTGGGATCCCTCGCACGCCTGGGCCGTATCCTGCCTCTTGCTGTGGTGGGAGCAGCCCAGCATCACCCGCACAGCCTCATCCTGCCCCGGAGAGGGGCCCGGAGCCAAGCGGGGTCAGGAGCCGTGGCCGGCGGTGCCAGACATCAGCCCGGCCAGGTTACCATCGCTGCTTGCCATGCAGGCAGGGCAGGCAGGGTGCAGCCAGCCGTACTCCATCATCACCCTGCTGCCTGTCCCCAGACAGGCCATTGCTGTGTCCTACTCCTGTCCCCGGCGTCCCCAGCCACAGCAGTCGATATCCCAGCGGGGTCGAGCCGAGCGCGCTGACGGCATCGCCGAGCCGGGAGCATCCACTGCATCCCTCGCCTACGGGGAGCTGGTGGGGACACCCCGGCCACGGCACCCCCATCCTGCAGCTCTGCCCCGCCGGTGGCAAGGTCAGGGGACAGGCGAGCAGCGAGGTCGCGGTGGCCCTGCCACCGCCCCGGCGCTGGGGACGCTTCTCCCCGACACCCTGCCAGCAGCTGTGGACTTTGTGCCGAGCGTGGGAGCGGCGGCAGTGACGGCAACACATCTGCTGCTGCTGGCAGAGCCCCAAATCGCCTGTGAGACCCGGCTTCGCACAGCAGGTAACACCAGGGTGACATCCCCTCTGCTCGGAGGGATGCTGTGACACGGGGCTCCCCAGGGAGGACAGGCCCCCCCACGGTGCCGCTGCCCCATCCCCAGATCCAGAGGCAGCTCCAGGAGGAAATCACAGCATTACTCCCATTTTAAAGCAGGGGAAACTGAGGCACAGCAGTGCACCAGGTGCCAGAGCAACTGCGCAGTCCCACTTTTGGGGCAGAAAGGCTGGAAAAGCCCATTTTTGCTCCAAACCTCAGGGTTCAGACGAGTTTTGCAACACCACGTTCCCCTTCATCCCGGCTTCCCTGAACCCAGAGCTGAGGTCGCCCAGGGAAGCCCAAAGTCCAGGATGGGTTTCAGGGACAGCGATGGCTCTGGCAGGATATTGGCTGCAGGTGGAGCTGGGAATAGGGGAGCAGGTGTGGGTGCTCAGCCCCTCTGTGGGAACCCACCCATGGGTGGGGAAGGAGGCGGAGGTGTGCCCAGGGCTGGGCTGCTGGTGGATTTAGCTCCTGAGAGGCTCCAAGGTCTGGATATGTGCTGGGAGGGCTGAGGTCTCTGCTATGTAATGAGGTGCATCAGGTCTCTGCAGACCCCCGCCTTAGGATTTCTCCAGACAAGACTCCCACATTGCAGACCTGTGACCCTGCATGGTGCTAAATGGGGTGTTGTGGGGTTTGGGACCACAGTGCTGGACACGGTTTGGGGAGGGCTCAGTGATGATGCTGGTGGTTGTTTATCCTCCAAGTCCGGAAACGCTCCACTGGGAAGGAAAGGGAGGGGAGAGCTGGGGCTGTTTCCAGTACTGGAGCGGGAGGGATGCTCCCGGCTGTGCCCAGAGACAGCCCCGAAACATCCCCATGTGTGTGGTCCCAGCGGTTCTTGACCCCCAGCATTGCCCCTTCCTCCATCCCTCCAGCTCCCTGGTGGCTCCGCAGTGACTGGGAAGGATCAGGGACCCGCTGGTGGCCTAGGACAGGACAGGACGGTGACAGGTCAGTGCTGTGGCTTTTGGCTTGGGGTTTGGGTGCTGCTGCCCAGCACCCTTGGGTGTCATCGCCCTGTCCTCCCAACCTTCACGTAGATGGAGCACAGAGGGGACGTGTGTAAGGAAACAGGTCCTTTGCCCTAGAAATGCGGCTTTTCCTGGGGATTTCCTGGCTGATGCAAGACTGGGCATGAGAAAAACGGCAGCTTGGAGCCTAAGTTGCTACTGGAAAGAGGTTGTCCCCATCTGAGGAGAAGGGGCCTTGCCTTAAAGTCAAGTTTGGCCCCTTGCTGGGTCTCTCTGGGTCCATCAAGATGCCAACTCCTGGGTAGGATGAGGAGGTCGGGTGGAGGTGGAGAGATGCTGGTGGTCTCCTGTGGCAGGGAGAAGGTGCAGGGCTCCAGGGAGCAGCCGGAGCAGACACACGGGCATCAGCTGCCTCAGCACCCCTGCCCCAGCGCGGGGCTGCCAGGAGCACCAGGGCCGCATCCAGCATCCGTCCTGACTGTGCTGGCATCCAGCGAGGAGCTGGTGGCACCATCATGTCCCAGGCAGAAGGTATGGCTGAGCCCTCAGTCTGTTCCAGGGGAGATGCAGGACTTGCATAGGGGTCTCAGCGCTGGTGTGACCCCCCTCCCCCGCCCAAATCAGCACCAATCTCCATCCCATCCTGTTTAATGGCTCCGTTTTGCTTGGATTTTTGATCCTAAAAGCACCTTTTGCCCCAAACCCTGATTTGCAGGGTGCTGGGCTGCTCCAGGAGCTCCTATAGCAGCAGCCCATGTCCCCCACATCCTATCCGCACTGCGTGGGGAGGGCGGTCAGACCTGGATGGAGCTGGGGGGGGCACAGAAATAAGCACTGGAGGGGAAGCACAGGTAGGTGGTCCCCAAAGCATGAGAGATCCATGGACCACCCTGCTCCATCCCTCCCAGGAGGTGAGGATACCTTTGAATACTGTGATGTGGTCATCAACAGCCAGGAGAAGGTTTCAGACGTGTACACACAGCTGGAGAAGCTGGGAGAGTAAGTGGGGGTCCCACGTCCCTGCCGCTTGGGGATGGTCCATGGCTGTCCACACGCAGCCACTGGTGGGATGCAGGGTCGTGGTGATGGCTCCTCCATCCCTCATCTTTGCTCTGTCCCAGGGGAAAATTTGGGACGGTGTACCGGCTGCAGGAAAAAGCCACCGGCAAAATCCGGGCTGGCAAGTATTTCCGGATGCGGACGGCTAAAGAGAAGCAGGCGGCTCGGGCCGAGGTGGAGCTCATGAACCTGCTGCATCACCCGCGCCTCGTGCAGTGCCTCGCCGCCTTCCAGGGCCCCGCCGAGCTGGTGATGGTGATGGAGTAGTGAGTGGGGGTGCAGAGTCAAGTTTGGGGGTGGTGGGGACAGTGCTGGACCCTGCAAGGAAGAGCACTGAAGGTGGGGAGGGGTCCCTGCACCATGGGGTACTGGCATGGGGTGTAGGATGGTCGGGGAACCTGCAGACCCTGGAGGTATGGGTGGTGAGATGCTCCCAGAGTGCTGAGTCTGGGTTCCCCGGTGGGCCTTCTCCTCCTCGGGGCTGGTAGCCATCAACGGGATCCTCAGCACCTCGTCCTCCCCCAGTGTGGCAGGGGGCGAGCTCTTTGAGCGCATCGTGGATGATGACTTCGAGCACACGGAGCCCAGCAGCGCCCAGTACATGCGGCAGATCCTGGAGGGGCTGCAGTTCATGCACGGCCAGGCTGTCATCCACCTTGACCTCAAACCCGAGAACATCGTCTGTGTCAGCCCCAGCAGCCACTGGCTCAAGATCATCGATTTTGGCTTGGCACGGAAGCTGGGTGAGCGAGGAAGGGAGTCCTGGGGGGCCAGGGCAGGGACTGTCACCGTCACAGGGACACGATCCGGCTGGGCATGTCAGCAAGGAGCTTGGCACCTTCCTGCCCATGCCTTTGGGACGGGCAGCCCTGTGGCACCAGATAAGGGCCCTTCCTGGTGACTGTAAGAAATTCTGGGGAAACCTGCATGTCCCCAGCACTGCCTTCAAGGTGGAGACCCCCAAGACCCCTGTGCCCATGGGTGCCTGGCACCCAGAGATGCTCTAGGAGAGCACCAAGACCTGCGATGGGTCCTGGAGGGCGGCAGCTCCACCCGGACGCAGGGGCTCATCCGTCTGGCATGTGTTGGCGTGCAGCTGGGCTGCCCTGGGAAGATCCCAGCTGGACGCCTGCCCCACGCATCTTCTCTGCAGCTCCAGACACCCCCGTGAAGGTGTTACACGGCACTCCCGAGTTCATGGCTCCAGAAGTGGTCGCCTTTGAGCCCGTGGGCTTCTCCACGGACATGTGGAGCGTTGGTGTCATCTGCTACATCCTGTGAGTGGCCTCCTGGGAACAGCAGGTCGGGCTGGAGGGGGCTGAGCTGTCACTGATGTCCTTGTGTCACCTCTCCAGGCTGAGCGGGGAGTCCCCCTTCCAGGGGGACAATGACATGGAGACACTGAGCAACATCACAGCTGCCCGGTGGGACTTTGATGAGGAGACCTTCCTGGAGATCTCCCAGCAAGCCAAGGACTTCATCAGCCAACTGCTGCAGAAGGACTCCCGGTAGGACCTGGGGTTATCTGTGGGGTGCTGAGCTGGGTTTTGGGGTGCCAAGGGGATGGGCAGGGGAAAGCACTGAATGTTGTTGGTGGAGGGGATGCTCCATGGGCCCGTGCCAGCAGCCGAGGGTCCGATGGTAGAGAAGCCCATGACCGCCCCATCTGCCTCCAGCCACCGGCTCTCCAGTGTGGAGGCTCTGCTGCACCCCTGGCTGCAGCAGCCCCAGCCCAGCAGCACCAAGGCGCTGTCAAAGGAGAGGATCAAGCAGTTCCTGACTCGTCGGAAGTGGCAGGTACCTGGTGGGATGATGAGGACGTGGGGATGGGGGTGGCTCTGGTGGGGCTCAGTGCTCCTTCTTTTCTCTCCTCTCCAGAAAACAGGCAAAGCTTTGCTGGCCCTCAACAGGTTGACCCTGCTGTCCCAGAGCCCAGAGAGGAAAGCGTCAGAGGCTCAGGACGAGGAAGGTGATGGCCCCTGCACCTCCAACGCACCCCACCAACCCACTTCTCTCTGCTTTGTCACCCCCAACTCCTGCTCCTGGGCAGCTTCCACCACCTTTGCTCCGACCTGTCGGTGCCACCAAACACCCGGGCATGTCCCCACTGTGGCATTTCTGCTGTGGGCCAGCTTCAGTGCCCCAAAGTCCTCTCCGTCCTCATCCCCAAGGGGGCCATCTCTGATGCAGCCTTAGAACAGGCACATCCTGCTCTGCAGGGCTGGAATCTGTGTGTGATCCAGATCTCTGGGATCCAGAGCTGATCCCCATGGGACCTGGCCCACAGGTGCCACGCGTGTTCCTCCAGCAGAGGAGGGAGTTGAACTCAGCTAGCTCCTCACTGTTCCCTCTGTCCATCTGCCCGCAGACCTGGCCTGCAGCCCAGAGGAGGACCAAGCCTCTGGGTCTCTGCCCCAAAGAGGTCCCAGCTTCTCGGAGCTGCTGACGGACCGAGAGGAGGAGGAGGAAGTCGGGAGTGCTGTGGCCGCAGGGGAGGCAGAGAGCAGCATCAGTGTGGCTGTGCCACCTCAGCCCTGGACCACCTAGAGCAGCTGGTGAGAGAGGAGCAGGGAGTATGGGGATGAAACCTCCTCCAGCAGCTCACCTGGCCAGCGTGGGGTAGATCCAGACCCCAGGGCTCCTCTCCCGTGGGTGAGCTCTGGGGTCCCACGGTGTCCCTGTGCTGGTGTGGGGACAGCTGTGCCTGCTGTCCCCAGCAAGGGACCAGTGCTCCTGTCTGCATGGCTGCCTGGGCTTGAGCTGTCACCAATAAAGCACCGAGGATCTCTGCACTCCTTGTGCTGCTCCTTTTTCCCCAAAAAAATCACTGGGAGGGGTGGGAAAGAGCTGCCCAAGCTGTGCCCACCCTTTGGGAGCTGGCACCAGCCTCTCCCCCAATCTGGGCCACCACCCTTCTCTTCTCCAGGAGAGATGCTGACCCTGCGGACAGGGACTGAGTGGGGACGGCTCTAGCAGCAGCCCTTGGTGTCACTTGTTTGGAAGAGTCTTCCCTCATCATCAAGGGTGGTTGGCATCATGTCCTGAGCCCACAGGCAGGAGGAGCCAGGATGAGCCCTGGGGACTCTGGTCTCCCCATTTCTGGGCCAACTCTGGTACCAGCAGGGCTGGAAGGAGCCCAGAAACTGCTGTGTGACCTCCAACCTCCTCCTGAGGAGGCAGCTTGGGCAGAAATCAGTGTTTGGGAGCCCCTCTCCTTCAACAAGTAGTGCACAGCCCTGCTCCTGGGGAAGAAGATAGTTTTTTGGGTTTTGGTTTTGTTTTTTTTTTTTTTTTTTTTTTTTTAGATTGGATACCAGGAAAAACTTCTTTACCGAAAGAGTGGTTAAACATTGGAACAGGCTGCCCAGAGAGGTGGTGGAGTCGTCATCCCTGGAGGCGTTCAAAAAACGTGTAGACGTGGCACTCCATGGCCTGGTTTAGGAGGCATGGTGGTGTTGGGTTGATGGTTGGACTGGATGATCTTAGAGGTCTTTTCCAACCTTAATGATTCTATGATTCTAAGAACAACCCCAGGCACCAGTATGTGCTGGGGGACACCCAGCTGGGAAGGAGCTTGACCTGGGGGTCCTGGTGGACACCAGGTTGACCATGAACCAGCAACGTGCCCTTGCTGCAAAGAAGGTGAATGGCGTCCTGGGCTGCATTAGACAACGTATTGCCAGCAGCTGGAGGGAGGTGATTCTTCCCTTCATTCAGCACTGGTGAGGCCACACCTGGAGGACTGTGTCATGTTCTGGGGTCCCCAGTACAAAAGAGACATGGATACACTGAAGAGAGTTCAGTGAAGGATGATGGAGGGACTGGAGGACCTCACCTATGAGGAAAGGCTGAGAGAGCTGGGACTCTTTAGTCAAGAGAGGAGAAGGCTCGGGGGGATCTTATGAATATACATAAATACCTGAAGGAAAGGTGCAGAAAGGATGGAGCCAGGCTCTTCTCAGTGGTGCCCAGAGGCCACGGGCACCAACTGAAGCACTGGAGGCTCCTTCTGAACCTCAGGAAACACTTTTTTACTGGTGATGGAGCACTGGCACCGGTTGTCCAGGGAGGCTGTATGATCTCCATCCTTGGAGATATTAAAAAGACTGTCTAGGCGTGGTCCTGGGCAACCTGCTCTAGGTGGCCCTGCTGGAGCAGGGGGGTGGACCAGAGGAGATCCAGAGGTTCCTTCCAACCTCAACCATTCTGTGAAAACCCACCTCCTGTTGAAGCTGGGCTGGGGGCTGCTCTCCTCCAGCACATGCTGACACCAGAGGACTTGCAAAGGTGCCCTGGTTGGAGTGGTCCAGCCCTGCGCCCGCTGCCAGGATGTGGCTGTGCCAAATAAAACACAGCTGAGGCACAGCCTCGACCCTTCCTCCTCCTCTTCCTCCACCCCTGCTGGGTGAGGCCACTGGGGGTAGGAGGAAAGGGTTATTTTTATTAAACAGAACTAAATCCACCCGCACTCACAACCACAGTGGGGACACACATCTGAGAGCTCTGGTTGGGAGCACTCACAGGACACAAATGAAGGGGACACCAACCATCAGAGCTGCTGCTGGACCGGAGATGACAAATGTGCTTTCGGATAGTTTGCTGAATCCCCTAGGAAGCTGATGGCCACCATGGCAGGAGGTTTCCGTATCAGGATTTGGCATCCTGCTGCCTCCGGAGATGGTAGACCAGCTGGAGTGCCTGTGGTCCCTTGGCTGGGGGACTTCACGGCTCTTATCTGCTTTTCTCTTGGGCTAACGGGGAGGGATGCTGTCGCCTTCCTGTCCCATTATTGTGGGCATTGACTCTCCAGCTGACAAGGCTTTATCCGCACCCAGGCCTGACTTGAATTTTTGTGGCAAAAGCCTGTTCCTGTTAATAACATCCATGGCTGACGGCTGCTTCTGGGTACATCTGACCACAGGAAGCAGGAGACCGCTGCGGTGCAGCAGAGTTGTAACATGCTCTGCCCAGGGCTTGGTGGTCTCTTCCCTTGTTGGAAACAGTAGATGCAACTTAAGAAGGAACTTAATTTAGAAGCTGGTGCACGGACCTCCAGCTGGAGCATGGGGAGCCCTTTTGGGGACCCCCCAATGATGATGAGGCCACCTTGATGTTTTCATTGCTTGGCATGCTGTAAGTTGTTCCTCACAGGGTTTGACCATGGCCAGGTGAGACACCTCCTGACGCTTTCCGTTCCTCCTATGTTTTCAGTGGGAGAAGTGGATTAACTGCTCTGAGTTGGAGTAGAAGCTCCTTAGAAGCAAATAAACAAACAAAAAAAATGCCATACTCTATCCATGGCATTTGTTTTCCCTTCGCAGAGGAACAGAGGGAGGCTGAGGAACCCCTTTCTCCTCCACTGCTCTTCTCTTGACGTTCACACACATCATATCCCAATTTTTATCCGTTATCTATTCCGTGTTTTCCTCGTTACACAGACTCTGAACTCACACGCATCTCTTGGGAACCGAGCTGAATGCCTTTGAGCTGCAGATGATAAGCAAACACCAAGTTATGTATAATCAATCCCTTGATGAGCTATTTACCATGCGACATTACCAAAATATTTCTTGTTGGGAACTATGTTTATCTTCATCTGTTTTCCAAACTCCTCGCAGCCCTGAAAATCCATGTCCCAGGACTCCAGACATGAGCTTTCTCTCTATAGTCCTGTATTTTATACTGAAAAAAACTGATTTACCTACAGAAGCAGCTGATTTGCTGACAGAAGGCACAGGTTTCTTCTCCTTCCACTGCTTCCCATGGCTTAGCACATTAAAATGCGTGCTTGAGAAAGCAATGGACTAAATGAAGAGTGGAGTTATACCTGGAACCCATTACAGCCACTGAGAAATTCAGTAGCACTGAAAATAGAAATTCAATCTCAGCATCTCAGAAGCAAAGGAATTAAGATCTTGATACTTCCATCAAGAAAGACTCTTGGGCTGACCTTCACTTCAGCCCCACAACTTCAGAGTAGGTCCTCAAATCATCAGAAATCCTCCGTCAAGGCAGAAAGGAAGAGCGATGCCCTTGGGGAACCTTGAGGAACGGTTCCCTCCCTATCTCAGGTACCCCTAGGTCCTGCTCCTTGGAGGTATGTGAGGTGGGGTCACCTGTCCAAATACCCTCAAGCTTCTGGAGCTTAACGCTTCAGTGCCAAGTTATCGTGATAATCTTGGTTTTATTCAGGGCTGCACAATCTAGGTCTAGGAATGCTTGTTTGGATGAGGAAGTATTGCCTGCGTAATTGCCTGGATAGCTCTAACATCAAGAAATAGTATTTTTTTGTGGACCTGCAAATTCAGGGGAAAAAACCAGAAGAGTAGGATGTCCTGCTTGAGTGTTTTCCAGTGAACTGAATTTAATTAAGAAAACAAACCTAAGACTGAAGTCAGCCTTAATGTAAAAAAAAAAAATTAGCCCTGGGCACATATTGAAGATGATTATTTGAACATGTCATTTTAGAATGTTTTTTTAAGGACTGTTATAGCAGGGAGTGAACAGCCACCACATAAGTTGAATTGTCAGATAAAAGCCTTCATATATCGCAAGTCAAACACCAGAAAAGCGGTGAAAGGAGAGAAGACACGAGAGTACGAGGCCTTGGTAGCAACAGATGCAAAGAGAGTTAAGTGAAGAGCGAAGCTGTAAGTGATGAAGGAACATCAGTAATGCCTGAGTTGTGATGCCCTTGTCTCTCAGCAAAGCTCTCCAAGCGAAGCGGGGTGTCCTCACTTCCCAAAGGGCATGGCCAGGTCCCAGCCAGGTTCTGGGGGCTCAGGAGGCTCTTCGTGGTCACAGGAGCTCAACAACCATCACCCCAAGGTGCAGCGCCCAGGATGGGTTGTGCAGGGCTGGCCCAAGAGAAGAGCAGATAAGAGCCATGAAGTCCCCCAACCAAGGGGCCACAGTCACTCTGGCTCATCTGCTATCTCCGGAGGCATCTCAATCTCAATCTGGAGATGAGGGGTGAGCAGGGTGCTCCCCAACCTCGTCCTCCTGGTATCGCTGGTGCAAGGACTACCATGTCCAACCTGCACCAAGGACCTCCAGCAGCCCAGAAACCAGGACTCTTTGCAGCTCAGTACCATGCCCACGGGGATCAGCGCAACCCCAGATCCCTCACGAAACACCTTCCCGTGCAAAGGGAGGCACAAGCCCTGTCCTTCCCAAGGCACAGCCCCCATTTCACGCCGTGCTTTCATGGCCTTCATACCACTATCACAGCCTTCCCCATGGCCAGGAGATGGTACTGTTGGCCTCGTCCTTGCTTCTCCTGGGGATGGAGAGCCACAGCTTTCCCTCATGTCAACCCCATCCTGCCCAGCCCTGCCTGCTGCTCTGATCTCATTTGCCCTTGACATGCAGCGTTCCACCCCAAGTCAGGAGGGACCTGGTGGGACCTTTGTGATCAAAGCCTGGCCCAGCAGGCAGCCTGGGACCTGTCCTAGCACCCATCTCCCACCAGGCTCGGTCCACGCCGGGTCTCCTGCATGGGGGGTCTCCACTCCTACCCTGCATCCCCAGCTGGGGTCCCCACCTTTGCGCTTCCCATCAGCAAAGGTCCTTGCACCCTTTCCCAGCTGTGGTCAGGAAGGTGTTGCCAGCATGAACGTGGGTGCTCTGACAGCACTCAGGTTTCACCCCGGCATGTGGGCAGGATGCTCATGGGGGGATCTAGACCCTGGGGTCCCCACAGACCCCCTGCCCCATAGCAGAGCCTGTCCCCGGTGTGGGACAGCTCTGGGTGAAAGCCCTGGTCCTCACGCATGGTCCTGGTGACACTTGCCCTCCTGGGCACACCTCTGGGACTGCGTCAGGGTGGCCATCCCCGTCCCTGCAGAGGGTCGCAATATCTTCCCTTAAAAGCCAGGATCAGGGAATTAAATGCAAAATATTTAATGAGATGCTGAAATATTTAATGAAACGAAGAGAATTCAACTACAAAATTGAGCTTTGGAAAATCAGAACGAACCCAAATGTGGGTGACCCCAATTTCGGTGCTGCTGAGCCGCCCGCGGCTCCTCTCCGACCTCCCAAACCCCCAGAGATGATGGGGAGGACACAGCATCGCGCCAAGGGCAGCTCGGCAATCGGTGGCTGGCAGCTGCCTGCTCACGTCGCGCGTCCCCCGGCTGGGATTTGGGGTTTGCAGAGGGTGGGAGTGGTTGGCAGAACAGGTCCGGCGCGTTCCCCTGGTGTCTGCGGTGCCGAGCGCCTTGCCCTGACACCTCGGCAGGTCTTGCGAAACAGGAGATGCCGTGAGAGCCGGACGGACGCGGTAACGCAGGCGTCTGGCCCTGGGACCGCACGGGGCGTTCCGGACCACGGTAGATCCTGGGGTCCCAGGATCCCACTGTCCTCCGCCCATCCCTCAGCAGATCTCTCCTTGAATCTTAAATCTTGGCAAATCTCACCAAATCTCCGTAAATCTCATCAAATCTCGCCAAATCTCAGTGGAATAATGCGCTTCGTGTCCTGGCAGCGGTTCAGAACTATGGTTATTGATGCCAGCGCGGCAGGAGCCATGGGGATGGCAGCGTGCGGAGGAGGCTCTGCCAAAAGTGATGGGTGCTGTGGCTCCCCTGGGAGAGCTGGCGGGGAGCGTGGATGCCCGTGCCAGCTCCGTCCCCAGGTGCCCTCTGCCCGTGGCACCCTTGGGCGAGGTGGTTCTGCTCGTCCGGTTTTATCCCGGCCTGGTGGCAAAGCAGGAGCCTCCCAGGCCGTCAGGATCTGTCCCTCCTGGCAGGGCTGTCCCCTGCCCACACCGCGCCAACCCTGGCACTGGGAGCGCGTCCCCACCCAGGGAGCCCCCAGGCCCGGTGTCACACTCTCCGGGGGTCCCCTGCCCAGGGGTGCAATGAGTTTGCTCAGCCTCAGCTCTCCCTCCTGTGGTGGCCGAGGCGGGGAGAGAGGGGAAGAGGTGAGGGAGCCCAACACCTCCTGGCTGCCCTCCGTGCCCCTTAAGGACATAAAATAGAATAAAATGATAAAATAAAATTAAAAAGTAAATAAAATAAAATAAATAATAAATAAATAAATACGGTTAAAAAAATAAAATGAAGTAAAATAATGG
>WAAD01019203.1:323627-364943 GCA_013389945.1 Fregata magnificens | reverse complement strand
CCCCAGTAGCAGCCCCAGCGCTGTGGGTGCTGCGATATGAAAAGGTCTTTTCATACCGGAAAATGATGTAGATGCTGCTTTGCCTCCCCCAGTCTGGTTTTAGGTGTAGGGTAAAGCCCAGCTCAACCCTGTGGCCGGTGTCGGCTGAGATGGGGGGTCCCAGCCAGCCGCATCATGGTGCTGGGCATGGGTGGGATGGCACCATGGGCTCCGTGGCACCTCATGTCCTGGGAGGATTGGTGGGGGACATTTGGTGGCATCTGTTCAGTAACGCGGTGGGCTGTGATGCTGCTGGCAGGCTGGGGGGAGGCTGGGGAAGCCCCACGCTGGGGTGGGATGAGGGTGCTGGGTGCTGGCCAGAGGGTGCTGGATGATGGGATGAGGCTGCTGGGTGCAAGTCCCGTGGCCTTGCATCCTTGTCCCCCAAGGAGGAAGAGGAGGAGGACTAAGTTCTTCCTCTGACACCTCCGGGGTGCGCGGCTGCTGCCCTGCCCCACGTCTCCCTCCCTGTCCCACATCACCCGCCCTGCCCCACACCTCCCTCCCTGCCCCACACCTCCCGCAGCACCGGTCCCCCCCTCCCTGGCAGGAAATGAGAACAGGTTTCTTCGTGCTGCTGGCTGACGCCGGGGACCACAGCAGAGCCACTTCCTCCCCCCCAGCACCACATGCCCGCCCGGGGCCGTGGCGGGATGCAGTCACCACCCAGTTTGTACCCAAACCGTGCCACATCCTGCCACCCGGCCCAGCCCTGCTTGCAAGGAAGGGACCACGGGGCTCGGTGGCAGAGCCACCTCCATAGGGACATCCCCGGCATCCCCCTGCCCCGCCTGCATCCTTGTGGCAGGAAGCCCACAGGAGGTCCTGTCCCACCAGTGATGCCTGGTCCTGGTTTTTCCAGGTCCCACACATGGTCCCTGGAAGAGGTGGTCCACGTGCTGGGTGCCACCATCCCCTCTCTGCTGAGGGCACCCAACAGTGTCCCACAGAGGGTGCCACGGGTGCTGCCAGAGGCCTGGGTGGGGTGTTTGGGTGTGTGGTCCCTCTCGGCACGGTCCTGTCCCTCGGTCGGACCCTCCTGGAGGGTCTCATCCATCCCAAGGATGGCAGCTTGGAGACCACGGGGACAGGGCTCCCCAGCAAAGGGGACATCCAGGTGCTGCTGCCACCTTGCCCATCCCAGGACCCAGCCGGCAGCTCCGGTGCAGCCCCGGCGGCTTTGCAACAAGGCTATTTCTGACCCTGCAGCCTAATTTTACCCCCCCTGCCCAGCTCTCCGTGCAAGCTGTCCCCTGGCCAAATCCAGCTGAGTTCTGGCTCCTCTCCGCCCACATCTCTTGGTTTTGGCTTCTTGCGAAAGCAGCTCAACAGGTCTTTGGTGGAGGCGGGCGGCGAGGTTTCTGCTCCTGCCCGCCACCGTGGCACCTCTCCTCTTGGACCTGCTCCTCCGTGAGCAACCAAACCCCTGTGAGATGCTTTTTCCCCAGGGATGTGGGATGTCCCAGGGGTGGATGCACCCCACATCCCCATCCTCAACATCAGGGGACCCCAAAACTGGAGGTTAATGGTGAGTTGGGTCTGTGCGTCTCCTCCATGTGCCATCATGCCAGCTTGCCCGGGCTCTCCGGGCCAGCAGCAGCCTCGGTTCCTGGTTTTCCCTGGGGGCTGGATCACCAAGAAATGCGTCTTTTGGGAAAATAAATCAGCTGTGATGCGACCTGAGCTCCCAGCATGGCCCAGGCCATGGTAGGTGCTCCGTTAAAGGCTCTGCTGGTCACCCCACGGTGTCCCTCAGGGACCCACGGTGTCCCTGAGCACCCCAGAGGCAGGAGCTGCACCCGGGGCCTCCCGGAGCCCCCGGCCGTGGTGCAGAGCAGTTTCGGCAGCTGCCTCGTGCCGTTTGGAGAGCGGAAACCACGTCACGTCCTGCCGGGGCAGCCCCGGGGGGGCGGCGGGGGCCGGGGTTGTGCAACGGTGGCATGGAGGGATGTGGTGACTCGCCAGTCCCTGCCCTGAGATCATGTCTCTAAAGAAACACTGATTTCACCAGCCAGGCTCGTCACGCACCCGTGGCGGGGGGACTCGGAGGTGACCATCGCCCTCGAGCAGGGCCCAGACTCCTGGGTTCCTCAGCTGTGTGACCAGCCTGTGTTCCCATCCCTTACCCCAAGTGGCTCTGCCGGGACTGGGCTGGCTGAGGCTGGGAGCACTGTGCACTCATGGCACAGATGGACAGGTCCAGTTTTTCCTCCTGTCCCCCACTAACACCCTCTGCCCTCTGCCTCGGGGACACCCAGGTGGGGACGTTGCTGATGGGTCTGTGGCTGGTGGGATGCTAGCATCCTGGGAAAGGTGGTCTCCCCATCCTCCCACCGGTGTCCCCATCCTCCCACTGATGTCCTCATCATCCCACCGCTGAGCAAGGACACCCAGTGCTGGGCGAGCAGTGGGTGCTACAGCCCCAGGGGGTGTTTTTGGGGGTGACCCCTCAGCCCTGACACCCATCATCCCACAGAACTCCATGAACCTGCCCCCGGACAAGATGAAGCTGCTCAACCAGTACGACAACGAGAAGAAGTGGGAGCTCATCTGCGACCAGGTGAGGTTCGGGTGTCACGGCATTCCTGGTGCTGTCCCTGTCCCCAAGTGCCACTCGTGGAGTGGGCATCAACCTGGCACGTTCCAAGCGCCGACATCCATCTCCATTAGCGATACAGCGCTTTATTAACCTGATTAAACGTTGATGCAGTGCGGGGGTGGGGACAGGGACACGGTGGCTGCTGCGGGGACGGTGGCACGTCCCTGTGCCGTGGGCGGGTGGCCCGGTTTCAGCGTCTCTCTGGGGCTCGTAGGAGCGTTTCCAGGTGAAAAACCCACCATCCGCCTACATCCAGAAGCTGAAGAGCTACTTGGACACGGGTGGCGTAAGCAGGAAGGTGAGGGCTCCCCCTTCCACCCCTTGTCCCCATCCTGGGTCGGGCACGGGGACAGTGCCAATGGCTCTCCCCGTCCCCCAGTTCAAGAGGCGAGTGCAGGAGTCAACGCAGGTGCTCCGGGAGCTGGAGATTTCCTTGAGGACCAACTACATCGGGTAAGGAAGGGAGACCTGGGAGTATCCTCGTTGTCACCCAGCTGCTGCTGCTGTCCCCAGCATTGCTGGGACAGGGACTGGCGTGCCGGTGACTTCTGGCTGTGGGGGTGACAGCGGGATGTGGAGGCTGGTGGCCTCATCCTGCCCCTTTGGGGTGGCTCTGATGGGAGGACAGGGGTGCTGAAGGAGCTGGCTGTGCCATGGGTGCTGTAGGACCTGAACCCCATTTTGGCTCTCTGGTACACCCTGGGGGCCAGGATGGACCCCGGTCCCCACCCTGGGTGCCCTGGCCCCTTGCGGTGTGGTGGGTGCTGAGCTGTGGGTACCCATGGTCCTCCCACCCAGGGCCGGGCTGTCCTGTCGTGGTGGCAGCGGTGGCAGCGGAGCCCTCGAGCTGTGTCCCCCAGGTGTCAGGAGCGGGGGTCACCATGGCACCCACCTGCCTCAGAGAGGTGCCAGCTCATGGTGCCACCTTGTGTCCCCAGCGTGTCCCACCCTTGCTGGGGACCTCTGACCAGGGGGTGCCTCCGCTGAGGGTCTGGTGGGGGGAGAAGGGAGGATGAGGAGGGCTGGCGGAGCCCACTAACCCCCTGCATCCCCCAGCTGGGTCCAGGAGTTCCTCAACGAGGAGAACAAGGGGCTGGACGTGCTGCTGGAGTATCTTGCCTTCGCCCAGTGCTCCGTCACGTACGTCCCCACCGGGTGTCCCTTCCCCAAGGCCGGGATCAGCCTCCCCTGGGACTCGGAGGGGCCGGGGGGGTCCCGCGGCACTGCTCTCCCCCATCATCAGAGTGATGGAGCTAAGGATACTCCATGGCTGGGGTTGAGCAGAGCATCCCCAACATCCCCAGCCCTGGGGACCCCAGGGGGGTCCCTGCCTGTATCGGGGTGCCACATCTCACGCGTCCCTGTGCCCCCATGGGCCTCCAGGTACGACATGGAGAGCGCCGAGAACGGCAGCCCGGGCTCCGATAAGGGCAAGGTCCTGGAGCGGTCGCTGGAGGACCTGAGCAAAAGCAACTCCTCGTCCCCCACCCAGGGCTTCTCCAAAGCGCGGCACCTCACCGTCAGGTAACGCGTGGTCCCGTGTCCCCCGTGTCCCCCTCATCCCCGCACCGTGTCCCCCCGCTCTCTGCCTCGCTGCACCCCCGGCCGCGCCGTGCTCAGAGAGGGGCTCGGCAGGGAGACGCAGGCCTGGTCCTAAAAGTGGGTCCCCCAGCGCTGGTTTGGAGGGGACAAAGCCACGTCCCCATGTGTGTGCGCAAGGGATAAACCTACCGGGAGCTGGGCTGGATCAGACCCCCAGCCCGGTGCTGCGACCGTTGTGGGATGCTCTGGGCATAACCCATGAATAAGCAAAAATTGGAGATGCTTGAGATTTTGGGGGAGCAAATCACACCCCCCTGGTTTAAAACCAGGGCGGAGGAACGGGCCTGCACCCCCGCAGCTGGTCCTGGTGGCCGGTGGCTCTCGCTTGGCACCTCTTGCCCCTGCAGCCCCCTTCTAACCCCGCTCTTCTCTTGCACGCTGCCGGGGGACGCGCTGACGGTAGGTGACGGGCCCGGGGCGCTGGCGGGACGGGGGCGCCCTGGCGGGACCCCGC
This sequence comes from Fregata magnificens, assembly GCA_013389945.1. Taxonomy (NCBI): domain Eukaryota; kingdom Metazoa; phylum Chordata; class Aves; order Suliformes; family Fregatidae; genus Fregata; species Fregata magnificens. The sequence goes on along the minus strand of WAAD01019203.1, from coordinate 360,249 downwards.
TGCCGGTCACCGGCATTGGGGACGGTGCCTGCAGGGCATCCCCGGCGGGCAGGGGGGGTCCCAGGGGACACCCTGCCGCAGTCACCCTGGGAGCCGTAACGTGGCACTTCGGGGACTGTGGGGGTCCCTCGCCGCCTGCCAGCAGCTCCGGAGGAGCCGGGGTGTGTCCCCAGCCCCAGGGACAGGTCAGGAGTGACGTGGCACCCACAGGGCGTCCCAGCCCTTGTCCCCCACCCGTGTCCCCAAGCCTGGGTGTCCCAGGGACCATGCGGGAGCCCCGTTTCTCCCTCCTGTCCTGCAGGCTCTAACGCGCCTCCAGCTGCTGCCTCTCGAACCAGCACATCCACACCCTCCTCCGCCACGTCCACCCCAGCGTCCCCTGCAGCGCGCCGGGCAGCGATGGGGACAGTAGCCCCAGGTCACCCGGCAGCTCCTACCCGCCCCGGTGAGCCTCCGAGACCACCCGTGCACACGAGGGGCACCCAGCTTCCGTCTCACCCCCCATCACTCCACCAGCCCAAGGGCTTATAGACAGGCACAGACATGGGGGTCTCTCCCATGGGGGTGCAACCGCCCGGGTCCCCTGGTGTCCCCCCGCCCCTGCTGCCACCCACCCATNCAGCCGCCCTCTCGCCCGCCCAGGCTGAACCCCTCGCACAGCAGGAAGGCGCTGAGGAACTCCCGCCTCGTCAGCCAGAAGGATGACGTCCACGTCTGCATCATGTGTCTCCGCGCCATCATGAACTACCAGGTGGGAGAGGGCAGTATCCTCAGGGATAGACCTGTGGCTCCCCAAAAGCTTGCAGGGCTGTCTTCGGGGTCAGGGTTTGGGTGGGATGGGACCCATTCTCCATCCCATTGCTCTGAAATGTCCTCACTCAACCTCATGTCTGGTGGGGACGTGGCATGGGGATGTCCCAAGGTCCTGGAGCATCCCTGGGGTGGGGACAGGAGGATGCATGACCCCATTAATGCTCTTTTTTCCCTAAGTCTGGCTTCAGCCTGGTGATGAACCACCCAGCCTGCGTCAACGAGATCACTCTGAGCCTCAACAACAAGAACGCCAGGTAGGACCCGTCCCCTGTCCTCCCGTCCCCTCGCTCGCTCCACGGCCCTGACCCCCTTGCGCCCTGTGTCTCCGCAGGACCAAGGCGTTGGTACTGGAGCTGCTGGCCGCCGTCTGCCTGGTCCGAGGTGGCCACGACATCATCCTGGCTGCCTTCGACAACTTCAAGGAGGTGAGTCCCCAGCAGGGACACGTGGTCTCCACGCTGACACCCGTGCTCCAGCTGGGTTCGTGCCTCAGTTTCCCTATGTGTGGCGGAGCCCTGCATCATCGGGGCATCCTCCATCCTTAAAATGCCCATCCCGTGACTCGCTTGGGGATGCTCTGGCCATTGGGCTTGATGTCCCCATGCCAGCACGTGTCCCCGGGGCCATGTCCCAGCTGGACCAGGTGCTAGGCAGCACCCGGCAGGGCTGGGACGGTGTCACCAGCGGGTGCCTCCTGCCCCGCCACCCCCTGGGTGCCCACCCTGGCCGTGTCCCTCCTGGCCCTCAGTCACCTGCTCCCATCCCAGGTCTGCGGGGAGAAGAACCGCTTCGAGAAGCTGATGGAGTATTTCCGAAACGATGACACCAACATCGACTTCATGGTGAGTGGCTGGGGGGGCTGGTGCTCTGCTGTCCCAAGGGCATTGTGTGCCCAAGGACTGCTGGTCCATCCCCAGGGTGCTGCGTCCCAAGGGCTGTCAAGCCACCGTGCTGTTCCCAGGGCGTTGTGTCCCCAAGGGCTGTCAAGCCACTGTGCTGTCCCCAGGGCATCATGTCCCCAGGGGTTTCTCAGCTGCCATGCTGTCCCTGGGGCAGCGTGTCCCTAAGGGCTGCTGACCCACCGTGCTGTCCTCAGGGCATCATGTCCCCAAGGGCTGCTGAGCCCCTGGTCCTTCCCCAGGTCCCCATGTCCCCAGGGCTGTTAAACCACCATGCATTCCCCAGCGGCACCATGTCCCCGAGGGCCACCAATCCACTGCACAGTCCCCGGGGCACTGTGTCCCCAAGGACTACCGGGCCACTGTGTGACACTGGTGGCCGCACTGAGCCTGTGCCCGTCCCGCAGGTGGCCTGCATGCAGTTCATCAACATCGTGGTGCACTCTGTGGAGAACATGAACTTCCGCGTCTTCCTGCAGTACGAGTTCACCCACCTGGGGCTGGACCACTACCTGGAGGTGGGTGATCCTGCGCCGCCCCGGTGCTGAGCCCTGATGTCAGAGGTGGGTGGGTGCTGGAGGGGGTACCACCGGCCGTGACGGTACCACCGGCTGTCCCATGGCAGACCCTCCGTCTCACCGAGAGCGACAAGCTGCAGGTGCAGATCCAAGCCTACCTGGACAACGTCTTTGACGTGGGGGCCATGCTGGAGGACTCAGAGACCAAGACGGCCGTGCTGGAACACATGGAGGAGCTGCAGGAGCATGTCAGCCAGGTGGGACGTGGGTGCGCGGGCAGGAGCTGCTGACGCAAGCCCCGAGGGAGGGACGGGGATGGGGCTGAGCGACGTCGCCTCGTCCACTGCAGTTGACGGAGAAGCTGCAGGATGCGGAGAACGACTCCATGGCCAAGATAGCGGAGCTGGAGAAGCAGCTGAGCCAGGCGCGGCGGGAGCTGGAGGCGCTGCGGGTGAGCGCCCATGGGTGCTATGATGGTGGAGGAAGGGATGGGTGCCGGGGGGACCGGGGTTTAAGGGTTGCAGGCGGACACCAGTGATGTGCTGGGGCTTGTCACCACTGCAGGAGCAGCTGAGCCCACCGCGGCCACCCAGCCCACCGGCCCCAGAGCCCCAGGACTGCTACCGGCTGGCGCTGGAGCGGCGGCTGACAGAGCTGGAGGAGAAGGGGTTGGTGCAGATCCTGCGTGGGCCTGACGGAGACGTCGCCATCGAAATTGTCCCCGTTGTCATAGAAACCCCAGCAGCCCCCGTGGTTACCGGAGAGGCCACCACGGCCACCAGCACCGCCACTGGCACAGGTACCGCAGGTGTAGGGGGATGGCAGCAGCCCATGATGTCCCCTTCCTGGTGGGGACACCCGGCATGGAGGAGGGGTGGCAGCAGGTCTCTGGGCAGAATAACTGAGGCAGGGGCGCGGGGATGTGCCCAGGGGCGCAGAGTCACTCGGTGGCAGAAGGAATGTGGCGGNCCCCCTCCAGCCCCTCCACTCCCAGGTGCCCAAGTGCCACCACCCCCACCACTGCCCCCGGGGGGGCTGGAGGGCCCTGTCCCCCCTCCTCCACCACCCCCACCCCTCGGTGGGGAGCTCCCAGCTGGGCCAGGTGCCCCCGACGCCACCGGCGGTTCAGGTGAGTGTGGCCCAGGGATGGAGGGGACGTCCCCCAGGTGAGGGCTAGGGGCACTCTGGGGTGGGTTTGGGAACCCCCCACCCTGTGACGTGTCCCCCCCTCCCCATCACCCTGCAGTGAAGGTGAAGAAGCCCATCCAGACCAAGTTTCGCATGCCCGTCTTCAACTGGGTGGCACTGAAGCCGAGCCAGATCGATGGCACTGTCTTCACCGAGCTCAACGACGAGAAGGTGCTGCAGGTGAGGACATGGAGGGGTCCGGGGGGGTCTGGGCACAGGGTTCTTGGCTAGGCCAGTGCCCCAGTCCATGCCACACCTGTGCTGAGGTTGCCCCTGTGCCCACCTTGCACCCATCCCTGGTGTCAAGTGGCTGCTGGAGGAGTTGGAGCTTGGAGCAGCTCCTTGGCACCATGGAGAGGGACAACATGGGACCTGCCATCCTTCTCCTGTCCTTGTCCTCGTGCTCCATCCTCATGCTCACATCCTGTCCATGTCTTCTTCCTCATCTTCATCCTCTGGTCCCCTCATCCCCTCCTTACCCCCTCCCTGTCCCCTTGTCCTGTCGCTGTCCTTGTCCCCTTGCTCCACCCTCATCCCTTCAACTTGACCTCATCCCCTTGCTCCATCTTCATCCTCTCGCTCCTCTCCCCCTTGTCACGGTCCTCTGGCCCCGTCCTCATCCCGCATGTCCTGCATCACCTCCCCGCCGTGCCCTCAGCCCTGTCTCCCTTCAGGAGCTGGACATGAGTGACTTTGAGGAGCAGTTCAAGACCAAGGCACAGGGCCCCAGCGTGGACATCAGTGCCCTCAAGGTGAAGGCCACGCAGAAGGCTCCCAGCAAGGTCACCCTCATGGAGTCCAACCGAGCCAAGAACCTGGCCATCACCCTCCGCAAGGGCGGCCGCAGCATCCAGGACATCTGCACAGCCATCGAGATGTGAGTGTCCCTCCTTGATGGGAGACGGTTGGGAGAAGGTCGGGTGCAAGCCCAGTTACACTGAGGGGTCACGATGGTGTGGGGTGTGCTGGGGTTGGAGGAGTGATGGCACCAGCTGTGGGGATACAGGGACCAGATAAGGAGAGATGGAGGGATGCAGGGACCAGCTGTGGGGATGGAAGGAAGATGGGAATGAGACATAGGTGACAGGATGGGTTGAGGGACCTGCCCCAGGGTCTGACTGCGCTCGGGGTTTCCCACCACCCGCAGGTATGACCAGCAAGCCCTAAGCCTCGACTTTCTGGAGCTGCTGCTGCGCTTTCTGCCCACCGAGTATGAGCGGACGCTCATCGGGAAGTTCGAGCGGGAGCAGCAGCCACTGGAGGAGCTCTCGGACGAGGACCAATTCATGATCCGCTTCAGCAAGATCCCGCGCCTGGCCGAGCGCATGAACGTCATGATCTTCCTGGGCAACTTCAATGACACGGCCCAGCTGCTCATGCCGGTGGGTGTTGGGAGGGGGCACGGGGTGGCTGTGGGTGGGGGGACTGCGAGGGGGTGGCATCCTGCAGCAAGACTCACACGCTTCTCCTCCCACCCACAGCAACTCAACGCCATCATCGCCGCCTCCATGTCCCTCAAGTCCTCCAGCAAACTGCGCAACATCCTCGAGGTGAGGAGTTTGGGGTGTGGTGTCCCTGATGGGGGGATGTCGGGCTGGGATGGGTGCAGGCAGGGTGCTGCCAGGGTGCATGTAGGCACTGTGCCCCGACCCTGGGGTGCCCCACACATGCTGGGTTGTGGTCCCAAGCTGTTGTGTCTCCGCAGATCGTCCTGGCCTTCGGGAACTACATGAACAGCAGCAAGCGCGGGGCAGCCTATGGCTTCCGGCTGCAGAGCCTCGACGCGGTAGGGTCGGCGTGGGGCTGCCCGGCGTGTGGGTGCACGGGGGCACTGTCACTGCCCAGGGACCAGCCTCGGGGATGGAGGGACACAGGGACCGGCTGTAGAGATGGAGGGACATGGGAACCTGCTGTGGGGATGGAAGGACGCAAGGACCAGCTATAGGGATGGAGGGACACAGGAATCAGCTGTGGGAATGGAGGGATGAAGAGACCATTTATAGGGTTGGAGAGGTGTGGGGGGGAGCTAAAGGGATAGGGATACACAAGAGCTAGCCGTGGGGTTGGAAGGATGCAGAGAGCAGATATGGAGAGATGGAGGGATGCAAGGACCAGCCGTGGGGATGGAGGGATGCAGAACCAGCCGTGGGGATGGAGGGATGCAGAACCAGCTGTGGGGATGGAGGGCCACCAGAGCCTGCCCTGAGGTGGGGTGGTGGGATGCGGGTCAGGGCTGACTCTGCCCTCTCACAGCTCCTGGAGATGAAGTCGACAGACCGCAAGCAAACACTGCTGCATTACCTGGTGCGGGTGATCACGGAGAAGTACCCCGAGCTGACCGGCTTCCACACCGAGCTGCACTTCCTTGACAAGGCGGGCACAGGTAGCGCCCACAGGAACTGGGCTGGGCGGTCGCGGCAGGCTGCAGCCCCGGCACGGGGGCTCTCCGAGCCTGCCCTGACCCTGGCACTGCTCACCCTCCCCGCAGTCTCCCTAGACAGCGTGTTGCAGGATGTGCGGAGCCTGCAGCAGGGGATGGAGCTGACCCGTAAGGAGTTCATGCGGCAGGACGACAGCCTCGTGCTCAAGGACTTCCTCAAGGTCAACTTGGAGGTGATGGAGAAGCTGCAGGCTGACAGCAAAACCGCCAAGGTGGGTGTGGGGGGTAGCGTGGGGTTGTGGGGTGGGATTGGGCCCCCCCATTCTTACGTGGGGACACCCTGGGATGCCCTCTGCTCACACTTCTGCCCTGTGGGAGAAGCTCCCGGTTGGGACGTGGCTCCAGCAGGAGAGCCGGGAGCCAGGGGGATACGGAGGGGGGTGGCGAGGTGGGAGAGGCTGGAAGGAGGTGGTAGGCGATGGGGCACCGCTGTCTGACCCCAGCCCCCGGGACTGGGGTGTCTCTGCCCACAGGAGGCGTACGAGTCGGCTGTGGAGTATTTTGGGGAGAACCCCAAGACCAGTCCCCCTACCACCTTCTTCCCCATGTTCATGCGCTTCATCAGAGCCTACAAGGTAGGAGGGGATGGGGGGTGCCCTGTTTCTGGCTGTTGGGAGGGGATTTGGGCTTGGGGGGGTCTGACCTCACTTTGGGGTAACCAGAAAAAGCCACATGTGAGGCTGGGGGCTCGTGGGGCAGAGAGAGCCTGGGGCTCAGTGCTGCCCTTTGGGGCGGTCACAGACGCTGGAGCTGGGTTGGGGTGAGCTGGGGGCTGCTGAGGGGAGGAAGGGGGGGCTGCAGTCCCGCGGCAGGACCCCCCCAGCTCAGCACACCCTCCCTGCGCCTCTCCCAAGAAAGCAGAGCAGGACATTGAGCTGTGGAAGAAACAAGAAGCCGTGGCCAAAGAGGCAGAATCCGGCCCCCCCGGCAGCAAGGACCAGCCTGAGGTGAAGGTGCCCCACGTGTCCCTCTGTCCTGGTGGGGCAGCTCCACTCCAGTCCCGAGCGGGCTGCATGGTGGGGAAGGGCAAAGCAGGTCCTGGTGGGGGAGAGCTGGGTGGGGGCCGAAGATGGGGGGCACCTTCGGAGTGCGGCGCAAGGCCACGCTATTCACCCCGCACTGTGCCCAACCGCAGCTGCCCACCCAGAAAGCCAAACGGCAGCAGATGGACATGATTGCCGAGCTGAAGAAGAAGCAGATGGTGAAGGAGCCGCTTATCTACGAAGGAAAAGACGGGGCCATCGAGGATATTATTTCAGGTGAGAGATTATTTCAGGTGAGTGGCCGGGCATCCCCCCTGCAGCAGACCCAGCGCTCGGTGCCAGCAGGGAGACCCTCGGTGATGGGGGGCTGTGGGGGGGCTGTCACAGCCTGGAGCCAGAGGCCCACCAAGCCCCATCATGGGGACCAAACCCACCTGTAGCACCTTCCCATCCCACGCGGCAAAGCTGCCGAGCGCTCTCTGCCCTGTCTCATAGCTCTTCCTCCTCTTCTGCTTCTTCCTTCTCCCTCCTCCTTCTCCTCACTGTCTCTCTGGATTGCTCTGCTCAGCTCTGAAAACTGTTCCTTTCACGGCCCGGACGGGCAAGCGCTCGTCCCGGCTCTTCTGCGACGTGAGCTTCAACGAGGAGAGTCCTCTGTAGGTAACGTTGGGGCAGCCGAGCTCTGGGTGAGGGCACGGCGCAGGCAGGGGCTGCCAGACATTGCCACCCTCCCGGGTTTCTCAGCCCATCGTCACCTCTGGCTGCATGGCAGGCTGGCTGGACTCTGCCCCATGCTGAACGCCAACCCCGGGGCACCACGGCATCAGCCCCAGCCCCAAGGTACGGTGCTGGGCACCAAAAGATCTGAGGAACGGGGTCCCACAGGCTGGTTGGTTGTAGCTGCTGTTCCTCCTGTCTCTGCGTGCAGCGTGTCGGGCTTCTCCCGAGCATCCTCGTACCCAAATGGGGTGACTCCTGGGGGGTGGTGGGTGACTGGGTCCCAGCCTTTGCCAGGGTGGGCAGGCAGAGCTCAGCCAGCCTCTGCGCTTTCTCCCGGTGCAGATCTGCGGAACAACCCTTACCGGCGTGCAGACAAGGGCCGCGGCAGCGCCAAGAAACGGGCTGCGGGGCAGAGCCTGCAGGCGACGCCGGACATCTCGCTGTGACCGGCGCCGTCCCTGCAGCTGCCAGGACCGGGGCAGGACCATCCTCCCAACACAGATGGGACCGCAGGACGTCAACCTGCCAGCCCGGGATGACGCAGGGAGGAGGGACAGTGCCTGCTCCTAGCTGCTCCAGCTGCTTAGCGTGCCAGCTCCCACCCTGCATGCCCTTGGGTCCGATGCAGGGATCCCTCGGCGCTTGCTTAGCGATGCCTCTGAGCTCCTCTCCTCCGGGCTGGCAGGGCTGGGGGACCCTCCTGGGTATGGGCGCGGAGGGGGGAAGCACAGAGAGGGCCCCAACTTGTCTTGGAAGGAAAAGAGGGGCTGCCCAATCCCTACCCCAGAGCTGCTCCATTGCACGCCTGTCTCAGGGTCAGCCCTGCGCACTGGTGTGCCCCACTCTTCAGCTTGCTGGTGCCTTTGATTTCCTGCTTCAGGAGGGGAGGAGGGTTGTAAACCAGGGATGCAGCCGTCCCTGCACATCTCCACCATCTCCCCCGGCCTTGCAGAGCCCTTTGAGACAAGTGTTCTCCTCCGGTGCAGAGCCAAGTAGGCACAGGCTGCACCTCCTCTCCAGTGAGGAGCCTGCTGCAAAGATCCCACCCTGGGCACTTCCCGTACCCCAGGAGCTGGCAGGGGTGCTATTTTACAGTGATTTTATATGTCTTCCTTAAAAACTTCTCTGTGCTATGGGAGCAGGGCCTGGAACACCCATATACAGGACCTCACCAGATTCCTAAGGCTCTGGTGAGTCTGTTCGTCACTGCAGGGGAGGCTCCGTAGCTACGACCATCAGCAGCAGGGTGAAGGCTTTACTATCCTCAAGTCTCTGCAAGGTGGTACCTAGCTCTGCCCTCCTGCACCCCTGGCATCCACCTCCGCTGTTGGGGCTGGAGCCTCTTGGAGGCAACAGTGACCATCAGCCCTCGGGGAGCACGAGGCTGCTCCCTATTAGCCAGCAGTTGCAGGATGCGGCATGCAGCAGGTGCTAGACAGCCTCCAGCCCCTGCAGCAAACACCACGATCCCAAAATGCTGCAGGGTCACTGCTGGAATCATGCAGGAGAAAGAGGCCAGAGAGCTGCATAAGCCTCCCGGTAATGCACTGGACTTGATTCCTCCCCTGCCCTGCTGCTGATGAGTAAATCCAAACCATGCACTGTCGCAATTAACCTGTTAATGCATTTACTTCGTTAAATGGCCCCTGCTCGCCCTGATGCGAGGATGTGTGGCTGCCATGTACATTCTCACTAGCTCCAGCTTTTAGACCAGGGTAAGGCCTTACTGTAAGCCAGAGCAGCGACTGCTTCCTGCTGTAATTAAGATGCTAAGCGCCAACCGGCTCAGTATCACACACAAGCTCAAAGGGGAGGGAAGGGAAATGAATGTGTAACTTATAAATGCCTTTAAGCCAGAAATGTAAAACATTAACTGCTAATTTGTATACATTATTTTTATATACTGAAGGCCTGTTTAATCTAAAGCAGAACTGGTAATAAAACGACTCTAAGGATAAAGCACTTGGCTGTGAGAAGGGGTGAAGCTTTGCATGGGGGGATGCGATGCTGCGATGGCAGGAGGGAGGGATGCACGAGCTGCTGCTTGTTGCTCCGCTAACAACGCGTGACCTCCTGTGTATGGAACTGCTGCCAGGAGTGGTGACCATGCTCCTTTGAACATTTTTAAGACTTGCCCATGACTGCAGCTGTGAGTAGGGTAACTTCAAGGCTCCGCTCAGCCCTACAGCTCCTTCCAGTGGGTAAAAACATGAGGAATAAGAGTGCCACAGGACAACAGAAGGGAAAAGCCAGGACTTGTGGCTCTTCCAAGGGGCAGTCCCACTTCTTACTCTACAAGTGTCCCTGAGGAGAAGGCTACCAGACCCTAGGCAGCTGCACAGACACGTACCTGGCCCTGCTGGGCCACTTGGGTGAGGAGGCCACAGCTTCTGCCATCCACAGCACGGAGGAGCAGACGGCTCGGGGAGAGGCTAGGTCCAGCACAAAGGCCCAACACAACCTCTTTTACATTGCTTCTCAGCTGGGCTGTCCTCAGAGACAAGAGGTGGTCTAGTGCTTCCCGAAGCTGATCTGTATCTTTACAGGGAAGTCTAGCAACAAAACACCCACCTCATTTTGTGGACAACTGATCTGACTTCTGCGTTCACATTACAAACATAGGTATGTGATAGCAACCCCCCCAACTTCAATTGGTGGTTTATGTTTCAAGATAACTGACCTCAATCGCTCACTTGCAACCCCACCAGCACACTTCTAGGCCACTGCGCTGATTTAACAGAAACGCACCACGTCAGTGGAGACAACCAGCTCCTGCACCAACAGCGAGCAGAAGCACCTACTGAAAAGGCGTAGGCGAACCTCCAGCGCTCTGCCTGCCTGACCTGGCGCCTCTGGATCCCAGACCTACTTTTGCACTGTCAAGGGGAAGACTCAGCAGCTCCCAGTACAGCGAATCCCCCTGCCTGCACTGGGACAGGAGGAGGAAAAGGGACTATTTACTTGGAAATAGAGAGATGACAGTATATTTAGCAAATCCTGTGCTCAGATCCAAAGTTCTTGCTGCCTCTTCATACCCAGAAATGACTTCTCCCTGCATCCCCCAAAAATTAGGGTAATATATAGCAGAGTTTAATCAGACCAGGCTTCCCTTCTTGAAAAATGTGTTATTCAGCACCATCGTCTTGTTCTCTGGGACAACATATCAAACCAGTAGCAATGAGAGAACACAGAATCTTTTTTTCCAGCTTTATTTTTTTCCCTGTGAAAATGCAGGTCAAAACGTTAATTTCAAGAAATCACAGTTTTATAAAGTGTCATTGATTCAATACAAGCTAGTCATTCCATCGCCTTCACCCATGCCAGTACTGCCCATCCCAAAGAGAGTATCAGCTTCATATTGCTTTGCCAACAGTGATTTTTGCAGACTTTAGGAAGGAGCTACACAAGAGCCATCTGTGTTTATCACTCCTACTGTTATTTGTCCTCCCTACCCTGAACTGGGGTTCTGTCCTAAAGACTAGTTAATTTATTACACACAGTTTCAGCCAAATTTTAATGTGGATAACAAAAAGCTTTCCTGACTTTCTCTTCTGTCAGTATTGCACAGCCAGCCTTGATCTGGAAGCTGGACTTTTTATGCTGTCACAGCAATAATGACCAGCCAAATCAAGAGGAAACTGCCCTGGCAGCAGGACAGAGTCAAAGAGATCCCAAGCTGGTAGGCAGCAAAAACATGAAAACCCTGGAGATACTCCTGAGAGCAGAGCCACATTTCAGGACAGTAAGAAAGCACCAGGGTTTTGTGGTATTAGCCGAAGCGTCTTTCCCATCCGGCAGGGACTGCTGATGCTACAGCCCGTTTGTCTGGTCGGCTGTCACGTAAAAGATTTGTTAGGTGGAAATCTGCAGCCTCACTTTCTCACTTGAGGTGGCAGCAAAATAGGACTGAAGGTTTTGGACAAAACGAAGAGGATGGAGATACTGGCTAATGCTGGTGTGAGAGTACAGGAGAACATGGACATCTCCATCTACCCAACAAAGACATTCTGGGTTCGCAAGGGTTTACTGCCTTTCACCCATTCGTGTAGGTGGCCTGAGATTAACGTTAATGCTATAGATGAAGTGTAAAGCTCAGAAGTCCTGCAAACAAGAGGGCTGCTGCATCTTGCCCTACTGCTCGGCAGAACTTGAGTCTAACACCAACGTACAAAGCCGTACACCTGTACATCGAAGCATTTTGCAGACAACAGTGAAAGCCACGAGATGCAGCCTTTGGGAAGGGAACAGACCATGCTTTCGTATTGACACATCACCAACAGTGATGTGTCATATCGACACATCACCAACAGACTCTTCTTAGAAACAACCAACAGGTTTTTCTCCTCCCCCCCCTCAGAGGAAGCCTAGGAAGGGTGCCAGGCATGGGGAGATTGATTGGTGCACTGAATATGTGCTTGGGAGTTCCTGGGAAGGCATTTTGATCGTTCCTGCTCCAGAGTCTACAATTCTTAGTAGTTTATGGCATCTGAAAAAAACCCAAAATGGAGCCAACCTACCCATTCCCCCCACTCCTTCCTGGAAGAGATGTGTGTAATGTGTTAATTGTTTACTAAAAAGACTCTTAATGTGGCATTTCAGCTATAATTAGGTGTCTATTTTGGACAACATATTAAGTGCTTTAGAACAAAAAGTGCTATAAAAACTATGCTCATAGTGGCAACAAGTTTAATTCTTCTTCAAGAGTTCCACTTTTTTATTGCATCACAGCTTTAGTTTTCTGATTAGGGATGTCACTGCCTAGTGTATGAAAACCAGCTGATGTTCTGGGAGACCAAAGGGGAAGAGTATCAGTTGCTTAAGGAGCACTGGTCCTCAAAAAAGGAGGCCCAGAGTATAACTTTTCCCAGCTATTTTCTAAGTGAACTTCACTTGAGAAAACTGCAAACATTCCTGCCCTGTTGTGTCCGCCCAGAACCAGCACAGATCTGGCAGGGCCTACCTTGCTTTTTGGGAGCCATTCCTCTACTCAGCCTGGATGTAGATAGCTCCTGCTCAGAGGCCACTGTAGTTACAGCACACTGGAAGAGCCACAGCATCGTCAAGTGACCGTGATTTCCAGATGTGCAAGGACTTTGAGCAGTCCTGACCAAGTACACTCATAGCTTACACCTCCCTCTGGTTTTGTTCTGGGTTATAGAAGGGCTGACAACACCTGCCCATCTGAATTTGACCCATGCAGTTTCAGTATACTCCAAACAATTCACAAATCGGTAAAAAGTTCAAAGCTTAAGGCATTAAGGGGCCAGCTGCCCATCCCACTCTTTTAACACATTTTGACATAAGGGGAGCAGTATGAAGCCTTGTGCCAGTCCGTAAGTGCTGGTGAAGACAGGCTGAGCTAACACACCACGCAGAACTGGGGCACTGATCTCCAGCAGAGGGGCCAAGCCACCAGCCAGATTGATAGCTGGGAGTGAGATTTTATAAACGCTGCAGCAAAATTCAGACCTTGTCTGAGCTGAATGAGCCGCTGGTCCTTCAGTCCTTCCCCCTCCAGGGGGAGCTGCCTCGACGGGACAGTTCACATGAAGAAGTCCCAAGTCAGTGGTGGAAACAGGATGGAGGAATACAACCCCTTCACCCTGCCCACCAAGGAATACCCTCCTCCTGCCCTACCTGCCAGACAACGCTGGCAGCAACACCAGAGAGAGAGCACCAGCTCCTAAGTCGGCGAGGAGACCTGAAGATGAGAGCTGCAAGCAAAGCTCTTTCTGGGAACAAAGTTCTTTTTCTGATTCAAGAAGGAAGCGTCTGCGGGGAAGGGTGGGAGGTGAAACCAAGAACCCAGCTAGTTACTGCTGTCGATTTTCCCCATGCAAAAGGCTTGAGGTAGAGATGATGCTACCCAAAGCCTACAGAAACGTTAAGTTTTTCCTCCAGCTAGAAGGAAGTTAGCCAGCTCCCCTCGGCACAAACAACCACAGCTGTGCTGAAGATACCCAACCTCCTCCTTTGGGCAAGCCCAGCAACTACCAGCTTCACCTCAGAGGCTGAGCAACAGGAGTTCTCATCCAATCCCCCTATTCTCCTGAAAAGCACAATCGCATTCCTCTGAAAAGCAGGAATTTCCACCCACCATTCTCAAGCTCAACCTAACACTCACACCCAAAACAAGTAATTCCCACTGTTCTGGGGAACGTCTAAGCTCAGGACATGTCTTGGAACTGGATCAGAACAGACAACAGAAGTGAGGCCCAAGAGCAGTGAGCTGCTGAACCGCTATCCTACTTCAGCACAAAACACCAGCAACTGTACTTGGTGCTCCATGGCAGGGGTGGTTGGAAGATTTTGCAATTCCTTCTTTCAACAAGGTAAAAACCTCCAAAACAGGAACAGCTTCACGGCCTGTTCTCCAGTTGACCATGTTTGACTCGCCACGTCCAGCTGACGCTGCAGTCAGGGGCAAGGGTGCACTGCAGCTCAATACCAGAGTCGGGGACCTCCATGTCGTAGTGAACTGGCTGGCCTTCTTTAGTAACCAGACTGAAAGCAGGGACTGGTATCTGTAAAGCAGAACAAACAGATCTGAGTGGCACTTCAAGTCTCTTTCAGAACATAATATCCCTCTATCAAACCCAGCAAACAGCTTCCCAACCCAAGAAAAGCTCCTGGAGAGAGGCTTGTGCTTGGCAGGAACACCCTAACCTTCTCTCATAAGAAAGTATCTCAGAAACTGAACTAGGTAGCATTCACTCTGCGGCTGAATTGCCACGCCCAAGTTTTTGACCACTGCTGGTGGTTCCTGAACTGCCTGTGTTTGGGCACTGTGAATTCCTCTGCAGGCTAGTGATATTTTGCTTTGTGATGTCCAAGAGAATGAAGTACGCCAAAGAGAACCAACACCACTAAAACATTTTCTGGACTTCTGCAACCTCTTTGTTTAGACATGATCATCACATTTTACACTCGGATGAGTCACAGTCCCACAAACACTCAGGAGTTTCTTTCAGGGACTGCCAAAGAGGCCCACACTGAGGTTCCCTGGAGTCTGCCAAGATCTCCTCCAACCTAACAAGTTAGAAGCATCGCAGCCAAACACAGCCTGTTTCCCTTAGCTGATATTACTGCTCTTGATGAAAAAGTCATACAGTGATTCTTTACAGAGAGGGGAAATAATTTATCTTTATAGTAGAGGAGAAGGATTTTTAAGCTGCAGCACAGGTACTTTCTAAGACGGAGATCCCTGTGGTCCCTATAACGATTAGCAATGGCTTATGATACAGAAAACATCTTCTGGTATCACACTCATAACAGCAGCACTGAAGTTATGTTACTAAACGTGTCATTAGGATCCTTGAATGGACTTGTGGGTCACTGGTTTTAAGACATTATGAGGCTGCATTATGGAAGAAACTGCTTCTCAGACAAAATGCTGTACTTCCAGCTCTGTGTCTCACCTGGCTGCTTATCCCAGTGGCAATGTCTCCCACCTTTGTCCTGTGGAAATCCCTGATGTGTAAATTTTCTCCACTTAGCAACTGGATCTGGATTTTCACTCCTGAAATGTGCAAGATAAGTCATTAACTTCTGCTGTAGGCATAATGACTTCACAGTCCAACACAGAAAAATTGACTAGCAAGGTACATACATCAGAAGAACTCATTTTTGTCATTAAGCATTTAATTTATGTAGGTCTTTCACTGAGCATAGAGGCTGCTGAAGACAACAATGACTCACAGAGCAGAGCTGGATTTAGCAAGAAAGCAGCTGAACAGATGTATTGATTTGCACAACATGCCCTCAAAATTACTTTGTAGACATTTATGGTTATAAAGCATATATTCTTGCACATGGCAGTTGCACGAGGCAAGGTGTACAAAGCTGAACCAGACTCTGCACGTTCAGGAACTTCTCTGGCTTTTACTAGACTATAGAGTCTTGAGTGCCTTCCACCCATCTATGACTGGGGCAGACTTGGCCTCTTGACAAGTCATGTGCTTTTAGGGAGGGTCTGTGCTGACACAGCAACTGAAGGATAAGAAGAGCTCAAAGACTCCGTATCCTAGACCCTCTAGATACTGAGAAAATTATACCTTACTATTTATCCAAACCTTAGAAATTCAGACTCACCGTTGAAATAGCTGGGAGTGTCTGTGTGCCGACTGCGGTTCAGCAGGTTGTTCCAACTGAAGCTCTGTCCATCTGTCTGGCTGTTCCAGGAATGAATTCCAGAGCTCATAGTGTCCCTCAAGCTATGAGAAGCCTTCATGGAGTTCTGCAGAAGTAAGCACAAGTTTGTCAAAGGCTCCTAAAGAAAATGAGCGTACATGAGATAAACAGTAAAATAGCCTCAGGAAGAAAAAAGTAGAAATCCACAGGGATCTAGGCTGGGTCTTGAGTTACTCAACATTTACCTGCCATCTAGAAAAGGGGACGAATAGCAATGCAACAATTTGCAGACATAGTAAGTTATTCTCAACAGTCAAATCAATAATTGGCTGAAGAGCTGGATGAGGAAAAAAAGGGTTTAATCGTACTTAGTGACAGGAGAATAAAGCATCAGATAAAATTCTCATGTCAATAAGTGACAAGTAACACCCAGGAAAAACAGTTAACTGTACATAAACAACTATGGACTCTATATTGTTGTACTGCTTGGAAAAGTCTATACTATCTTAGAGTCATAGAAGGTCAATCTGACAACATCAGCATAGTGGTAAGTACCAGTCAAAAGTCAAATTAGATGTTAGTGTCACATCCCACGCTGCACACCATGCTGTGTCAACAGCTGAACTACTGTACAGAACTCTGCTCAATCCTCCTCAAAAAGAAGGCTGAGAAGAGGAACAGAAATAGGAAACAAAGATGATCACAGTCAGAAATGACTCCTGTAGATGGCAGGCTACACAATTTTGGACTCTGTGTCTGTGAAAACAATGATTGAAGGGCTTACGTCCTTCCCTGGTTCAACAAGGCTTATATTCAGTGTTTCTCACTGGTATTCCCTACCTTATGAACACCAGAGATAGAGCAAACAAAATGAATTACAACTTAGTATTTATGTAACTTAAACTATGTAAGTCATTAGTATGAATGGGTTAAAAGAAGTTCATGGAGAACAGATCCATAGGCTGGGAATGAATATCCAAGAGCAGGGTCTCTGTTCTTCTGCCCTATTCTTCTCGTCTTTCCCTAAACATCCCTTTAGTGGCCATTGCCAGGAAGACGACCCCGGGCTGCACAGCCATTTGGTCCAACCTGGTACAGCTCCTACGCTCATCATTGCTTCTTCAGTTCCTTTCTTCTGCATAGAGAGGGTCAAGGCCACTGAGATTTTCCATATCCACACACTTGATGCTTACTGTGAGTATACAGCACAGGAGAGCAATTGGAGGAAGGGGATCCATGCTGGACAGTAAACCAAAGAACAACTACAATCCTGAATACCCCACTGTCCAAGAACAAAGATTTCATCCCAAGGTACTCTCCAGCAAGCTGGGTATCAAAAAGCATCAACAAATGTGAGAAACTCCAGATGTCCATTGGTCACAGTTTCTAGTTTCCCAGAGGTGGTTACCCTGCCACCCCCCAACACCCACAATAACATGGCTAGCATCCATTTATACTCGCCTTCTCACTGGCATCTGACACAAATGGGCTGTCGATGCTGAGACATGAAAGCATTTGTTCTTGCTCTTCCAGCGAGTAAGGCTGTGAAAGGCTGTTCAAAAACAGTTCTGCAAGCAAAAGGAAAGAGAAGGAAGACATTTCCAGTGATTACTTTCATGCCTCCCTGCTCTAATCAGTTACTGCAATTAATACCCAAAGCTTCTTCAGCATTATCTAATGAACATTGATATTAGTGTCCACAAAACACATGACACACAATTCCTCTGCTAAGTAGAGGCTATGGCCACCACTGTGAAAATAGGGAAACTGAGCCAGAAAGGACAGATGAATTGTGCAATGACATGCAAAATGCCAGAGACAGGACTAGCACCCAGAATTTCCCAGTTCTTGCCTATTATGTCACCTATCAGTCTTCACTCTAGATCCATCCACATCATACCCAGCGAAAGGTCAAACTTATGTACTCAACTCCTGCAGTCATTCGCACTGATAATATCCAGACCTGACAGGGCTGTTGAAGATCCAAAGCCATTTGAGAAGAAAGCTGGCCCTCAGGAACCCCTAAAATGCTGTTCCTCAGTTCTCTGACAAGTTACATTTCAAGACACTTTTTTCCTAGCTTGAAGTTTTCAATTCATTTACGAAGACTAGAAAATATGGGATAAAAAAAGTGAAAGGTTGACTTATACTGGGGCAATGGAACTGGACTCTTACTTCACTGATTTTCACACCGAACTTACTGCTGGTTTTCAAATTCTGGATTTCTGCTGGTTAGCAAATTCGTTGGCTGGTGGTTATAGGTTTTCCAATGCCCGGAAGAAACCAGTTGCAGACTGATTTTAACTATACTGCTTCGTTTGACATCTCCCATCCAATGGGCTTATCCCTTTATTAAAAGAATTATGTTTGAAAACCTAAAATTTCAGATGAAGTTGGAATTGCAGACACTGTTTATACAGTGCACACAAGCACAAGTCTGAAACTGGCTGTTTTCTGAGAGGTTCCTGCACCTCTCCCAGAAGTTCACTCCACTGTTCAGAGAGTGGAAGGAAATCCTGACCACTACCTTTGTGGCATATTTAATTGGTTAAGAACTACTAGTTTTGGTAATTTCAAGGAAGGCTGAACAATTTGTGTAATGAGAGAGGAACTATGAACAAAATGACATCCAAGCTCAAAAACCAGAAATAACCGTCAAGAGGCCAAAAGAAAGCAGCTGTATTTTTATCATCTTCTCAAGCAAAAAGCTGAATTCCCTACATAGCACATCGCTTACCAATTTCCAGCTGCTGAAGCTCTTGTTCTGAAATGGTTGTTGCTCTCTCCACATGGCTGCAGCTCTTCAGGGGGAGAGGAGTTGAAGAGAGAGGTGGAGGATCCCAGGTCTCAGATAACTCCTTGCACACGTTCCAAGGGGTTCCCTCGACCTCATCTGTTTGCTCCAGAGAGGGTGGTGGTAGGACTGGGCTCGCACAAGAAACTTTGACGGCCAATTTTGGGTCAGAACCAGTCTCAGAAACTGGGCTCATTGTGGGGGACAGGGACATCTGTGGATTGTTTTCTTTGTTCAAAGATAAATGTCTAGGCTCTCTGTATTCGCCTTTCCAGGGGCTTGTCACACCTCCCACTATAAAAACAAAAAGCATACAAACATTATCAAATAAAGAAGAAAAAAAAAAAAAAAAAAAAAAAAAAAAAAGACGTAGAAGTCTTCCTTCACAATACCAGTTTCTGAACTGTATGTTGCTGTAAAATGCCCAGCTTCTTCAAAAGACAAAACCAGATCACCTCTACAAATTCTTGCTTGCATTACAGAACCTTTTAGGAGGATTAAGTTGAAATAAATTATGGATAGTCTTAGAGGCAAGACTGGACCACAAGTATGAGTTACAGTTCAGGATGCAATAAACCTCTGCTTTCAGTTTTGCTGCATACCAGGCTCTAGCTCAGTAGATGCAGTTGATACTTCAGCTGAACACGAGCCCAGCCACAGCACACACCTTAATAAATCCACATAAAGCACAACATCGTCTGCTTCGAGCAGAGAAGGAAGAAAGAGCATGTGATAGCACACAGGAAATTTTAATTTATTTGGGTGAGAAACACCCAGCTGTGGGCAAAAGCTATCAACCCAAAGAGATACATCAATGCTGAAGCCTGTGCAAATGATATACTGAACAGTAAAACATACTGATATTTCCCACAGGACCACTCTGACATAACTAGCAACAGGCCACTTTACCAGTGCAGATAAGAAGCTTTAGATACAGGACATTTTCTACCTTCTTCAAGTGCGACACTGGTCTTAGTTTTCAGTTCAGATGCAGATGCTCTCTGAACAGGCTCTTTCTCCAGACCCATTTTAATAATCTCAGCAGTGAGAGGGTTGCAGGAAGGTGGAATTTCCCTCAGAGGAGGTGGCTCTTTAGCTATCTGTGTAACAAACAGGAAGTGAAAGAGGTTAGACCAGAGGGCTTCATTTGATTTCAGAAAGGTTCTTCCCACCCTGAGAGTGTTTCCAACTGAAATTACAGCATTAAATGAGAGACCTGAGCAGTAGTTTTATTACAGCTGAATGGCTAAAAAGTCACACCCAAGTCACGAGCAGGATACGAAAGAAACAGCCCTAGCATGTGTAATACACAGCAGCCTAAGAGGCATAAGAAAGGATCAGCTTCCAAAGCAAGGCTGGCATCATCGTAAATGCCCAGCTGGCTCTCAGCCAGCCTTCCTGAAATGACTGCTCTCTAGCTAGGTACAATGAGATTTTGCAGGCTTACATACCTTTTACTGGAGATATGTTGGTTCACTTACCTTTAGACAGAGCGGGTGATTGTAATACTGGGTCCAAGGGTGGCACCCATTAAGCATGTGCAGCATCATACAGCAACTGCTCCAGACATCCACTTTGGAGTCACAACGCTTTCCCATGACCACCTCCGGAGCCATATGAGTCTCCGTGCCAGGCACATAGTTTCCTAAAAACCATTCAAATGAGAACTCACTGCATGTAAACTAGACGATTGTTTCAGTGCAACTGCTGGGAAGCCTCCTTGCCTTTTCAGTTAAAGTGAGAAACAAGTCACCTAAACCCAAGAAGCTGTTCAAAGGCTACACCTCCCTATCAGTCTCAACCCTTATACACAGAATAGGTATTAAGCTCCCCTTCCCAGCAAATCCATTGGTGAGCTCAGCATTAGAAAACATATCCTTCTCTTTCAACAGCTGCATTAAGAAGCACTATAAAGTTTAACTGCCTACAAGTCAGTGAGGAATTTTGCTTTGGTGGAGGTCCAGATTCTTCCCCAGCTGTTTAGTGAGGTTACATGACAAGTCAGAGTTAGATTTTTAAGTTTCAGTGTGGTTTCTTGCAGGGACAAAACACTGAATGTAGTATGCTGACACAATCTTACAAAAAATACAACAGCCTTCTAGACTGGGAGATAAGGACCACCTTCCAACCTTAAGTTTATTTTAGCTGTCAGTGGGATACATCACAGTAATATCAATAAATGTGACACTATGAGCAACGTTAAGTCTGGAAAATACAGTTGCTTGCAAATTAGCCGTATGTAAATGTTCAAAAAGAAAGAATGAGTCAGTGAGGCGATTCTTTAGAATCACAGCAGAAAATCCTTACCTGTGACCAAGCACTTTCCCAGGCCATCTGGATGAAGGTGAGCAGAGTGACCGAAGTCACACAGAAGAGCCCTGCTTCCATCATCAGACAAGAGCACATTTTCCGCTGTCAATGAGAAGGTTTTAATTTGTCAGTCTCCTTTGTATTATGGCCACTGAGATGGAAAAATAGTCAAAAGCCCACAGAACTACAGTTTTTTGAGCCCAAACCAAGGTCTGTTACTCCTATGGAGAGTCACTGGCTTAAGCAAGTACACAACTATAATTACTTCTACCTACAAGCTACCAATTATCTGCCCAGTGGTGGGGCAGCCTGGGCAAACAGCCTGTCAGACCCACCAGATGACAGAAAGAAAGAGATGACAAATATGATATGCCCAGCTGTTTAGAACCAAGTTAAGCTCTAATCTCAAATGTAGAGCTGAAAATCTAGTAAATAACCTTTTGCCACTCAGTAACTTCATCTCCAAGCAGTTTGCCTCTTGTAAAAAAAAGGGAAGAACAAGGTACCTTAAGTACCATCCTACCTTTTACATCTCCATGGAGAATGTTTTGAGCATGAAGATACTCCAAGCCCTCTAATGCCTGGCCCAAATAACTAAGGGCTCTGTCCTCTGGCAGGCAGCCACTCTGTTTAATTAGCTGACCTAGTGAGCCACCTAGAAAGGAATCCAGAGAGTCCATGTTAGCTTATCTTTAAATTCTTCCCAGCATCATCAGCGTTCCTTGTTGTTCCTGATGAAGAAAAGAGAACTGCCAGGTCTGACAGCGCTTGTCTTCCACACGTGGGTCTGTTCCTTTTGTTTATTCCCAGAGTTCTTACTGCCCACAGAAGCTGGCCTCTTTCATGAAGCCTTTTGCTTAGTGTCAGTTTGATGGTGTTGCTTTATATCAAAAGCAACTACTCTGTGATCAGATCAGACATTTCTAGGTGCTATTGAGCACCAGCTGATTCTTCACAGGCTGTGTTTTCCATGGTCCTGGCTAGAAAAAGAGCATCAGGCAACGGAAGCATCTAGGTTTGCTTATACAGTACCCCCTGTTCCAGTACAATGTGCTTTACATGGTGCCATGCAAATAAACATGAAAGCAAAAACCAACATCAGCTGTGTGTTTTAGTGAGAATTTGTAGCTGCTGTTCAAGAGATATGCGTCTTGAACCCGAGTGAGGCAGGAGTGGAAATTATTCCCCCCACAGAAAGACCACTGCTACACACCAGCAGGGCTTCACATACCTATCCCAACCCACTCAGGAATTAACGCTAGGAACACTCTGGATACATCAAAGAATTAACAGATTTAAAATTGGGGCAGGAGGAAGAGGAGATCAATGTCCACTGCATTCAACAGTTACAATGGTGCTTCCATTGTGGTTGTTCCTTTCTCACCTTCCATCAGTTTCATGAAGATGGTCACCCAAGGTCCTTCCTTCACAGCTCCATACAAGGGGACAACTTTAGGACTTGTTATTGCAGCACATGTCGTTAACTCCTCTGCACGGAAGTGTTCAACTTGTACCTAGAGAAACAAAGAAGAAGCATTGAACAAATTTTGTGATGAATCCTGACAGAATGCTTGGGTCAAAGTCCCCCACACTATTTAACAGCAGAGGCACAAGAATGACCTTCGTTAACAGAAATCAGTGGGTACAGCAATAAGTGGGAACACTCAGAACGATCCTGAACAAGGACGATGAGAGTTCCTAAATCCTCAGTGTCTGAGTAAAGTGAAGATTTGTCAAAAAAGATGCCAGGTTGCAATACCTCTGGCTTATAGCTGAGTACTGGCAACCTTCAGGAGGAAGGTAATTTCTGTCTCCGTTAAAAAGATAATACTGACAACTTAAGCATTCTGCTTTCATGAAAGCGGGAAAAAAAAAAATTAAGGATAGTGCAGTACTTGGCAAAAACAAAACTCCCCCAGAACAGGAGGGAATATGAAATATGGCCACAAGCAGTGATCTACACTATCACCTTTTTAGGCGGTATTCAGCCTGCACAGAAAAATGGTTAAAGAAAAACTCTATTCACTAAGTTCGGCCAAACAAAATAACACAAGAATTTGCTAAAGACCAGAAGGAAAACATGAGTCATTAAGATTCTGGTGGGAAAAGGATGTATCACGTTTCTTCAGTGTCAGCAATCCAGCTATAGCTAGTTTTCTTTAACCTCAAGAATTTGGAGAGCAGGTGCTTACAACACCAAGTATGGTGAAAGAAGGTCAGGTAGTCCCCTTCTAACACAGGCAGACAGCAGTACTGGAAGACAGTTACTGATGTAAAACGAAATACATCATAGTTAAGTGTTCAACTTGCATGTTAGAGCTCACTGTTTTAAGAGTTTGGTCTGAGAAGGTGTATTTCTGATCTACAGAAGTATCCTTTGAAATCCTCCAGTAATTAGGAAAAAAAAAAATTGACATTTTGAAAGACTTCAGCTTCTCCTACTCTCATGTCTTCCTTTTCAGCACAACCACTCCTCCTTCCTGAAAAAAATACCCCACTATTAACAGCTATTCCTCCTAAGGCTGTGTATTTGCAAAATGGATAATAAATTTAAGTAGTTACATACTGTCAGAAAACAAGCTGGTCATGTTGCCACAAAATTCCACATCTAAAATCTGAGGATGCAGAATAGGAAATAATTTTCTACATGCTTTAAATATGTTTGCTTCTATACAGCTGACAAATGAAACGGTTAAAAAACTGTGCAACCTGGCTTTGTCTTGCCATTTACATCCTTCCACAGGCAATACATCAAGTTGAGACCAATGTAAACAAGAAAAAGCAAACATTTTAAATTGAAAAATGCAAGTTCCAATTCTTTCTGCATATAATATTTTTGTACTCAAGATAAACGCTTCCCCCACAATTTTTGACATTTTCTATTGGAGTAATGTGAGAAACATCAGTTCACAGAGGTGATGAAACTATTCAAGTGTTAAGTTCAAACAAAATAGTTTACATTCTCATCATCTACTTGCATTATCACTCTGCCTTCACCTCTGAGGCCCCACCATGCCTGCCTACAAATCAATACCCTGATTCAAATTATAGCCCACACGCTTCATACATCGTATGACAATGGCATATCTTGGTGTGCAATAGATTATTATGCCAACTTTTGGAAAAATACACATTCTTTGCTGCACCTGTAACAGAACCACCTCATTACAATGTGCCAGTATTGCATATGACACTCACTGAACAGATGAAAGCTCTCTCTGTTTTGAGTGCCTACCGACTGCCTTGTTTTTTTCCTACTTCATTCCTTTTTCAACAGAGAAACACCTGCCATGTCACCATTTACACTAGATGTGTTTTAAGATGAGAATAGTTAGATAAGCAGACAACTCACACAGCCACTTCTCCCCCACAGTCACTAGGAACACACTTACAGTCTTTCTGAAATCTCTCCTCTTTCAGCCTGTCTCAGCACAAAAAACAAGATCCCTTGGAGCATGCTTTGAAGGCCAAATGAACCTATTTCTGGCTGCTAAGCTTGACCCCTGTGCACACAGATGTTCTCTGTCTGCTGCTTCTCTCTCCGTGCCATCACCTTGAAGGTCTCCCTTGGACATACCACGGCAGCATTTCACTGTGACTGTACAATAAGGTACCTACAGTTCACGGTAGCCGGAAGGAGAAGACTTTTTCTCTGTATGCCTCCTTGTGTCAGGAAACCCGTCCTTTCTCACACATAATTACCTTTTTGGCAGCACACTGAAATCCCGTCTGTTTGTCCTCTATTTTGTATACTTCTCCAAAAGAGCCAATGCCCAAAGAACCGTGACACTTGGTCCAATGAACCTCTTCTCGGTACTCATAATCCACTGGCTTTAGTTTCTGGAAGTTAAAATCAGAAAACAAGATGAAACAAGGAAAGAAACACTTAACTGTTCAGCTCCACAGACAGAGACCAACATTTTCAGAAAATGCGCAACGATAGATACCACCGCACCTCTCTCAAAAATCCCTGTACAAAATTACTTCTGTCATGGGCTTGAGATGAAATGATACGGGAGGACCTACTTGATTTCTGTGGGCTCTGTTTGATCTAAATGAGTGCACCCCATTGTTGTAAAGAAAGGCCACCAGTATTTGGATAGCTTTGGAGCTCCAAACTATTCCCTTCACATGCAGGACATAACTACGAAGCTAAATCCTGCAAACAAAACAAGATTCACATAACTAAATGTAGACGTCTATGCGGGAGCTAAACCTTTTTTATAGTCAGTAGACTGAGATTGTGCCTTAGGTCTCAGTGTAAGCATATTCAGGCAGGTAAGTGACACCCTGAACTCCACCGACAATACTGACAGGGTCACGCTGATTCCAGTGAAGAGTCCTCTAAAAGGAGTTTAAGGTGGCAAGAGAGAACTGAATTCAGAAGAAATGAATCATGCCTCTAAGATTTACATGCATTTGCTACGCCCAAGCCCTGCATTTGGCAAGGGACAATGGGCGAGTTGCTGGCTTCCTACCAGAGGCAGCAGACATGCTTTTTACACCTTCACAATCTACATGTCCCTGGTTTCTGTCTGTGTCACAGTCCAGGTCATCTATAGCCAATAAAATATTGCAGCCTGTTCACCTGAATGGACTGGGTTCTTTCACAGACAAACAGAGAAGACATGTTTGAAGACTGACTAAGCACAGAAACACTTCTCAGACAAGCATGCATATTTTGTGAATGAGCAAACAAATTAGAGCCACCAATCTAAGACAGGGCTTCATATCCTTCAAAAAACAAAACCACATCTTTAACTGGCAGTCTTCACCCATGTCAAGAACCATTCAGAAAATGCAGTCTTGTTGCAGAAGCTAGCACGTGGATGCAGATTATCTCTCTTCTGAAGCCCAGGAGAAACTCTGCCTTCCACGACACTAGTGTGCAGGGTCAGAAGATCACCTCATTAAGTAGCACGCCTTCATTTTCATCTGCTTCATGAAATTGTTCCTTCGGGTCCAGACCACCTCCTCTCCACGTCTTGGCTAGGCTGGCTAAATTTTGTGGTTCACCGAGACTCACGCTCCCCTTCAAGGCGTCTACCAAGTATTCTTCCACAGAAATCTTGTCCAAACTGGTTTTCATGGACTGGTTGACGCATTTGGGGAAACTATATTCTAAGTTTAGGCCAGATAAGTGATGCTCACTGTCTTGGTAGTTGAGATTACCATGGAAGTACGTCTCCAGAGCATTACGTTTCATGGCATGGAGAGGACTGTCCAGATGTGGGAAATGAGGGGGTATTATATTGTAGGGAAAAGGATGGAGAGTTTCAGGCTGCGGAACACTGTCCCTCTGATAGTGCCGTTTCCAAACATGATTAAGGCACTGAATAGGGCTTATCAGCTTGTGCAGTTCTGTTTTGTATTGGCTCCTCGGTGAATGGAGTTTGCCTGTGGACAGAACTTTCTCGGGTTTCTCAAATGGCAGTGGGTCATAGACCAAGTCCTTGTTAAGTTCTGAAACCCAAAAATTGTTTCTGTAAAGAGAATTTTGGTGTGATTCATCCTCCTAGAAAATAAAACAAAACAAAACAGCTGAGCAGGACCCTCAATATAGCCACCCAAAATTCAACCAAGAATTGTTAGGAGATTGCATGGGTCTCAACAGTACAAAAGGAAGGCTTAAGGCTTCTCACCTGGACGGGAATTGGGGTGCAGCTCTCTTGTTCTGGAGTTCTGGGACCTCGCCTGCCAGCAGCCACTGTTTGTATTTTGAGCTTGGATCTTTTCTTGTGACGTTTCTTTTTTGTCTTACCACGATGCCTCCCTCTCCAACAGGTAGGTGCCATCTTCCCCTCCGTTGCATGGGCCACATTGTTAGGGATTTGATCGAGACTGTCTGACCGGCTATTGGAAACCAAAATGCATGAAGTCTCTTAGATCTGACAGTGAAAGCACACCTCCAGTTAACAATTATGACCAACAGGACGAGAATGAGAATTAGCAATTCTGCCTTCTGAGATTTAAAGAATAGGGAATGATAACATAACTTTTTGCCTTCTAATATGCAGCATTTGTAACTTCAATATCAAGGCACAGTAGTATATCTGGCATTGTGAGAAAGAAATGGGGGAGGTGTGTGGGGGAAGCAAAGCATTAAGTCTCCCAGTATTTGCAAATTCTGCAAGGAACAGCAAGACTAGACGGCAAAGTAGAGGGAAAAAGCACTGAATGTCTCCAGGTTGCTTTGAGACAGTTTGTGTCTATGATTTATAGCGAACACAGAGATTATGTATAAAGGCAATCTATTTTTAAAAATTGTTAAAATTAATAAAAGTGCTCATAATATAAATGTCTGCTCTATTTGAAAGAAAAATAGGCTTTGCACCAAAGAAAAGGGATGACTAAGTGTACTCAAATAAAATAGCTTCAAAAAGCCAAAATATTCTGGTGTGTAAAGCTCAATCAATATGATTTCTAGGAACGCATATATATATATATATATACACAAAACAGCACTGGCCAGCACATCAACTGGGGGTTGGTACAAATAGATGCAACCCTCAAGAGGAACGTTTGCCTGCAGTTATTCAATACCAATCACAGTAGTCAGATTTTTTTAATCAAGTTGTAAGAGAAAACAGCATATTTGATCTTCAAATGAAGAAATCACAATTATTCTGTTGATCCATGCAGCATATCATCTGCCTTTACTGAACAGCGATGCAGCTCACAGCCAGCATTGCTTTCTCCACCTTTTCCTGCTGTTTCAGTGCACCACTGAGCACTAAAAGATCCAATAAGTGGAGTTCTAGGTGATGGCACTACCACATTGTCTTGAACCTAAACATATAGCTGGCGTGCATTCCACATACAACCCCTGAGAAATGGTTCCCTCTGTATTTCTTCGGTTGGTTCATGGGACAACGTCATAAAGTCAGTGGGCAATGTCAAACCATATACCTCACAACACCAGATTCAGTCTCTGAAAGCTGCCAGAAAACAGGCAGCACCTAATGTCCCAGTCACCAACTTCAGAGAGCGTTGGAGCTGCTTAATAAAGCTCCAGCATGTGCCCCAAGAGGGCACATATTCTTCACGAAGAAAAAGTGGCTCACTCCCAGATGACTTCAGAAAAGCAAGTCCCAGGCCTCCATTTTTCCATCGCAACTGTTACTCCCCCTTTACCACTTTCAGCTTCCCTTCACAACTCTATTTCTGTTGCTGGTGCTGTCATTAAGTAAAGGTTCTTCTCTCATCCCCTTTTGTTTATCCTCCCCAGAAACGAAGTAGCTCCCTTTTCTCATGACTACTTCTAGCAGCAGCCTAAGTTTCCCACAACTTTTCAAAGGGGATGGTGCAACATGGTTTCAAAAGCATCAGGACAGTTCAGTTAAAAAAAGACTGAAAACTTTCCCTTGGATCCTTCTACTTCAAGCCCATGAACCTCAGAAAATGACTCAGTCATTTCAAAACAAATTTGACAATCCAGAAATAGAGGCAGAAGACAAATCAGCAGGCACTGACAATGAGACAATGCAAGGTGTTTTGAGTGGTTTTTGCTTAAACTTCTATTTTCTTCTAACACAAAAAGGTTTTGAGGAAGATGCTTGGGGAAAGACATGCTCTTCCCAAACCTCAGACAGAAAGCTAATTCAAACAGGAGTGCTTTTGGAAAAATTATTGTAAGCACACAGAGCCAGGGTGATTTGGAACAAGTTAGCACACGCAACAGTGAAGGTGGGTGTTCACATTAAGGGGTCTCTCACCTGTAACGCTTACTATGGGCAATAAAGGATCTCTCTGATAAAGTGGGGCTGAACTCCTGACTGTTTTCACCTGTGTGAAAGAAAACAGAATCATCACATGGCTTCAGTATCAGGCAAACTCTCTCCTGGTAACAACTGGACTAAGAAACAACTCTACCGACTGGCTAAACCAAGCAGCGATCCAGACAAATCACCACACAGTCGTGCCACATCACCCACACTAAGTTCTTCCTCCCCCAGCATTAGATAGCTTCCCAGCACTGCAATCTCCTGATCCCCCGGCTCTTTCCCACCTGACAGCTGTATTTTGTTTTTCCTCTCTTTTCCGCCCCCCTCTTTTAAAACACCCTTCAGAAGTCAGCCAAGAACAGATGACCCAGCAGGACACAGATTTATAGTCAAAGCAGCTAGGTGCAATGGCCACATGCTGTTCTGTTATTTATGCTTTATTCAGTGGATGCTGCCACATTATTAGGAGATTTCATGAGCTTCCTAAATAGAGACTGGGATGTGTCACCAACTCCACCCCACTTGGGATTACAAATAGATTTCAGCTCAGCTCTCCAGGAGTGCAAAGTGAGTGAAATCTCATACCGCATTACACATTCCTTTTTCTCAATGAAGAGCAGACCGTCCTGCTACTTACATTCTGCTTGAGCAATAATAGAAATTGATGCACAGCCTCCTTCTGTTTCTTCTTTTGCTGTTCCTTTGGTGATTACATCATTCAGGATTTTCCACTGACTGTGAAAGATGACCTTCTTTGAATCTTCTACTTTGCAAACGCTGCTCTGCTTTTCACTAACTGTCTCGTTCAGCCCCTTGGTAGCTGTGAGCTCCTTCTTGTGCTTGACGGCTGGATCAGGAGCTCCTTGGCATGTAATTCCCATCACTGCCATTTCACAGGTTCAGAGAGTCACTGATTAAGAATAAAAAACCAAAGCAAAACGCTTGTCAAAATACTTAACTTCACAAGCAGAAGCAGCTTCAGGTTCATGAGAAACAGGAGGCTGCTGAAGGTATCAGATTACTAAATAATTTAAACCAAATCAAGGTCCTACCCAACCTCTGAGCATGGAGCTGAAAAAGAAGTCAAGACTGCCAGCTCTCCATCCCTGATTTGTACCACTGAAGACCTGAATAATCAACATTATTCTCAATACTAAAAATATGAGACCACACAGGTTTCAAAGGGAAATTTTTTTCTTGGTATATTCCCTTAGCTTACATACAAACAGTGAAACCATATACAAGAGTTCCCTCTTCTATCACTAAACAAGAACATTCACAAAAAAAAAAAAAAAAAAAAAAAAAAGAAAAGGAGAAGACACAAAAGATTTTCTCCTAGAGTGCACCTAGGGGAAATTACATTGCGCTCTCATACCACATAAAATGGCCATAAAATCTTGCTAATTGCTTTCTTCCTTGTACTCAGTCACCCTCAAATCCATTTCTCATTTTTCCTTCCAATGAAACAAGGCTAGACAATCAGCCCGCCCATACATAACTCTTCCCTTGCTCCCCTTCCTTCCCCTTAATCTTTTGAAATATTTGGTCAAGCCTGACAAAAGTAGAGCTCTTACGGTGTATCGGATTAATGCAAGTTGGTGTTGGACAGAGGACAGCGATGGTGCTGGAAAAGACGATCCCCTCCGCTTGGCAGCAGCTGGCGAGTCAATCAGCACGGGCTGCTAGCTGACCAGTTAGCGTAAATGTAGCTCCAAACAAGTCCCAGCACATGCCAAATCTTGGCCAATTGGCAGCGCAGAGGAAGGTGGAAGGGAGCCAGGGGTGGAAAGGGAGAAGCGTAAAGAAGAGTAGAAGCAAGAGACTGTGGGACAGGACAGGGGTATATTGTGGGGTGGAAGTCAGGAACGTGGAGAGTTAGGGATTCCCTACAACCACATCAAACACAAGCCCACAGGAAATAATGGCTTTGGTTTAGCCCCTGATCCCCTCACCTTAGATTCCAGAGAAGCTAAAACAGTTGTTTTCTTTTAAACCAGAATACGGTCTATTGCCTCTAAACTGTAGAGGTCACTTCCTCGTGCCAGTCCTCTCACAACTCAAGTGCAAAATCTTAAAATGAACATTTCCATCATTAAACCACCCAGGAAAATTCAGAAACCTTAGCAAACACGTACAGTTGTTACGTACCACGAACCCAATATAAGACAAGGAGGAGGGACATTTGAACAGAGGTCAGCAAAAACAAGATCTCAGAACTATTCCAGGAGCACATCTTTGAGGCTCATGGGTTTAAATGTGCACCAGGGATCTTCTTTTCCTTTTTTCTTTCCTTTCCATCCCTTCTGAGCAGCTGCCTGGGGCAACAGGACATTTACTCTAACAGACTCCTAGCAACACAGAGATCAGTCAGGAAAATAACAGAACTAGTGGGTGCCCCATGCCTAAAGGGCCACCAAAGAAAGGGGAAGGGAGGCGTTTGGGAGCCAAGTGCATGAACCTTGGTGTGATGTGCAAATGAGTCACCTAACAACCTGGCAGGTATACAAGGAAAGTCAACAATGACCACATTCAGCGGCTAAACAGAGAACAGCTGCTGTGCAAAAGAAGTGCTGATGACAGTATCCCGCTCATTACGCCCGTCCCGCTCCCTCTCCTCTACAGAAATTATGTCAAATCTGAGTGCTGTAAAATAATCCCTCGGAGCAGCAGAAAGAGAGCCTGCCAGATGACTAACCCAAGCCACCAGTGACCAAACTGACAAGTTCAGAGCTATTTTTATACTCACTCTCTCCTGATTTGCATTAACTCTGTCTCTCCTTGCCTTCCCCTCACCTTCAAGGACCTTCAAGGTCTGCAGCACAAACCCATCCCCACAGCCAAAAAATACGTAATTCTACAAGTCACTCCACAGCTCAGTTAAAAGACAACAGAGGGAGGGGAGAAGCAAAATTGCAAGTCCTTGTCGCCCTCTGAAATGGCAAAGAATAACAAGGAAACATTACTGAGATTAAAGTCAACAAAACACATACCTCACTTGCCGACTAAAAGAAAAAAATAAGAGGTAGCTATTGTAAGCAACGTCCTCTAACACAGCAGCCGCCAGCGCTCAGACAGTTTAATGTGTGACTCAGGTCTGCAAGGCTGTGTAGGCACAGAAGCTGTGAGCCCAGCCCAGTTTAACTGTTGCTGCACAATTTTCATGTCCTTATAAAAATCAAAAACCCAACTATTTTTATGGTATGTACAACAAAGCGTAGTTGGCAGAAGTTGTGATTAAAAAAAAAAAAGATAAAATCAGAACTTTTAAATAATTTTTGAAGCATAACTTCTCTTGAAGCTACATATTCAGAACTGGACAGGCTAGACTCATCTCTGTGCACTTGGAGGGGGCAGCAATCCAGAGAGGCACAAAGCATTTGTAGGCCCCATTAATTTGGACATAGGCGCTTGGTCTCTCGGGCCCAGGCCCCGCGCGCAGCCCTTCTCAGGGAAGCTCTAGATAAAAGGGAGCCTTGGGAGCAGTAAATGGGTACCTGAGGTTCCACAGCAAGACTACTAAGAATTTGCCCACATGAGGCACGCTGGAGCTGCAGTTTCAGCTGCCTATTTACTTGCCACCACTCCAGGATGAGCGCAGCTTCCTGTACAGACATAAGTTACAGACATAAGTTACATACGTGCAATGTGAGGAGCTTCAAGTTATTGAGGTGGAGGGTGGTTGTTTCATACCCCAAACTGCTTTGGTTTTCAAAACCTCCTCTCCCTCATCCAAGTCACTTAGATTCAACTGTAATTCTTGATTTCAATATCCCTGACTTTCTTCCTTCTGTAGACGTGTGTATGGGCTCATTATTTTCAAGGAAGAAAGGGGAAGTCGGGTAACGATGCAGTAGATAAAAGTGAATACTACACCCCTAACCCACAAAGGGCTTTTGCTAGCAGCATTAAAGACTACATGCTCCTTATCTTCACTAAGGTTTTACACTCGCCTCTGGTTAACTAATGTTAGTTCTCACTGCTGTAAAAAAGAAAGTGCGTTTTTACAGAATGAAAGCCAAACGCAGTATCAGTTGTGCTGTAGAGGCACTGGTCCGATAGCAGTGGCAACTCCTCCCTCAAACAATGTTTGTGCTCCTGTGAGAAACTAATATACTGGATAAGGTCACCCAAGACTTGTAGGGAGTCAGAATTAAGGAGACATCCAAACATTATTAATATAAGAGATAACCACGTGCTTTCTGCTCCTTTAAAACCTCCTCCCTCCAGCCTTCTCTAAACAAGTCCTTGTTCACCCTCCTCAGCTCTCAACTGGAAGCTATTTGTAGAGGGGTCTGAAAAGAACATTTCTGTGTTTCATGAAGTTACTATGTATATAGAAAGAGAGACTCATAGCTGGAAAAAAGTAATGCAAATATCTCTCCAGCACTAAAACACTCTGCAGCACGCCATAATATGGGCTCCTGCTTGGTCTGCCTGGGTCAAATCTCCCTTGCCAATGGCTTTTTGGAGAATTTCAGTTAACATTTTGTGAGGTAGCCCATAGATGCGGTTAAAAGACACTTGGGAAAGAGTTTTAAGACGTACATAAGACTTCATAAGTCAGCTTCAAAGTATGCAGATTTCTTCTCCTAGTCTGAGTGCGAATGTTCAGCAGCAGTTTCACATTGACATTTAGTTTGAAGAAAAAAAAAAAAAAAGAAAAAAATCATGTTGCCTCAGTGAGGTTTCCCACTTCCTTATTGAGAAGAGTTTTATGAACAATGCATTAACTTGTTAGCCTTCTCTTTTGCAGCTGCTACTGGTTTATTAAACCAACGCAACTAGCATTTTAGCCATGTTGCTTTGCTGACCACTACAACAAAGCAACAGCTGGGAAGAGCCAGGAATTTATGCATCGCTAGAGCAGGGAATGTCAACCGAGAAGAACACACACCTTTTGGGGACCTTCCAGTCCTAACAACTGTCAGTAGGCGTTCGAGAAAGCGCCAAGTCTGCAGCCAAAAGAAGCTATCCAGAGTATTAGCTACAAAACCATCACACAAAGACATNCGGGGGGGGGAAGATTACACTTGTTAAAAAAATGAATCACACTAAAGATCTGGTTCGGGGCCCAAGGAGCAGATATATACGTACAACCCTTTCAAACCCCCGGCACCACTTCCCTTTGTCCCTGCCTCCTTGCCGTTGCCTTTCTCTGCTTGGATGCCATCGATGAGCTTCCTTGCCTGCCCACGTTTCAGATGGAACTGAAATTAAGACGGTTCCGTTTTCAGCCGTGTCAGTTTAAGGCATACTATTGTAGCATGGGCCTGGGGTGGTTATTTAAACAAGCTCAGTGCTGTCAGCAAGGAGAAGTTTCAATTTGTGTCAGAAGGGACTTAAAAAAAAAAAAAAAAAAAAAGTTGTAGCACTCAACACACACCCCAACCTTAAAACACACTCAATGCCATTTTAAGTTAATATGTTTAAGAGAAAAAAAAAGACTTCCCTTGCGTATCTAAGAGTTCCAAAGTAAAAATAAATAGAATGCCTGACTGATTAAAATACTGGTGAGTCAGATCACCAGTTGCTATTCCAGGATGCTCACAGCCTTCACCTCCTCTTCTTTAACCAGTGTTATCCATTCGTCTGTACAAGGGGCTCCTGTACAATCTTGCCTGGTTCCTCTCCGTCTCTCACGTATTGTCAAAGACTGCTGCACGCAGGTTTACCTGAAGATCACCAGGTAAAGCTAAACCTTCTACTTAAACCACCATGGAACTGCCTGTTTGAAGGATTTCACTATCAGCCTTATGTTCATGAGTAAATTATGTTACAAACGGTAATAAATATGTAAACATATTCTTTAAAGTGGTTTGATAGTAAATACTTCAAAATCCTGTTTCAGCCATTTGTCTTGCTTACTGTAAACATCAGGATAATGAGCTTCAACCGTCTTTTTAGTTGCCAGACATTAGTATATTGGAATAGTTCAGTTACAAAGTCTGTAGGAAAATATTTGACTGGGTTTAACCATCAGCACAATTTCCAAAGGTATCTAAACACACCTATCTTCTACGCTCTGTCAAGTACAAGTTGGGTACAACGCACCCCTTAACAATTCTTTTCTTTGTTGTTGAACAAAGACATGAATAACACCATTTGCCCAGAGTTTATAAACATCACCGCAAGCCCATTCATTCAAAAAAGTGGCTAATTTTTCCAAACTGCTTTGCAAACAAGTATAACAGAGAGCATGAGAACAAACTTCAACCTGACAAGGTTTTGCTTTCCAGCCTGGCTTAGCTGTTCCCACGCAGGCTTTCAGGACACTGCTTAACGACATCCTGATTTTTAAGACCCACTTGTGGAGCAAAGCCATTTCCTAAATTACAACAAGATAATACAATTAAGCACCTAAATGGACAACTTCCAACAATAACCACAAACACACATTAAACTCAGTTCTGCCCAAGCAGGCGGGACCAAGGTTTCACCAGTTATTACTATACATTGCTTTGCAGCTTGAAATTTTCAATCACATTTATAAAATGCCATGTAAGGCTACAAGAAAGCAGTAAGGCTGAAATGCTCGGCAAAACCCAAAGTTTAGTTAAGTTTAGTATAGATAGATAGAAGCATTTCTATGCAATCTTAATTTATGATTGGTCCTGTGAATTCAATTATGATGATTTCATACTATAAAGTAGAAATATGAACTGGTCAGAGTAGTTTCTAACTGCCCATCCTGAGCAAACTCCCATCAGACAAACTCTCTTATTAACTGCAGAAGAGAACCGCCTTTTAGACAAGACAAGGTCCGTATTCTTCAGGGCCCAGGGCCCTGATGTCACTTAACTGTGACCAGCAAAGCCCAGTTTCCTACAGATTGAAGTCCCACATGTCTAGCCCTCATAGGCCTCCTTCTGGTCCCCCCATGCATCCTCTTGATCTTCCTTCCCCAGCACCTCCAGACCCTCTCCTGACTCAGGTCTCTTTTACACCGAGCCAGCTGCTCTTCTTGGAAACTGGGAGATTTTTCTGTCTTCCAGACCTCTATCCCTCTGTCTCCACTGACAGATTTGACTGACACTTGCCAGCAAACTTCAAAAGTCACAGAAGGAAAGTTAAAGAGACAGCATGATCACATTTGCTTCCACCCTCTTAGCAGCCAGAGGAACAATTAGGCACCACATCACTGTTACAACAAAAGCGCAGCTCTACCTTCTCACATTTAACACTGAGATAAGATTCAGGACAGACAGTGGCAAAGTTCATTAACTCCGGTGATGTTGGATCAGGTCCCACAAATCCTTTCGGTTTTTTGGTTGTTACATGTCTGTTTGTTATCCTCCTTCTTCACAGCATGCTATACAAAGATTCACTCTCTTATAGCAGTTAAAATTTAATAGTTAATAGCAAATGACTCACTCCAAAGGAATCTAGTGGCTGTGCCAATAACAGATTTTAACTTAGTTAAAATGCAATAAAGCAGCACACTACAGACACATATTTCAAAGCTCGATTTGATTATTCTTATCACTAATGTCACAGCAAAGAAGGTGCGAGTTATTACTCATAAAAGAGTTCAGACAGCCAGTTGAAAAAGAAATTTAGATGTTGTTTATGGATGCTAGTTTCAGACTGCTGCTTCTTACATGTGCAAAGCACTCAACACATGTTTCTAATGTAACCGATTAAAGTAGACAGGAAGCATCTGAGATCAACCACAGCAGCAGCTTATTAATCAGCAAAGAAGCATTTTAACCTTTCGCCAGAAAAAAAAAAAAAAAAGTCGTGTCAAAGAGAAGCGCTACGGCTAAATGCGAGGGGAGAGCAGACAGGCAGTTTAACCGAACTTCAGATCTTATTCAGTCGTATATTTTGATTAGCTGATCTCAGGCCTGCCTCCTCCTCCCCTCTGCAGGGCCAGCGACGGCTTTGGAAAGCGGCACCCAGCAACACCCAGCGAACGCGGCAAGGTCTGCGGCTTCACCTCCTCTCTCCGGCGGGCACTCCGGGGCAGGCGCGGCCGGCGGGGAACCGGGGAGCTCAGGAGCCGAGGAGAGGCGCTTCCGAGCGGAAAAGTGACATCTAGGCTTTGAAAGAAAACCACGGAGAGCCTCAGCGCCCCGCGGAGGCGCGGGCGGCGAGGAGGGCGAG